>OX608078.1:1889889-2018480 GCA_951509765.1 Sphenella marginata
AATTGAAACCTGGGGCCTTCTCCTTTCGTTTGATACCCATATTGTAGGTCAAGTTTAAGGTTTTTGGGCAATCACATTTTCACCGATAACTTAGTTATCGATCAATTTATCGAAATATATCGAAGCCAAAATGAAACCTGCGGCCTTCCCGGTTCGTTTGATACCCATATTGCACGATCTTTCTATACCTATGTATATGCGAAATATCATAAGTATAGGTTCAATATACTTAGAGTTATATGGAATAAAAAAATTTCGAAAAGAAACGGTCCCTAGCAGGGTCGGAACCACCAAAATTAAAAAATAAATAGCCTATAGCTCCTTCCAGACTATAACCTGTAGGCGTGCCAAATTTCAACAAAATCCGTCTAGCCATTCTCACGTTTTTAGGGAACAAAAGCAAACGTCTGGACATCCAAACATCCAAACATCCAAACATCCAAACATACAAACATCCAAACATCGCTACATTCACATTTATAATATTAGTAGGATTGTTGTTAAGTTGACAGAAGTAGATTCCTTGCCGCTTGAATCGCTTGAACTTAAGACGTTTTCTTTGTTATTATGTTTTTTATTTGTTCTTGTTCTTGGCGCCATTTCTTTATTCTCTTTCGCCTTCCTTCGCAAAGTCACTTGTTATACCAAAATTGTAATTTATTTTATGTATTTGCACATTAACAAAAAGAAAAATATTGAGCACAATTCACTTTTGCAGAAGGAGGCACTCGATTTTTAATGTTTTATCTAGTTCTCTAGGCTTTTAATTGTCTTTATTCACTTTAAATAAATTTTTTTACTAAGCTCTGTTTATTGCATCCTCTCACTTCAATTGCGATCGACCAAAAAAAAATATTGCTCGATAACTGAGTTATCGGTCTAAATGCGACTGCCCGAAAACCTCTATATTACATTACAATATGGGTATCAAACGAAAGGGGATAGCTCCAGGTTTCATTTGGACTTCGATCTATTTCGATAAATTTATCTATAACTGAGTTATCGGTAAAAATGCGATTGCAGAAAAACCTTAATATTACCCTACAATATTGTATCAATGGCACAATTTGTCAAAATTGAATTCTTGAAAGGCCCCCTAACGTTACCAAAGAATACCGCAAAAGAAAATTTTTGAAAACCGGGTTTCAATACTCTTTTTTCAAAATTTTCAAAATATTCGAATTTGGTAAATTCTTCAGTAGGCAATAATCCTACTAATATTATAAATGTGAATGTAGCGATGTTTGGATGTCCAGACGTTTGCTTTTGTTCCCTAAAAACGTGAGAATGGCAAGCGGGTTTTTTTGAAATTTGGCACGCCTACAGGTTATAGTCTGGAAAGAGCTATAGGCTATTTTTTTTTTTTGGGGGGCTCCGACCCTGCTAGGGACCGTTACTGTTCGAAATTTTTTTATTCCATATAACTCTAAGTATATTGAAATTATACTTATGATATTTCGCATATAGGTATAGAAAGATCGTACAATATGGGTATGAAACGAACCGGGAAGGCCGCAGGTCTCATTTTGGCTTCGATATATTTTGATAAATTGATCGATAACTAAGTTATCGGTCAAAATGCGATTGCCCGAAAACCTTAATATTCCCCTACAATATGGGTATCAAACGAAAGGGGATGGCCCCAGGTTTCATTTGGACTTCGACAGGTTTCGATAAATTTACCGATGACTAAGTTATCGGTGAAAATATGATTTCCCAAAAACCTTAAACTTGCCCTACAATATGGGTATCAAACGAAAGGGGAAGGCCGCAGGTTTCATTTGGACGTCGATATATTTCGATAAATTTATCGATAACTGAGTTATCGGTGATTTTCCAAAAAACTTAACATTACCCTATATAGGTATAAAACGTATGGAGAAGGCCCCAGGTTTCATTTGGACTTCGATAAGTTTCGATAAATTGACCGATAACTAAGTTATCGGTGAAAATGTTATTGCACAAAAACCTTAAAATTACCCTACAATATGGGTATCAAACGAAAGGGATAGCTCCAGGTTTCATTTGGACTTCGATATATTTCGATAAATTTATCGATAACTGAGTTATCGGTGATTGCCCAAAACACTTAACATTACTCTTTAATATGGGTATTCATTTGGACTTCGATAGGTTTCGATAAATTTATCGATGATGAGTTATCGGTGAAAATGTGACTGCCCAAAAACCTTAAACTTGACCTACAATATGGATATCTAATGAAAGGGGAAGGCCCCAGGTTTCATTTTAGCTTCGACATATTTCGATAAATTGATCAATAACTAAGTTAATGGTCAAAATTCGATTGCCCGAAAACCTTAATATTACCCTGCAATATGGATATAAAACGAAAGGGGATAGCTCCAGGTTTCATTTGGACTTCGATAGGTTTCGATAAATTGATCGATCACTGAGTTATCGGCCAAAATTCGATTGCCCGAAAACTTCTATATTACCCTACAATATGGGTATCAAACGAAAGAAGATAACTCCAGGGCCCTTACTCTGTAGTTCTATTCTAAAGAAATTTCGTTCGCTTTCGACCGATTCGTACTCTGTAAAGAATTTTCGATTAGAATACATTCGTTGTTCGAGTTCCATTTTGTTCCCTTCGGATTTGATTTTTCCCCTTTCGTTTGTAGAAAATTTGGCACTCTCTGTCTCGAAAACAAATGTCAAAGTAGTCGAATGTTAGAAAATTCTATTCTACAATAATTTAGCAAACGAAAATCAACAAAAATGTAACTTCCTATGAATAAAATCAAATATTTCTCTTTTTCTCATCAAAAAATCGTTTACAGGGCAGAAAGATTTAAGCAACCAAATACGAAACCTCGACAGTTTGAGATTATGGTGCAGTATTTAAGTGCAGCGGCGAGCTTAATAATTGGGGGAATCGCTGTTGATTTTTGAGGAATACTTAGCTCGGGGATAATTGCATTTAGTACATACTGAAATGCGACCTTATTCAACCTAAAGATTTGTACAAAGCTGTAAATTAATAATTCGAAATAAATTAGGCATAGTCGGTCTACAAATTAGTCAATATATTTACCATTTGTCATTGATATTGAGTATATTGGAATTATCCCTAATAACGCATCATCATCCAACCATAGCGCTACCAAATCCATTTCACATATATTCTATTTACCTTTTATTTTGTAAATTTAAACTTCTTAAATCGCAATGTTTTCAATTTGGTTTGTTTTGCTTCTGTTTTCTTTTCGTATTTTTCTTTGAGTTTGACATTTGTGAAACAGTGTTGCTCACCCTTATCGAATATTTTCTAAAGTGAATTCTAACGAACTACCGAGTGCCGATGTGTTTTAGAATCGATTTTTGCTTTCGAGTAGAACAGCCTTTCGAATAGAACTACAGAGTGAGGGCCCAGGTTCCATTTGGACTTCGATATATTTCGATAAATTTATCGATAACTGAGTTATCGGTGAAAATGTTATTGCACAAAAACCTTAAAATTGCCCTACAATATGGGTATCAAACGAAAGGGGAAGGCCCCAGGTTTCATTTGTACTTCGATATATTTCGATAAATTGATCGATAACTGAATCATCGTTCAAAATGCGATTGCAAGAAAACCTCTATATTACCCCACAATATGCGTATCAAACGAAAGGAGATAGCTCCAGGTTTCATTTGGACTTCGAAATATTTCGATAAATTTATCGATAACTGAGTTATCGGTGAAAATGTGATTGCCCAAAAACATTAAACTTGACCTACAATATGGGTATCAAACGAAAGGGGAAGGCCCCAAGTTTCCTTTGTACTTCGACATATTTCGATAAATTTATCTATAACTGAGTTATCGGCAAAAATGTGATTGCAGAAAAACCTTAATATTACCCTACAATATGGGTATCAAATCAACATTTGAAGTTGAATTCATCCTGGCACATATTGTCAAAATTGAATTCTTGAAAGGCCCCCTAACGTTACCAACGAATGCCTCAAAAGAACATTTTTTAAAACCAGTTTTCAATATTGTTTTTCAAAATTTGGTAAATTCTTCAGTAGTCAATAATCATACTAATATTATAAATGTGAATGTAGCGATGTTTGGATGTCCAGACGTTTGCTTCTGTTCCTCAATCACGTGAGAATGGCAAGACGGATTTTGATGAAGTTAGGAACGCATACAGGTTATAGTCTGGAAGGAGTTATAGGCTATTTTTTTGTTATTAATTTTGGGGGTTCGGACGTTTCTAGGGACCATTACTTTTTGATATTTTTTTTTCCCATACAATTCTGAGTATACTTGACCTATACTTATGATATTTCGCATATATGTAGGTATAGGATAGCCCATTACTTTTTGATATTTTTTTTCCCCATACAATTCTGAGTATACTTGACCTATACTTATGATATTTCGCATATATGTAGGTATAGGATGGCCCCAGGTTTAATTTGGACTTCGATATATTTCGATAAATTTATCGACAACTGAGTTATTGGTCAAAATGCGATTGCAGAAAAACCTTAATATTACCCTACAATATTGTTATCGGTGAAAATGTGATTGCCCAAAAACCTTAAACTTGCCCTACAATATGGGTATCAAAGGAAAGGGGAAAGCCCCAGGTGTCATTTGTAGTTCGACATATTTCGATAAATTTATCTATAACTGAGTTATCGGTAAAAATGCGATTGCAGAAAAACCTTAATATTACCCTACAATATTGTATCAAATCAACATTTGAAGTTGAATTCATCCTGGCACAATTTGAAAAATTGAATTCTTGAAAGGCTCCCTAACGTTACCAACGAATACCACAAAAGAAAATTTTTGAAAACAGGTTTTCAATACATACTCTTTTTTCAAAATTTTCAAAATGTTCGAATTTGGTAAATTCTACAGAAGGCAATAATCCTACTAATATTATAAATGTGAATGTAGCGATGTTTGGATGTTTGGATGTCCAGACGTTTGCTTTTGTTCCCTGAAAACGTGAGAATGGCAAGACGGGTTTTGTTGAAATTTGGCACGTCTACAGGTTATAGTCTGGGAGGAGCTATAGGCTATTTTTTTTTTTATTTTGGCGCCTCTGACCCTGCTAGGGACCGTTACTGTTAGAAATTTTTTTATTCCATATAACTCTAAGTATATTGAACCTATACTTATGATATTTCGCATATACATAGGTATAGAAAGATCGTGCAATATGGGTATCAAACGAACCGGGAAGGCCGCAGGTTTCATTTTGGCTTCGATATATTTCGATAAATTGATCGATAACTAAGTTATCGGTCAAAATGCGATTGCCCGAAAACCTTAATATTCCCCTACAATATGGGTATCAAACGAAAGGGGATGGCCCCAGGTTTCATTTGTACTTCGACAGGTTTCGATAAATTTACCGATGGCTAAGTTATCGGTGATTTTCCAAAAAACTTAACATTACCCTATATGGGTATCAAACGTAAGGAGAAGGCCCCAGGTTTCATTTGGACTTCGATATATTTCGATAAATTTATCGATAACTGAGTTATCGTTCAAAATGTGATTGCCCGAAAACCTCTATATTACGCTACAATATGGGTATCAAACGAAAGGAGATAGCTCCAGGTTTCATTTGGACTTCGATATAAATTTAACGATAACTGAGTTATCGGTGATTGCGAAAAAAATTTAAAATTACTCTATCTATATATATAAAATTCAAATTATGTAAATAGGTATAGATCGACTTGCGTCCTAAACTTATAAACCGATCGTAACCAAATTTTACACACCCACTGTACATCTTCCACGGATGGTCACAGGCTAAAAAATATTTTGATATATATAGGGGGCGTGGCACCTCCCATACAAATGGAATTTTCCATTGTCCGTATCTCTGGAAGTATTTATGTTAGACCATTGAAACTCGGTAAGGGGTTATATGGGATCGATCCCTACCACCTCCAAAACAACTGGGTATAACGAAAAAGTGGGAGGGGCACCTCCCATACGAATGAAATACTTCTTAGTCGATATCTCTGGAAGTATTTTTGTTAGATCATTGAAACTCGGTAAGGGGTTATATGGGATCGATCCCTACCACCTCCAAAAAAACTGGGGATAACGACAAAGTGGGCGTGGCACCTTCCATACGAATGAAATACTTCTTAGTCGATATCTCTGGAAGTATTTAGGTTAGACCACTGAAATTTGGTGAGAGATTATATGAGATCGATCCCTACCACCTCCAAAAAAATTGGGGTTACGAAAATGGGGGTGTGGCACCTCCCATACTAATTTTTCAAGCTAAATATCTCTAAAAGTATTTAAGGCAGGAACCTGGAAATTGGTATAGAGCTAAATGACATCAAAACAATTTTGGCGCAAAAAGTGGGGTTATCGTAAAAGCGTTTAAAGTTAGGACCTGAAAATTGATTAATGATATCAATAGTTCCCATGTAGAAAAAATGTTTTCGCTATTTACTTACGCTCCGGGACAGAAAACTAAAAATTTTGTGTATCGTGTAGCCTTAAACGGAATACTAAAATTTTATATTTTTGAAGTTGTATGCACAATGAAGTAGTGAAAAATTAATAAAAAAATCTATTTCGGGAAGAACGAAGTTTGCCGGGTCAGCTATATTATATAAATATGAAATCTTAAAGTATATTATTGTTTTTAAAGGCCCCCTAACTACTTACATCCCGAGCAACGCCGGCCGCCACAGCATTTGAGACACACTTGTTCAAGTAAATTGCGCTGCTACCGAAACGATACAGTATTTCGGGCAGCGCGAAGGAAACTTACAACCCTCAACCAATCTCCATTGAGATCTGAAAAGGAACAAGTCAGGAAGTCTAAGTTCGGGTGAACCGAACATTAAATACCCAGCGTTAGTTTTCAGAAAAAGGGGGCGTGGTTTTCATCCGATTTCCCCAATCTATGCCGAGCTTAAACTATAGCGAATTTGGTGGGCGCGGCCACGCTCCTTGCTTATAAAGCTTTAACCGCTTACATGAGCCAAAAGTACTGAATCGATCTTTTCAAGGGTTATACCATGTCCTATATATAACTTTGGAAAAGAAGGCGTGCCATGCCCATAACTTTTAACGTATTTTGTGAAATTTTTCGATGTACGGATATATGTGTCCATTAATCAATATTTACCTAATTTTAAAAAAGTGGGTGGTGGCACGCCCACGGATTTTATTATGTTGTTTGTCCCTATTGAAGATCAGTTTTCATTGCAGATCTTTATGATACTTTCACAGTGGCTTGTTAATAGTGAAATGTTGATATTTTGTTTATTCACTTGTGGGCGGTGCCACGCCCATTTTCCAAAATATTATCAAAAATCCTTTAAACATCACTAATAACATCATCAGGTGAATGAGTGTACTAAATTTTAGCATTATATCTTTATCAGTTAAACAGATATTGCATATTCCGGTTTCCTAACTCTCGTTTAGAGAACTTTAGTCCAAAAAGGGGCGTGGTCGTTCACCGATTTTTCTTATTTTCTGTGGTAGTACTCTACATAAACATAACATGCCTGGAACCTAGTTTCGTAAACCTATCGCACACCGTTCTGAAGTTATTAGCAGTCGAATTTGAAAATTGCTTCCAAAATTTTGCAAAAATAATGTAAAGAATATGAAAATTGATGTATGTACCAAATTATATTATTATAGCGGTATCAGTTAATTAGATATGGACTTTTCAATATTTCCACCTCCTTTCAATATAACTTTTATAAAAAAGTAGGCGTGGTCGCCAAGCGATTTCGTTTATTTTCTA
The DNA here is from genome assembly GCA_951509765.1 of Sphenella marginata. Lineage (NCBI taxonomy): Eukaryota > Metazoa > Arthropoda > Insecta > Diptera > Tephritidae > Sphenella > Sphenella marginata. The sequence goes on from OX608078.1 coordinate 1,897,653, forward strand.
TATCTGAATTTAACACAACAATAGTATGCCCTCTACAAAATTTCGTTATACTAGCATAAACTGTTCTCAAGTTATTAGGAGTCAAAATTTTAAAATTTCTTCAAATATATGGGGGCGGTGCCACGCCCCTTTTCAAAAAATTTGGTAAAATCCGCCTTAGAACATATAAATCAATACATATTGCAAATTTTATCATTGTAGCTGCTTCTGATATTGAATTAACCCGTTTTATACGTTTTTCGAAATTTTCGATATCGAAAAAGGGGGCGTGGTTATCATCCGATTTCGTCCATTTTCAATAGCAACCTACCTTGGCCAGAAAGTAACCTGTATGCAAAATTTCATGCAAATATCTCAATTTTTACTCAAGTTATCGTGTACACGGACGGACAGACGGACGGACATGCCTTAATCAATTCCTCTTTTCAACCTAAGAACTTTCATATATGGAACTCTATATCTAACTCGATTATTTTGTGCCGTTCCATAGTACCGTTATGTGGACAAAATTAATATACCCTTGTACTAGTACTAGTACGCTGGGTATAAAAATTAGGTTATGCATATGGATGAAAATGAAAGAAAATTTACCACTTACCTCTGCTACTGCGACCACGCGTGCCAAAAATCCATGAAGAATGAATTGTTCTACATAATGTCAATATGTATAACAATGAATTTTTCTAACCACTCACTAGCAAAGCGTGAGTAAACACATATATGTATGTGTGGTTCAATTGAACCGTCGCTCAATGCGAGCGCCATACATATATGTAAATATGTTTGCTGATGATCACGCCAGCGCGCTAGTGATGCTACGGTTTTGGCGACGTGTACCAAAAAACCCGACATGCCGAAAAATCGGGACCGCTTACTGCGGGCGAAGGGGGGACGAAATCTACGTTCGTCCCACTCCTAGGCCAACGTGCCGAGGCAAAGAAAAATGAAAAGAGTCCAAAAAATAAAAAGTTTTTTTCCGCTTCGAAAAAATATTTTTTTTGGATGTTGAATTTTTTTTCGATTTTGGGTTTGTTTTTTCGGAGGGGCAGGACTGTTTTGCCCACAAAACAACCATAATCAACCCGAAGACCGCCCTCCACTCACACTCTCTACCCGGATCGGTACCGAATTTCAAGTACCGACCAATGCGAAAATGTCGCTGTGTGCGCAGCCCTAGTGAGCACCAGTGAACCGTAGCAGAATAGATATATGTATGTACATATGTATGTACCAAAAATAGCAAAACGCACTACAGGGTGATCCCCGAGTTACAATACAATTTTCTTTGGATGCGTTCCAGTAGTACGGTGCCGTACGGCAACTTTTTGCAAAATGTCTGCCAGTTATTTAGCTGCCTTAGCGTGCAAGGCCTCATAAGTAAAGTAAAATCATAGACAAATTAGCCAAATTATAGCGCTCTCGCCACCCACGCTTACCAGCGTCGTTCATATAACGGCGCCAGCATCGAACCTGGTTCGGAACCACGGCCATTCCGACAAGCACACGGGGTATCGGACTCACACCGTTTCGACCCTTGCGAACGAGTTTCATATAAACTCGACAATTTAGACTGGCCATTCAGCCGTGCCAGCTAAATCTTTTTTCTATCGAAAATTTAGACTGGCCACTCAGCCGTGCCAGCTAAATACAAGCCACGGGACTCACACCTGCGTAGACTGGCCACACTGCCGCGCCAGCTACGCAACCTTAACCATTAGTATGTAAGATTAGATTAAGCCTAAAATAAAAATAAACATTTTTTTTTCTTCTTCTTCTCGTGTATGGGTCTCCATATGTATGTACTTGGTCCTGCCATAAATTCTGTTAAAGTTTTAACATAACGTAAAAATAAAAATAACGAGTTTTTATATTGTTTTTTAATTCGATTTTATTTAGTGAACATTAATACGTCCGACAAAATAAGACATTATTCAAAGTGATCGCCTTTTGCTTTAATACAGGCCCTTAAACGGTCCGGCCATTCAGTTATAGCGGCATGTATAGTTTCGGCAGGAATGGATGCAACTGCTGCAATAGGTGCTTTCTTCAGACTTTCCAAATTTCGGTGGCGAACTGTGCAGGCTATACCCTCTAATTCCGACCACAATTTGTAATCAAGAGGATTTAAATCTGGACTGCCCGAGGGCCAACTTTCTGCAGAAATAAAATCTGGAATATTGAGCCGTAGCCATTCCTGGGTCGATTTAGCTTTATGCGCCGGTGCAGAGTCTTGTTGAAAAACCCACTGTTCTCTATTAAATAGGGTATTGGTCAAGTTTTTAACCACACCTTCCAGGACATCTTCTTGATACACTTTTGCTCCAGTTTTAACGCCTTTTTCACAAAAATGCAAGGAAGTTACGCCTTTATGGGATACTCCCCCCCAAACCATTACGTATGCTGGGTGATGACCTCTCTGAACCCTTGGAACAGTATTTTTCGCTTCTTGGGAAGGCTTAACATATATTTTATCATTTTGTTTATTAAAAACTTCTTCCACAGTAAAAATTTTTTCTTCCGTAAAAAGAATATTTTCATGCCCGTTTCTTGCGTGCCACTGCAAAAGCTTCCCGCATCTCTCTAATCTTATCTTTTTTAGTCGCGGAGTTAAAAGATGACCAGTGCACCTGCGAAATGCCTTCATATGAAGGTCGTCACGAATTAGTCGAGACATGGATCTGCAGGACATTCCGAGCTCTCTGGCCATTATTTTTTGCTTCCTTAAAGGATTTCGGCGAATTCGCTCGCGGACAGCTTTTATGGCTCCACTCGTTCTCACAACACGCGGGCGTCCACTCCTAGCCCTGTCTTCCACTTTAGATGTTTCTAAGAAGCGATCATTCTAGATATACCGAGTTTTTTTAACAACGTGAATATCTGACTGGCGCTATTTCCGCACTTATGCAACGCAATCACCGCGATCCGATTTTCTTTATCACCCCACTCCATGTTTATTAGATATAATTTCAAACCAAACTGACCTGAATTTATTTCCAAAAAATATTAAGATTTATCGGAGCTAAACCGCGTTAAAAAACCGCTAAAAATATAGTTTTTTATGTATAAAAAGAGTATGAAAAAATATTTTTTAATAAGAAGCACCTGAGATGATGAATTAGCTGGAGTACAAAAGGTAAGCATAAAAAAGTTTGAAAATTTTATCAACGCAATCCAAATATTGAGATGTATGATGCTGTTTCTAGTCATATTTCGAGGGGTAGATTTGTGGAACACTTTAATAGCTCAGCCAATTATTGACGGATTTGGACGATTAGGATATCATTTGAAAGGTATTTTCGAGACGTTGCAATTTCTGCAAAAATTTAACCCTTTCTGGTCCAATTTTACACATTGCAAATATTAGCACACAGGTATACAATAATAGTATTGATACAATTTTTAAACTTTTTTATGCTTACCTTTTGCACTCTATCATCTCAGATACTTTTTATTAAAAAATATTTTTTCATACTCCTTTTATACATAAAAAACGATATTTTTAGCGTTTTTTAACGCGGTTTAGCTCCGGTAAATCTTAATATTTTTTCGAAATATTTTAGGGCAGTCCTTAGAAAAGAGTGAATTTTAAAATTCCGGTGGAAACAGTGCAACTTTTTTTGGCGAGGCACCTTAATGTACATACGTAAATAATACAACTTATTGGCAAGAAATTTACAACTTTTAATTTTTTCAAATTTTCTTCCACCTAGCTCTAGGTAAGAACCAGAGGTAAGGCCAGACGAGAAACCTCAATCTTCGGAAGGTCGCTCAAGGGCAGAAAGTGGTGACTGCGCCAGATATAAGCCAGTAGGTTTAAGAGGACGTGGTCGAAAATCCTGGGGGCGGATTAGGATGTTGCGTATCGCAAGGGGGCCGGCATGTTTAGGCCCGATGCCTAAAATCTTATAAAATGCGCCACCCTAATGCCACTTTTTAGTTTATACAAAACCCCAACACCAAGCCGCCCACATGTACATATGTACATGCACGCATATTCATGTTTGTCAGCAAACATATACATGCATGTGGGTGTGCATGTGTCGGTTCACCTCCCCTTAAAGCCGGAGGCTGAAATTCGGGATCAACGGTTGTCCGCGACTGGACAACCGTCTACTTTTCCAGCGATCGTCATCGAGTCAACACCTCACGGCCACCCCAGGATTTTCACCGCCAACGTTAAGGTAATATTAAACTGTAAAATTACAACTTTCAATTTAAATACACGGCCACATTTATAACGAGAATTCTCGTTCTTTTTCTTTTCTTTAAAAATACCAATTCGACCGGGGTGCTTTCGAGCCACGGCCGCTCCAGCTAAGCACCACAGCCGATTTGTTCACAGGTTTCATTTGGACTACGATAGGTTTCGATAAATTTATCGATGATGAGTTATCGGTGAAAATGTGACTGTCCAAAAACCTTAAACTTGACCTACAATATCGGTATCAAACGAAAGGGGAAGGCACCAGGTTTCATTTGGACTTCGACAGGTTTCGATAAATTTAACGATGACTAAGTTATCGGTGATTTTCCAAAAAACTTAACATTACCCTATATGGGTATAAAACGTAAGGAGAAGGCCCCAGGTTTCGTTTGGACTTCGATATATTTCGATAAATTGATCGATAACTGAGTTATCGGTGAAAATGTGATTGCCCAAAAACCTTAAACTTGACCTACAATATGGGTATCAAACGAAAGGGGAAGGCCCCAGGTTTCATTTGGACTTCGACAGGTTTCGATAAATTTAACGATGACTAAGTTATCGGTGATTTTCCAAAAAACTTAACATTACCCTATATGGGTATAAAACGTAAGGAGAAGGCCCCAGGTTTCGTTTGGACTTCGATATATTTCGATAAATTGATCGATAACTGAGTTATCGGTGAAAATGTGATTGCCCAAAAACCTTAAACTTGACCTACAATATGGGTATCAAACGAAAGGGGAAGGCCCCAGGTTTCATTTGGACTTCGACAGGTTTCGATAAATTTAACGATGACTAAGTTATCGGTGATTTTCCAAAAAACTTAACATTACCCTATATGGGTATAAAACGTAAGGAGAAGGCCCCAGGTTTCGTTTGGACTTCGATATATTTCGATAAATTTATCGATAACTGAGTTATCGGTGATTGCCCAAAAAACTTAACATTACTCTTTAATATGGGTATGAAACGAAAGGAGAAGGCCGCAGGTTTCATTTGGACTTCGATAGGTTTCGATAAATTTATCGATGATGAGTTATCGGTGAAAATGTGACTGTCCAAAAACCTTAAACTTGACCTACAATATCGGTATCAAACGAAAGGGGAAGGCACCAGGTTTCATTTAAGCTTCGATATATTTCGATAAATTGATCGATAACTAAGTTATCGGCCAAAATTCGATTGCCCGAAAACCTTAATATTACATTGCAATATGGATATCAAACGAAAGGGTATAGCTCCAAGTTTCATTTGGACTTCGATAGGTTTCGATAAATTGATCGATAACTGAGTTATCGGCCAATATGCGATTGCCCGAAAACTTCTATATTACCCTACAATATGGGAATCAAACGAAAGAAGATAGCTCCAGGTTTCATTTGGACTTCGATATATTTCGATAAATTTATCCATAACTGAGTTATCGGTGAAAATGTTATTACACAAAAACCTTAAAATTGCCCTACAATATGGGTATCAAACGAAAGGGGAAGGCCCCAGGTTTCATTAGTACTTCAATATATTTCCATAAATTGATCGATAAGTGAGTCATCGTTCAAAATGTGATTGCCCGAAAACCTCTATATTACGCTACAATATGGGTATCAAACGAAAGGTTTCATTTGGACTTCGATATATTACGATACATTTATCGATAACTGAGTTATCGGTGATTGCCCAAAAAACTTAACATTACTCTATAAGATGGGTATAAAACGAAACGAGAAGGCAGCAGGTTTCATTTGGACTACGATACGTTCGATAAATTGATCGATAACTGAGTTATCGGTGAAAATGTGATTGCCCAAAAACCTTAAACTTGACCTACAATATGGGTATCAAACGAAAGGGGAAGGCCCCAGGTTTCCTTTGTACTTGGATATATTTCGATAAATTGATCGATAACTGAGTTATCGGTCTAAATGCGACTGCCCGAAAACCTTAAACTTGCCCTACAATATATGGGTATCAAAGGAAAGGGGAAGGCCCCAGGTTTCATTTGGACTTCGACATATTTCGATAAATTTATCTATAACTGAGTTATCGGTAAAAATGCGATTGCAGAAAAACCTTAATATTATAGGCTGTTCATGCTGAGACTGCATTTTGCATTTACCTCCCATTTTAGCATTTATCCCAAAAAGCAGCTTTTATTTTCGCATTTTCCACACAAATTTTGACACCTAAATGCAACTAAAGGCAACTTTTTTTTTGCATTAGCATTATAAATGCAGGAATCAACCCTGCAATATTCGAAAAAAATCTAGGTTTTATTTTAGAGGAATGGCAATACTGGGGGCATTTTTGACACTTTCTTTCGTTCTCTGACATTCAGCAAAATAAATATAATTTATTTAAAAATTTGAATTTAAATTCTTAAAACTATTCTTGAAGTGCATTATTTCGGTAATTATTTACGACCTCCACCGAGTGCTATAATACGTCCAGAGAATCTTAAAGAGACTAGTATCCGCCCAAGCAATTAGTTTGGAATAAAGTGCGAGAGCAGCCGTTGCATCCAAAACTATCAATATCGTTATCCAAATACGCGTTTCGGGCCCAGTTAAACGAATATATGTAGCTCCAAAGATCAATTGCTTTTAGTAGTTTGCAAGAAAAGTTAAAAAATGTCGGTCATTTCCATGTGGTTGTTGTAATCACAAATTTGGTCGTGCTAAAAAAGAAGGTAATACTTCCCATCCAACATCAAGTGTTAATGCAGTTCCCAAAATGTTGGGAGCGGTATCAAAAGACGCGTTTTGACCTGTATGTATGTATGTATGTATGTATGTATGTATGTATGTATGTATATTTCTATATTAGTATTCATAATACTTTAAATTCTCACATTAATTACAATTTTTTAAAATATTAATAATAAATTTACAAATTTACAAATTTTAAAAATGAAAAAAAGGAAATATAATTTTTATATTCAAACATTTGAGCTATTTTTGACAAAATTTACACATTCCTTTTTAAAAATTTTAATATTATTTTCTGTTTTTGTCTCGTTTGGAAGATAATTGAATAATTTGAGTCCTTTATAAAATAGCGATCTTTGCTTTGATGTTGTACTCGTACCTATTAGCCTTCCGTAGTCTAAAGTTCTCAGCATTTCGTAAGCCATATGGTTGGACTTCGCCGACATATTTTATCTGATCACATAAGTATTCGGGTGCATTACCGTGTTTAATTTGATAAATAAAAAGCGGTGTATTTAGCTGTAGTCTTTGTTTTATATTTAGCCATTTAAGCATATCAAGCATTACTTGTATATTTGCGTATTTGCTACATTTTAAACTATAATTTGGTGGAAGAAATCCAAGTCATCATTTCGGTTAAGAGATATTTGCAGTTATAAGTTGCAGTGAAAAGTTATTAGTGAAAAACCGAAAACTGACCCAGGTCAGTTCTTGCAAACTACTAAAAGCAATTGATCTTTGGAGCTACATATATTCGTTTAACTGGGGCCGAAACGCGTATTTGGATAACGATATTGATAGTTTTGGATGCAACGGCTGCTCTCGTAAGCGATTACGTTAATGGTTCCAACATGCATTCCAAAATAATCAGGCTTGTTCTGCAATTCACATGCATTAATTAATATTTTTGTTTTTACAGTTTGTACCTATTTATAAATATGAAGCGGTCTCGTGGTCTTTGGTCCCTAGATGCGGAGGAGGTGCTGATAGGGTTGTGGGTACAAAATTTGGACCAGCTCAGGGGACCCCGCAAAAACAGCCATATATACCAAGAGATGGCGGCAGAGATGCAGGGACAGGGATAGGCTGTCGACTCCTCTGCCATTAAAGCCAAGCTGGACAACTTGACGGCGAAGTATAGGTAAAATATTTAACTATTCCATTTAAAAATGAAATAATTTTAACACGTTGGCTGCCACGTATCACCGGTGATCACAAAAAAAACCTACCCCCAGGTGCCATGTATCACCGGTGATCACAAAAAAAATCTACCCTCAGGTGCCAACCAAAAAAACGTGTTCCCATTTGACTTGATTTTTCTCATTTTTAATTTCGTATTATTTCAAAACTTTGTATTATACTATACAATAAAATATTTTTTCTTTTAAAATAAACTTCCGTTTTTCCCGAAACTCCTTCCGTTAGGGTCCCAGAACCCAAAATTTAGGGCCTAGCGTGATCACTGGTGATACATTGGCGCCGGGGGGTAGTTTTTTGAAATGATCACCAGTGATACATTGGCACCTGGGGGTAGGTTTTTGAAATGATCACCAGTGATACATTATCAGCCAACGTGTTAATGTTATGTGTTTCCCATAGGAAAGTAAACCATGCTATGGGCACAACCGGTGCCTCCCCGCCGTCTTGGCACCTGTATACGCAGATCCACAGGATAATTGGTGGGTTAACAATCCACAACCTATCCAGTATCGTGAAAGAAAGCTATGCAGGTAAGCACAAGGTTTTGTAATAACATGCATACTTATTTTATATTTTATTTATATTATGTATTGAGATATAGTATATTTTTCATATTTTTATGAGTACAAAAATTGTATTTCACTTTCAGGTCCAACATCGTTATCTGTAAGCTCGCCGCTGTCGATATCGCCACTGTCCCAGCTATCACCACTGGCGCTATCTCCATCGCCATTGCCGTCACCATCGCCATTACCATCACCATCGCAATTACCATCACCATCGCCGTCGAGCTGTTCCTCTAAGGCAGACAAATCTGTCAAAAGGAGACAAAATGAGCGATTTTTAGCTATTTGTGAGGAGATGGGACATAACTTCTCAGAAGGAATTGAGAAGTTGGACCATTCAAACAAGGAGCTAATAGCAAGGAGAAGCTTGCAACTATGAAGGAGCTTCAAGAAGACAACAGAAGACTGACCGACGGTGTACTAGACTTTTTGAAAAGATATTAGATAAGTTAAGTTAAGATTTGAATTAATTTATAGTTTTAGTATAATATAATTAAAAATAATAAAATATAAATATAACAACATATAAATATAATATAATAAAAAGTAATAAAATATAAATATAATATAATAAAAAATAACAACATAAATATCTATATATATAACAAGTAAGGAAGTCTAAGTTCGGGTGAACCGAACATTAAATACCCAGCGTTAGTTTTTAGAAAAAGGGGGCGTGGTTTTCATCCGATTTCGCCCATTTTAAAAACCAATCTATGCCGAGCCTAAACAATAGCGAATTTGGTGGGCGCGGCCACGCTCCTTGCTTATAAAGCTTTAACCGCTTACATGAGCCAAAAGTACTGAATCGATCTTTTCAAGGGTTATACCATGTCCTATATATAACTTTGGAAAAGAAGGCGTGCCATGCCCATAACTGTTAACGTATTTTGTGAAATTTTTCGATGTACGGATATATGTGTCCATTAATCAATATTTACCTAATTTTAAAAAAGTGGGTGGTGGCACGCCCACGGATTTTATTATGTTGTTTGTCCCTATTGAAGATCAGTTTTCATTGCAGATCTTTATGATACTTTCACAGTGGCTTGTTAATAGTGAAATGTTGATATTTTGTTTATTCACTTGTGGGCGGTGCCACGCCCATTTTCCAAAATATTACCAAAAAACCTTTAAACATCACTAATAACATCATCAGGTGAATGAGTGTACTAAATTTTAGCATTATATCTGTATCAGTTAAACAGATATTGCATATTCCGGTTTCCTAACTCTCGTTTAGAGAACTTTAGTCCAAAAAAAGGCGTGGTCGTTCTCCGATTTTTCTTATTTTCTGTGGTAGTACTCTACATAAACATAACATGCCTGGAACCTAGTTTCGTAAACCTATCTCACACCGTTCTGAAGTTATTAGCAGTCGAATTTGAAAATTGCTTGACTCATAAGTGGGCGGTGCCACGCCCACTTTCCAAAATTTTGCAAAAATAATGTAAAGAATATGAAAGTTGATGTATGTACAAAATTATATTATTATAGCGGTATCAGTTAATTAGATATGGACTTTTCAATATTTCCACCTCCTTTCAATATAACTTTTATAAAAAAGTAGGCGTGGTCGCCAAGCGATTTCGTTTATTTTCTATATCTGAATTTAACACAACAATAGTATGCCCTCTACAAAATTTCGTTATACTAGCATAAACTGTTCTCAAGTTATTAGGAGTCAAAATTTTAAAATTTCTTCAAATATATGGGGGCGGTGCCACGCCCCTTTTCAAAAAATTTGGTAAAATCCGCCTTAGAACATATAAATCAATACATATTGCAAATTTTATCATTGTAGCTGCTTCTGATATTGAATTAACCCGTTTTATACGTTTTTCGAAATTTTCGATATGGAAAAAGGGGGCGTGGTTATCATCCGATTTCGTCCATTTTCAATAGCAACCTACCTTGGCCAGAAAGTAACCTGTATGCAAAATTTCATGCGAATATCTCAAGCTTTACTCAACTTATGTTAATTTATGTGATTTTCGATATCGAAAAATTGGGCGTGGTTATCACCGGATTTCAAAAATTTTCACAGCAGCTCACCTTGGCCAGAAAGTAGGCTGGATAACAAATTCCATGCAAATATCTCAGTTTTTACGCAAGTTATGTCAATTTATGTGATTTTCGAAATTTTCGATATCGAAAAAGGGGGCGTGGTTATCATCACATTTCGCCCATTTTCAATAGCATCCTACCTCGGCCAGAAAGTAGCCTGGATAACAAATTCCATGGAAATATCTCAGTTTTTACGCAAGTTATGTCAATTTATGTGATTTTCGAAATTTTCGATATCGAAAAAGGGGGCGTGGTTATCATCCGATTTCGCCCATTTTCAATAGCAACCTACCTTGGCCAGAAAGTAACCTGTATGCAAAATTTCATGCAAATATCTCAATTTTTACTCAAGTTATCGTGTACACGGACGGACAGACGGACAGACGGACGGACATGCCTTAATCAATTCCTCTTTTTAACCTAAGAACTTTCATATAAGGAACCCCATATCTAACTAGATTATTTTGCGCCGTTACATAGTACCGTTATGTGGACAAAATTAATATACCCTTGTACTAGTACTAGTACGCTGGGTATAAAAATACAAATGGTGAGTTCCTTTTCGCTACTATTGCGAATGTTGAAAAAGTGAATGAATGAAAAGTTTTGATTGTGAATATAGGTTGTTATTCCGTCCTTTTGTATAATCTATGTTATGGTGAAGAATTTGTAATCTATCTATATACATATATAAAAATGAATTGGCGTTCGTATATACCGTAAGATCTCCGGATCGGCTCAACCGATTTTAAATATCTTTTCTTTAATGTTTCCAATCTGCTTTATGTCTCATTTACCACATAAATTCTTTTTTTTCTAATCTCAATTTAAAATTTTTTTAGCTAATACTCAATAACGGCTTAACCGATTTTCAAAATTTTTTCTTTTCTTTATTCTATCGGACATAGTGTTTATTTATATAGAACAAAACATTTTCTAAATCTTCAATTTAATCATATATTAGCTAAAGAAGTTTAGCTACCATATAAATTGTAGTCAGTTGAGATCACTGGTATTCTAACTGAAATGTTCCTGTAGGGAAGACAACAACCAAAAGTTTTGATTGTGATTATAGATTTTTATTCCGTAATTTTTCCAAATGGTGAATTCCTTTTCGCTACCTTATTGCGGTGGATGGCTCAAACATTGTGGTGAATGGCCTGTAATCTATATCATGGTGAAGAAGTTGTAATCTATGTATAAAAATGAAAATGTAGTTTTCCCAGTTAGGCTGTGTGCCGATCGGGCGTCATCCCGAACAAAAAAAAAAAATTGTGATCAGTAAATCTGACAAAATATCGGAAAGTATCCACCAAAAATTGCCGTAATGGCTTATGTTATTGTTATGCAACATACGTTTGTACATATCGTTGTTGCCTATGCGAAACCACCTATCGACCAAATGCAAAACTTCCCAAATCACAAAAGTGCAAAACCGCCTATAGGCAAAATAATTCCACAAAAAAATAACTCACTACTTAAAAGTTTAGTTCAATTCTATGTTATTCAGGTAAATATTATCTTTTAAAAACAGAAACAAAAATTAAGTTAAAACATTAGCTATACATAGAAGTTAGGTTTTGCTCTCCTGTAAAATTTGACTGCTTTCAGATAGGTGGTTTTGCAAAGGCATCAACGATATGTATTCTGTGGTTCTTATGTGTTTTTTTTAGAGCGACCTCGTAGCCTGTAAACCTGTATCCGGAGAGCACAAATATTATATTATCAGCAAAAGGAATGAACAATAACTCATAAATTTTTTCCAAAAAAGGGGTTCTTGCGGATATCTGCCTAGGATTTGAGTGAAAGTTTTAAACAGAATATACATATATGCAAAAAAGTGCAAAAATTACACAGGTTGCATGTTGGAATACGTACAACAAAAATTCCCAAATTGTACACCAAAGGCTGTGTTCCAAATGGTTGAAAAAAGCAAAATTTTGACAGAGCGATGGTAAATTCTGACAGTTATCGTGGTAAATATAAAGGTAAAATTTTGACAACCAATAATGTCGGCACAGAAATGCATGTGCTGTTTAGATTCATATTATTGCACATAAAGTTATGTTCACATGCGTTATTAAACACAAAAATATAATATAATGCCAAATAGCAAATATTCGTTCACCATAGGAAATTTGTTCACCTCATTTTACTCTGACGAAAACAAATATCATTTGATACACAGCCAAAGTCACAAAAGCCATATGGCACTGATATGCATTGCATAGTTAAAGAACTACGAAGGAGGAACATTGACAGGACAACGTCTGTCGGGTCAGCTAGTACTATAATAAAAAATAATAAAATATATATATAATAAAATATAAATATAATATAGTAAAAAATAATCTATATATAAAAATGGAGCCTATTTTCCTTGCTGACGCTATAACTCCAGAACGGCAGGACCGAATTAAACGAAATTTTCCACGTAGTTTTTGATTGAGCCCGACATGGTTTATGGCCAAAAAAAGTATAAGAAACCGGGAAGGTTTTGGAGATATTCCACAAAATGTGGACCAGGGGTGACTCCAGAAAGTGTTTGTACGATATGGGTATCAAATGAAAGCTATTGATGAGTGTTCTAACATGGATTGGTTTTGAGTCCCATATGGGGTCCCGTTTCCGAGATATTAACCCAAATGTGGACCAGGGGTGACTACAGAAAGTGTTTGTACTATATGGGTATCAAATGAAAGGTATTGATGAGTGTTCTAACATGGAGTGGTTTTGAGTCCCATATGGGGTCCCGTTTCCGAGATATTGACCCAAATGTGGACCAGGGGTGACTCCAGAAAGTGTTTGTACGATATGAGTATCAATTGAAAGGTATTGATAAGTGTTCTAACATGGAGTGGTTTTGAGTCCCATATGGGGTCCCGTTTCACAGATATTGACCCAAATGTGGACCAGAGGTGACTCCAGAATGTGTTTGTACGATATGGGTATCAAATGAAAGGTGTTGACGAGCGCTTGAACATAGTTTAGTTATTAGTCCCATATAAGACCCCGTATTCGAGGTATTTCCCAAAATATGGACCAGGTGTGACCCCAGACGGGTTTTCTACAATATGGGTATCAAATAAAAGGTATTGATGAGTATTTAAAAAAGAGGTGATTTTCAAGACCCTATGCCACCCGTTTTCCGAGATATCTACCAAAATGTGGACCAGGGGTGACCTTAGAAGGTCTTTATACGATATGGGTGTCGAATAAAAGGTGTTAATGAGTGTTTAAAAAAGAGGTGATTTTCAGGACCCTATGTTACCCCGCTTACGAGATATCCAAAAATGAGGACCAGGGGTGACCCTGGTATAATATAAAAAAAGTCGGAAAGCAGGAAAATAATGGAAGTCATTTTTCACATACATCGCCATTAATTTTATGTGACATTTTTATACCCAGCGTACTAGTACTAGTACAAGGGTATATTAATTTTGTCCACATAACGGTACTATGTAACGGCGCAAAATAATCGAGTTAGATATGGGGTTCCTTATATGAAAGTTCTTAGGTTAAAAAGAGGAATTGATTAAGACATGTCCGTCCGTCTGTCCGTCTGTCCGTCCGTGTACACGATAACTTGAGTAAAAATTGAGATATTTGCATGAAATTTTGCATACAGGTTACTTTCTGGCCAAGGTAGGTTGCTATTGAAAATGGGCGAAATCGGATGATAACCACGCCCCCTTTTTCGATATCGAAAATTTCGAAAATCACATAAATTGACATAGCTTGCGTAAAAACTGAGATATTTGCATGGAATTTGTTATGCAGACTACTTTCTGGCCAAGGTAGGTTGCTATTGAAAATGGGCGAAATCGGATGATAACCACGCCCCCTTTTTCGATATCGAAAATTTCGAAAATCACATAAATTGACATAACTTGCGTAAAAACTGAGATATTTGCATGGAATTTGTTATCCAGGCTACTTTCTGGCCAAGTTGAGCTGCTGTGAAAATTTTTGAAATCCGGTGATAACCACGCCCAATTTTTCGATATCGAAAATCACATAAATTAACATAAGTTGAGTAAAGCTTGAGATATTCGCATGAAATTTGGTACACAGGTTACTTCCTGGCCAAAGCAGGTTGGTGTTTAAAATGGGCGAAATCGGATGAAAACCACGCCCTCTTTTTTGATATAGAAAATTTCAAATAAGATTCTAGGGACTATAGCATTGCCAAGTCATGGTATTTGTATCTCGTTCTGAAAACTAACGCTGGGTATTTAATGTTCGGTTCACCCGAACTTAGACTTCCTTACTTGTTTCTTATGCGTACGTTCTTTCAAACGCAAAATTAAAACCGTTATTGTGTTCACTGTGAAATTGAAAAATGTATAGTAACTCATCAATTGAGAACGGCTGGACCGATTTCACTAATTTTTTTTTTTGTATTTGTTTGTGCCCCGAGAAGGTTCTTCAGAAATAAAAAGTTAAAAAAGTTTCTGGAATCCTGAGATATTGACCGAAATGTGGACCAGATACCCCGAATGTATTTTAACAATATGCGTATCAAATTAAAGGTGTTGATGAGGGTTTTCGCAAGGAACAGTTTTCAGGTTCATCAGCGAACCCGTTTCCAAGATATTTACCATTAGGTGGACCAAGGCGGACCCAAGAATAAGCTCATATAATATAGCTATCATATCAAAAGTGTGGATGACTGTGTCCGCTTAGAGTGAATTTTAGATTCATCTGAATTCAGGAAAAAAATTATCATACAAAAGCTTTTTCATAGAGCTGTTTGCCTTATCTATATATATAAAAATGGAGGGAAAAAATGTATAGTAACTCATCAATTGAGAACGGCTGGACCGATTTCACTAATTTATTTTTTATTGTATTTGTTTGTGCCCCGAGAAGGTTCTTCAGAAAGAAAAAGTTAAAAAAGTTTCTGGAATCCTGAGATATTGACCAAAATGTGGACCAGGGGTGACCCCGAATGTATTTTAACAATATGCGTATCAAATTAAAGGTGTTGATGAGAGTTTTCACAAGGAACAGTTTTCAGGTTCATCAGCGAACCCGTTTCCAAGAAATTGACCATTAGGTGGACCAAGGCTGACCCAAGAATAAGCTCATATAATATATGTAGCTATCATATCAAAAGTGTTGATGACTGTGTCCGCTTAGAGTGAATTTTAGATTCATCTGAATTCAAGAAAAAAATTATTATACAAAAGCTTTTTCATAGAGCTGTTTGCCTTATCTATTTATAAAAATGAATCCCTATTTCCCTTGGTCATCGCATCACGCCTGAATGGATAAACTAATTACAAAAGTTAAACTAGGTTATGTCGATTTGCTATTCTTTTTTCAATTCTGTTCGCAGTTTTGGTAAGTTTGAATATATTAACTGACGGTAATTCTTTCATTTAGGTGTCACCTCCTAAAAAAATTGAATGCGTGTCGTGAAATAACATTGAAACAGTGCCTTATCTTATAAATTGTGAAACATTGCCTTATCTTATAAATTAAAATGAATGTGTGTCTGTGTGTCTGTGTGGCTGTGTGTCCTTTATGGGCGTCCAAAGTACTCAACCGATTTTTATGAAATTTTCACAGTATATTCTTGAGATCATAGGTTAAAGCATAGGCTACATTAATTTTTGGAAAAGTGGGCGGTGCCACGCCCCCAGGCTATATAAAACTACAATTCTTCATAACTCTGAACATATTTGGTCTAAATTAATGATTTTTGGATATGTGTGTCCTTTGGTCAAGATTTATGTAATTTTGGAAAAGTGGGCGGTGCCACGCCCACATTTTTTGTGTTTTGTTTGTACTTCAATAATGTCCAAAGTTTATGGTCGATCTCTTTTAAACTTTCAAGACTGGTTAAGAAAATTGTTGTGTACGATTTAGGCTATATCAATATTTGGAAAAGTAGGCGGTGCCACGCCCCAAGGCTATATAAAGTTTAAATTCTTCATAGCTCTGAACATATTTGGTCTAAATTAATGATTTCTGGATATGTGTGTCCTTCGGTCAAGATTTATGTAATTTTGGAAAAGTGGGCGGTGCCACGCCCACATTTTTTGTGTTTTGTTTGTACTTCAATAATGTCCAAAGTTTATGGTCGATCTCTTTTAAACTTTCAAGATTGGTTAAGAAAATTGTTGTGTACGGTTCAGGCTATATCAATTTTTGGAAAAGTAGCCAGTGCCACGCCCCCAGGCTATATAAAATTTAAATTCTTCATAACTCTGAACATATTAGGTCTAAATTAAAGATTTTTGGATATGTGTGTCCTTTGGTCAAGATGTATATAATTTTGGAAAAGTGGGCGGTGCCACTCCCACATTTTTTGTGCTTTGTTTGTACTTCAATAATGTCCAAAGTTTATGGTCGATCTCTTTTAAACTGTCAAGATTGGTTCAGAAGATTGTTGTGTACGATTTAGGCTATATCAATTTTTGGAAAAGTAGGCGGTGCCACGCCCCCAGGCTATATAAAATTTAAATTCTTCATAGCTCTGAACATATTTGGTCTAAATTAATGATTTCTGGATATGTGTGTCCTTTGGTCAAGATTTATGTAATTTGGGAAATGTGGGCCGTGCCACGCCCACATTTTTTGTGTTTTGTTTGTACTTCAATAATGTCCAAAGTTTATGGTCGATCTCTTTTAAACTTTCAAGATTGGTTAAGAAAATTGTTGTGTACGGTTCAGGCTGTATCAATTTTTGGAAAAGTAGCCAGTGCCACGCCCCCAGGCTATATAAAATTTAAATTCTTCATAACTCTGAACATATTAGGTCTAAATTAAAGATTTTTGGATATGTGTGTCCTTTAGTCAATATGGATATTATCTGGGAAAAGTGGGCGGTCCCACGCCCACATTTTTTGTGTTTTGTTTGTACTTCAATAAGTTCAAAGTTTATGGTCGATCTTCTCTAAATTTCCAGATTGGTTCAGAAGATTGTTGTGCCACGCCCCCAGACTATATAAAATTTAAATCATCATAACTTTGAATATTTTTGGTCTAAACTAATGATTTTTGGATATGTGTGTCCCTTGGTCAAGAATTATATAATTTGGGAAATGTGGGCCGTGCCACGCCCACATTTTTTGTATTCAGTGCTTTGTTTGTACTTCAATAATGTCCAAAGTTTATGGTTGATCTGTTTTAAACTTTTCCAATACGTTGAAATCTTCGTTGGGTACGACATACATAGGCTACATTTGTAAATTCTTTCGAAAAGTGGGCAGTTCCAGGACCACAAGCTAAGTAATATTTCAATTCGTTATATCCCTGAATGTATTTGCTTTAGTGACATTTTAACGTTCTTAAATCTTAATCAAAGCACTTAATTTTTTTTGTTTGTTATTGCCGCTCATACATATCCAGAGTATTATAGGTAGATATAGGATATAATTAAATAAGTACTAACTATACATCTGCTCAGCAGCGCATAATGGTTTTTGTCATACCCATTGAGTTCAAAAGATCCATTTTTTGAGTTGGACATCCAAAAAATTTATTTGTTTATACCAAAGACTTTAAAGCCAGAAACATTGTATATCCTAAAGCACTGCAATAAATGGAATGTTAAAAGTTAAAGAAAAATATTTGAAAATGTATTTCTAGGGAAGTCACTGGTCAGGCAGAACAACGTCTGCCGGGTCTGCTAGTAAAATATAAATATAATATAATAAAAAATAATAAAATATAAATATAATATAATAAAAAATAATAAAATATAAATATAATATACTAAAAAATAATAAAATATAAATATAATATAATAAAAAATAATAAAATATAAATATAATAAAATATAAATATAATATAATAAAAAATAATAAAATATAATAAAAAATAACAACATAAATATAATATAAAAACGGCGGAAAATCTGCGAGATACCTTAAGACAAAAACTAGCAGTAAAGGTAAACCGACTGCGCCGATATACTTTATCAACGAAACGAAAAATATTTCTACAGAAGACTTCGAAACAATGTTGAGATTGCTGAAGATGACACACCTGAAGTTCTGGAAGTTGAAAACTTTTGGAAGGCAATATGGACCCAAGCCGTTAGACATAACACTAATGCCCCATGGATAAGAAAGGAATATCAGAAGGCGGACAGATATGAAAATATGGAAGACATAACTTTATCTGAGAAGAATATAAGTGATGCAATTAGATATAGCCATAATTGGAAAGCCACAGGTCCTGACAATATCCATAACTATTGGATAAAAAAATTTACCTGTACACATATATACTTAGCTCAATTTTACACGACGTTCTTACATAACAATTCCTTGATACCTGGATCTCTCACAAAAGGGCAGACATATCTACTACCAAAAGATAAGAACGAAACTAAAAACCCTGCGAAATACCGCCCTATAACATGTCTGTGCACACTCTACAAACTAATGTTTACTAATGTATTACTAATAAGATTTACTGTCATTTAAACGCAAACCACATCCTGGCGATAGAGCAAAAGGGATGTGTTAAAAACTCCCAGGGCTGCAAAGAACAACTTCTGATAGACTCCATTGTAATGGAACAGGCGTATCATAAGCAAAGAAATATATTTACAGCATATATTGACTATATGGTTTTGCCTCGCGCTTAACCCACTATCTTCATTGATTAATGACAGCAATAATGGGTTTAATATAAAAGGAACAGAGGGTACATCGTACAAGATCTCACACTTACTATACATGGACGATATTAAGTTATACGCAGGGTCTGATCGACACATGAAGGAACTACTTCAAATAACAGAAGATTTCTCACAGGATATCTGCATGACATTTGGGCTAGATAAATGCAAACGATTGAGTGTCCAACATGGAAATGTTGTATCTCATAATTTCCCACTGGCGAATAATAAAATAATAGACGCGTTAGAAGCTGACGAATCCTTTAAATATCTAGGCTTTATGCAGGCCAGACGAATAAACCATAACGTGATAATAGAGAGCATCACTGACTTCTTCTTGGAGAGAACTAGAGCAATCCTTAAATCGGGGCTCAATGGGAAAAATGTATTTAAGGCGATTAACACGTTTGCCATACCAGTGTTAACATACAGCTTCGGAGTTCTGAAATGGTCCGAAACACAGTTGGAAAGCGTTAAAAGAGCCACGAGAACTCTTCTCACGAAATATGGGGCACACCACCCTAAATCAGCAGTAGAAAGAATAAACTTAGCCCGAAGTGTAGGGGGACGTGGATTAGTAGATATCCAACACCTGTGCAAAAAGCAAATCGCAAGCCTACGACGATACTTCTTACAGCAGAACTCTGCCCTGCATAAAACTTCTTGTGGAGCTGATAGAAACTACACGCCATTAAACTTATCGAATAATAATATAAGCGATCCTGAAAGTGATCTTATGCATACTGCACGGCTGATTGAAGACTGGAAGATGAAAACGCTACATGGAAGACACCCTCACACATTAAGCCAACCAGGAATCGATAATATCGCTTCGAACCTGTGGCTAAAAAATTCAGGGATCTTCATGGAAACTGAGGGTCTAATGATAGCAATACAGGACCAAGTTATTGCCACTAAGAACTACCTCAAGTTTATAGTCCGTGCTGAAATAGATAACGATAAGTGCCGGAAGTGCCAACAGCAGCCAGAAACTATCCAACACATAACAGGGGCGTGCGTTATGCTAGCTGCAACTGATTACCTGGAACGACATAACAACGTAGCAAAGATTGTACACCAGAGCTTGGCAATCCGCACACGGCTGCTAGCTAGTGAGATCCCATACTACAAATATACCCCCTTAGCAGTTATGGAAAGTACCGAATACAAATTATATTGGGATCGCACGGTACTTACCGATAGAAGCATACCGCATAACAGGCCAGATATAATACTATTGGAAAAGGCCGAAAAGAGCGCATATTTAATTGATGTCGGGATCCCTAACTCCCACAATTTACAAGAAGTATACATGGAGAAGAAAAGGAAGTACCAAGCACTTGCCCAAGAAATTAAACAGTTATGGAGCTTAGATAAAGTGAACGTAGAGCTTGTTATTATATCATCGACAGGCGTAGTACCCAAACACCTAATGACGACACTGGAGAAACTGCAATTGGAAATAAGTTTTTAAGTATACAAAAGGCTGTAATTTTAGCAACAACGTCCATTGTTCGTTCGTTTCTAAACCATGACATGTAATTTATTTCGATTTATATACATTTACTAGATTTATATACATACCAATGTACCTGAATTTAGAATAAGTAGCTTTATATATCTTGTTGTATACAACCGATGTATAATATGTAACCCAAATGGAGGTCAAGGAAGAAATAAAATAAAATATAATAAGAAATAATAAAACATAAATATAATATAATAAAAAATAATAAAATATAAATATAATATAATAAAAAATAATAAAATATAAATATAATATAATAAAAAATAACAACATAATTATAGTATAATCAAAAATAATAAAATATAAATATAATATAATAAAAAATAATAAAATATAAATATAATATAATAAAATATAAATATAATATAATAAAAAACTAGTAAGGAAGTCTAAGTTCGGGTGTAACCGAACATTAAATACCTAGTAGTGATCTGTTTTGGTATCCTAATTTACTCAGGTCTATTTTAATACATACCTGAAAATTTGTTATAAAGGCAACTGATTGTTTTCGATAAAAACACTTCTGTTGTGAGTGATGAATTAAATTATTACTAAATAACAAAATATAAATACCTTTCCTCATGTTCATGAAAGGTATGAAAATAAAAAAAAGGCAGTAGGGTGTTAACTACTTGCCCGTAAATCTTGCTTGTTTGTTATTCGATTTGCGTAATTTTTGGCAGGAGTATACTACATACTATTGGGAACCCTCTCACAAAATTTCATTGAAATACATTCTTGAAATTTCAAGCAATCGCTTTTGAAATTAGCAGAGCTTTTACGCTAAAAAGTGGGCGGCGCCACGCCTACTTCACCAAAATCCACACAATTTTTGTACAGTTCAGTTTTGCTTAAAAGGCTTATTATGTGTGTAAAATCTTATTTATATAACTTATACAATTATGGAAATATCGCGATTTTAATTTTACGAAGAAATATTTTAGAACTATGTTCAAAAAGTGGGCGTGTCCGTTCACCGATTTTGTTTATTTTTTCAGCAAAGAGTTAGCTTTATATGTTGAACACTTTCTTCAAATATCGTTTTAATAAATCAATTTTTACCGGAGTTATGGCATGGAAAGTTTTGTGGAATAATCCCCCATAAAGGGGCGGGGCCACGCCCATTTTCCAAAAATTTTGTGCTTTCGACTTTCTTTTCCCACGAACACTTTAGAGGTGAAATAGAAATGATATACAGCTAGTTTAAGCAAAGTTATAGCATATTCAATATATCCATGATCCTTTTCAAAATCTTTCGTATAAAATTGGGCGTGGACCTAATCCGATTTCGCTAATTTTTTTTCGAAATATTGCCTGTATTAATATAAATATGTGTGCTGAATTTTATTTTGCTATCTTGAGCGGTTTTTGATTTATGATTAATAATATTTCCAAATTTGACTTAATCAAAAGTGGGCGGTGCCACGCCCTTTTTTAAAAATTTCTTCACAAATTTATTTTTTGCTTTAACGGTAAGGTACGCACCAAATTTTATCCTTATAGGTGTATTATGTACTGAATAATCACTCTTTTTGTATTTTCGAAAATATTATATATATAGAAAGTGGGCGTGGCTTTTAACCGATTTTGCCTATTTTCAATACCGTTCAGAGATATGTAAAAAGGAACCTGCATACAAAGTTTCATTGAGATATCTCAAGATTTACTCAAGTTATCGTGTTCACAGACGGACGGACGGACGGACGGACGGACGGACATGGCTCAATCAATTTCTCTTCTCCTCCTGAACATTTTGATATATATAAGTCAATATCTATCTCGATTCGTTTATGCCGTTACATACTACCGTTAGGCCAATGAAGTTAATATACCTTGTGTGCGAAGCACTACTAGGTATAAAAAGGCAGTAGGGTGTTAACTACTTGTCAGTATATTTTGCGTGTTTGCTATCCGATTTGCGTAATTTTTGGCAGGAGTATACTATATACTATTAAGAAGCATCTCACTAACTTTCATTTAAATACCTTCTTGAAATTTCAAGCAATTGCTTTTGAAAATAGCTGACCTTTTATGCTAAAAAGTGGGCGGCGCCACGCCTACTTCACCAAAATCCACAAAATTTTTATACAGTTCAGTTTTGCTTAAAAAGCTTGTTATGTGTGTAAAATCTTATTTATATAACTTATACAATTAAGGAAATATCGCGATTTTAATTATACGAAGAAATTTTTTAGAACTGTGTTCAAAAAGTGGGCGTGTCCGTTCACCAATTTTGTTTATTTTTACAGCAAAGAGTTAGCTTTATATGTTGAACAATTTCTCTAAATATCGCTTCAATAAGTCAATTTTTACCGGAGTTATGGCATGAAAAGTTTTTTGGAATAATCCCCCATTAAGGGGCGGGGCCACGCCCATTTTCCAAAAATTTTGTGCTTTCGACTTTCTTTGCCCACGAACACTTTAGAAGTGAAATAGAAATGATACACAAGTAGTTTCAGCAAAGTTATAGCATATTCAATATATCTATGATCCTTTTCAAAATCTTTCGTATAAAATTGGGCGTGGACCTAACCCGATTTAAATAATTTTTTTTCGAAATATTGCTTGTATTAATATAAATATGTGTGCTGAATTTTATTTTGCTATCTTGAGCGGTTTTTGATTTATGACTAATAATATTTCCAAATTTGACTTAATCAAAAGTGGGCGGTGCCACGCCCCTTTTTAAAAATTTCTTCAAAAATTTATTTTTTGCCTTAACGCTAAAGTGCACACCAAATTTTATCCTTATAGGTTTATCATGTACTGAATAATCACTCTTTTTGTATTTTCGAAAATATTATATATATAGAAAGTGGGCGTGGCTTTTAACCGATTTTGCCTATTTTCAATAGCACTCCGAGATAAGTGAAAAGGAACCTGCATACCAAATTTCATTGAGATATCTCAAGATTTACTCAAGTTATCGTGTTCACAGACGGACGGACGGACGGACGGACGGACGGACGGACATGGCTCAATCAATTTCTCTTTTCCTCCTGAACATTTTGATATATATAAGTCAATATCTATCTCGATTCGTTTATGCCGTTACATACTACCGTTAGGCGAATGAAGTTAATATACCTTGTGTGCGAAGCACTACTAGGTATAAAAAGGCAGTAGGGTGTTAACTACTTGCCCGTAAATCTTGCTTGTTTGTTATTCGATTTGCGTAATTTTTGGCAGGAGTATACTACATACTATTGGGAAGCATCTCACAAAATTTCATTGAAATACATTCTTGAAATTCCAACCAATCGCTTTTGAAAATAGCAGAGCTTTTATGCTAAAAAGTGGGAGGCGCCACGCCTACTTCACCAAAATCCACAAAATTTTTTTACAGTTTAGTTTTGTTTAAAAAGGCTAATATGTGTGTAAAATCTTATTTATATAACTTATACAATTATGGAAATATCGCGATTTTAATTTTACGAAGAAATATTTTAGAACTATGTTCAAAAAGTGGGCGTGTCCGTTCACCGATTTTGTTTATTTTTTCAGCAAAGAGTTAGCTTTATATGTTGAACACTTTCTTCAAATATCGTTTTAATAAATCAATTTTTACCGGAGTTATGGCATGGAAAGTTTTGTGGAATAATCCCCCATAAAGGGGCGGGGCCACGCCCATTTTCCAAAAATTTTGTGCATTCGACTTTCTTTGCCCACGAACACTTTAGAGGTGAAATAGAAATGATATACAGCTAGTTTAAGCAAAGTTATAGCATATTCAATATATCTATGATCCTTTTCAAAATCTTTCGTATAAAATTGGACGTGGACCTAACCCGATTTCGATAATTTTTTTTCGAAATATTGCCTGTATTAATATAAATATGTGTGCTGAATTTTACTTTGCTATCTTGAGCGGTTTTTGATTTATGATTAATAATATTTCCAAATTTGACTTAATCAAAAGTGGGCGGTACCACGCCCCATTTTAAAAATTTCTTCAAAAATGTATTTGTTGCCTTAACGCTAAAGCACACACCAAATATTATCCTTATAGGTGTATTATGTACTGAATAATCACTCTTTTTGTATTTTCGAAAATATTATATATATAGAAAGTGGGCGTGGCTTTTAACCGATTTTGCCTATTTTCAATACCGTTCAGAGATATGTGAAAAGGAACCTGCATACAAAGTTTCATTGAGATATCTCAAGATTTACTCAAGTTATCGTGTTCACAGACGGACGGACGGACGGACGGACGGACGGACGGACGGACGGACGGACGGACGGACGGACGGACATGGCTCAATCAATTTCTCTTCTCCTCCTGAACATTTTGATATATATAAGTCAATATCTATCTCGATTCGTTTATGCCGTTACATACTACCGTTAGGCCAATGAAGTTAATATACCTTGTGTGCGAAGCACTACTAGGTATAATAATAAAATATAAAGATAATATAATAAACTAGTAAGGAAGTCTAAGTTCGGGTGTAACCGAACATTAAATACCTAGTAGTGATCTGTTTTGGTATCCTAATTTACTCAGGTCTATTTTAATACATACCTGAAAATTTGTTATAAAGGCAACTGATTGTTTTCGATAAAAACACTTCTGTTGTGAGTGATGAATTAAATTATTACTAAATAACAAAATATAAATACCTTTCCTCATGTTCATGAAAGGTATGAAAATAAAAAAAAGGCAGTAGGGTGTTAACTACTTGCCCGTAAATCTTGCTTGTTTGTTATTCGATTTGCGTAATTTTTGGCAGGAGTATACTACATACTATTGGGAACCCTCTCACAAAATTTCATTGAAATACATTCTTGAAATTTCAAGCAATCGCTTTTGAAATTAGCAGAGCTTTTACGCTAAAAAGTGGGCGGCGCCACGCCTACTTCACCAAAATCCACACAATTTTTGTACAGTTCAGTTTTGCTTAAAAGGCTTATTATGTGTGTAAAATCTTATTTATATAACTTATACAATTATGGAAATATCGCGATTTTAATTTTACGAAGAAATATTTTAGAACTATGTTCAAAAAGTGGGCGTGTCCGTTCACCGATTTTGTTTATTTTTTCAGCAAAGAGTTAGCTTTATATGTTGAACACTTTCTTCAAATATCGTTTTAATAAATCAATTTTTACCGGAGTTATGGCATGGAAAGTTTTGTGGAATAATCCCCCATAAAGGGGCGGGGCCACGCCCATTTTCCAAAAATTTTGTGCTTTCGACTTTCTTTTCCCACGAACACTTTAGAGGTGAAATAGAAATGATATACAGCTAGTTTAAGCAAAGTTATAGCATATTCAATATATCCATGATCCTTTTCAAAATCTTTCGTATAAAATTGGGCGTGGACCTAATCCGATTTCGCTAATTTTTTTTCGAAATATTGCCTGTATTAATATAAATATGTGTGCTGAATTTTATTTTGCTATCTTGAGCGGTTTTTGATTTATGATTAATAATATTTCCAAATTTGACTTAATCAAAAGTGGGCGGTGCCACGCCCTTTTTTAAAAATTTCTTCACAAATTTATTTTTTGCTTTAACGGTAAGGTACGCACCAAATTTTATCCTTATAGGTGTATTATGTACTGAATAATCACTCTTTTTGTATTTTCGAAAATATTATATATATAGAAAGTGGGCGTGGCTTTTAACCGATTTTGCCTATTTTCAATACCGTTCAGAGATATGTAAAAAGGAACCTGCATACAAAGTTTCATTGAGATATCTCAAGATTTACTCAAGTTATCGTGTTCACAGACGGACGGACGGACGGACGGACGGACGGACATGGCTCAATCAATTTCTCTTCTCCTCCTGAACATTTTGATATATATAAGTCAATATCTATCTCGATTCGTTTATGCCGTTACATACTACCGTTAGGCCAATGAAGTTAATATACCTTGTGTGCGAAGCACTACTAGGTATAAAAAGGCAGTAGGGTGTTAACTACTTGTCAGTATATTTTGCGTGTTTGCTATCCGATTTGCGTAATTTTTGGCAGGAGTATACTATATACTATTAAGAAGCATCTCACTAACTTTCATTTAAATACCTTCTTGAAATTTCAAGCAATTGCTTTTGAAAATAGCTGACCTTTTATGCTAAAAAGCTTGTTATGTGTGTAAAATCTTATTTATATAACTTATACAATTAAGGAAATATCGCGATTTTAATTATACGAAGAAATTTTTTAGAACTGTGTTCAAAAAGTGGGCGTGTCCGTTCACCAATTTTGTTTATTTTTACAGCAAAGAGTTAGCTTTATATGTTGAACAATTTCTCTAAATATCGCTTCAATAAGTCAATTTTTACCGGAGTTATGGCATGAAAAGTTTTTTGGAATAATCCCCCATTAAGGGGCGGGGCCACGCCCATTTTCCAAAAATTTTGTGCTTTCGACTTTCTTTGCCCACGAACACTTTAGAAGTGAAATAGAAATGATACACAAGTAGTTTCAGCAAAGTTATAGCATATTCAATATATCTATGATCCTTTTCAAAATCTTTCGTATAAAATTGGGCGTGGACCTAACCCGATTTAAATAATTTTTTTTCGAAATATTGCTTGTATTAATATAAATATGTGTGCTGAATTTTATTTTGCTATCTTGAGCGGTTTTTGATTTATGACTAATAATATTTCCAAATTTGACTTAATCAAAAGTGGGCGGTGCCACGCCCCTTTTTAAAAATTTCTTCAAAAATTTATTTTTTGCCTTAACGCTAAAGTGCACACCAAATTTTATCCTTATAGGTTTATCATGTACTGAATAATCACTCTTTTTGTATTTTCGAAAATATTATATATATAGAAAGTGGGCGTGGCTTTTAACCGATTTTGCCTATTTTCAATAGCACTCCGAGATAAGTGAAAAGGAACCTGCATACCAAATTTCATTGAGATATCTCAAGATTTACTCAAGTTATCGTGTTCACAGACGGACGGACGGACGGACGGACGGACGGACGGACATGGCTCAATCAATTTCTCTTTTCCTCCTGAACATTTTGATATATATAAGTCAATATCTATCTCGATTCGTTTATGCCGTTACATACTACCGTTAGGCGAATGAAGTTAATATACCTTGTGTGCGAAGCACTACTAGGTATAAAAAGGCAGTAGGGTGTTAACTACTTGCCCGTAAATCTTGCTTGTTTGTTATTCGATTTGCGTAATTTTTGGCAGGAGTATACTACATACTATTGGGAAGCATCTCACAAAATTTCATTGAAATACATTCTTGAAATTCCAACCAATCGCTTTTGAAAATAGCAGAGCTTTTATGCTAAAAAGTGGGAGGCGCCACGCCTACTTCACCAAAATCCACAAAATTTTTTTACAGTTTAGTTTTGTTTAAAAAGGCTAATATGTGTGTAAAATCTTATTTATATAACTTATACAATTATGGAAATATCGCGATTTTAATTTTACGAAGAAATATTTTAGAACTATGTTCAAAAAGTGGGCGTGTCCGTTCACCGATTTTGTTTATTTTTTCAGCAAAGAGTTAGCTTTATATGTTGAACACTTTCTTCAAATATCGTTTTAATAAATCAATTTTTACCGGAGTTATGGCATGGAAAGTTTTGTGGAATAATCCCCCATAAAGGGGCGGGGCCACGCCCATTTTCCAAAAATTTTGTGCATTCGACTTTCTTTGCCCACGAACACTTTAGAGGTGAAATAGAAATGATATACAGCTAGTTTAAGCAAAGTTATAGCATATTCAATATATCTATGATCCTTTTCAAAATCTTTCGTATAAAATTGGACGTGGACCTAACCCGATTTCGATAATTTTTTTTCGAAATATTGCCTGTATTAATATAAATATGTGTGCTGAATTTTACTTTGCTATCTTGAGCGGTTTTTGATTTATGATTAATAATATTTCCAAATTTGACTTAATCAAAAGTGGGCGGTACCACGCCCCATTTTAAAAATTTCTTCAAAAATGTATTTGTTGCCTTAACGCTAAAGCACACACCAAATATTATCCTTATAGGTGTATTATGTACTGAATAATCACTCTTTTTGTATTTTCGAAAATATTATATATATAGAAAGTGGGCGTGGCTTTTAACCGATTTTGCCTATTTTCAATACCGTTCAGAGATATGTGAAAAGGAACCTGCATACAAAGTTTCATTGAGATATCTCAAGATTTACTCAAGTTATCGTGTTCACAGACGGACGGACGGACGGACGGACGGACGGACGGACGGACGGACATGGCTCAATCAATTTCTCTTCTCCTCCTGAACATTTTGATATATATAAGTCAATATCTATCTCGATTCGTTTATGCCGTTACATACTACCGTTAGGCCAATGAAGTTAATATACCTTGTGTGCGAAGCACTACTAGGTATAAAAATAATAAAATATAAATATAATATAATAAAAAATAATAAAATATAAATATAATATAATAAAAAATAATAAAATATAAATATAATATAATAAAAAATAATAAAATATAGATATAATATAATAAAAAATAATAAAATATTAATTAATTGTTATTTTAAATTTATTGACATATTTACAAAAAAAAACTAGTAAGGAAGTCTAAGTTCGGGTGTAACCGAACATTAAATACCTAGTAGTGATCTGTTTTGGTATCCTAATTTACTCAGGTCTATTTTAATACATACCTGAAAATTTGTTATAAAGGCAACTGATTGTTTTCGATAAAAACACTTCTGTTGTGAGTGATGAATTAAATTATTACTAAATAACAAAATATAAATACCTTTCCTCATGTTCATGAAAGGTATGAAAATAAAAAAAAGGCAGTAGGGTGTTAACTACTTGCCCGTAAATCTTGCTTGTTTGTTATTCGATTTGCGTAATTTTTGGCAGGAGTATACTACATACTATTGGGAACCCTCTCACAAAATTTCATTGAAATACATTCTTGAAATTTCAAGCAATCGCTTTTGAAATTAGCAGAGCTTTTACGCTAAAAAGTGGGCGGCGCCACGCCTACTTCACCAAAATCCACACAATTTTTGTACAGTTCAGTTTTGCTTAAAAGGCTTATTATGTGTGTAAAATCTTATTTATATAACTTATACAATTATGGAAATATCGCGATTTTAATTTTACGAAGAAATATTTTAGAACTATGTTCAAAAAGTGGGCGTGTCCGTTCACCGATTTTGTTTATTTTTTCAGCAAAGAGTTAGCTTTATATGTTGAACACTTTCTTCAAATATCGTTTTAATAAATCAATTTTTACCGGAGTTATGGCATGGAAAGTTTTGTGGAATAATCCCCCATAAAGGGGCGGGGCCACGCCCATTTTCCAAAAATTTTGTGCTTTCGACTTTCTTTTCCCACGAACACTTTAGAGGTGAAATAGAAATGATATACAGCTAGTTTAAGCAAAGTTATAGCATATTCAATATATCCATGATCCTTTTCAAAATCTTTCGTATAAAATTGGGCGTGGACCTAATCCGATTTCGCTAATTTTTTTTCGAAATATTGCCTGTATTAATATAAATATGTGTGCTGAATTTTATTTTGCTATCTTGAGCGGTTTTTGATTTATGATTAATAATATTTCCAAATTTGACTTAATCAAAAGTGGGCGGTGCCACGCCCTTTTTTAAAAATTTCTTCACAAATTTATTTTTTGCTTTAACGGTAAGGTACGCACCAAATTTTATCCTTATAGGTGTATTATGTACTGAATAATCACTCTTTTTGTATTTTCGAAAATATTATATATATAGAAAGTGGGCGTGGCTTTTAACCGATTTTGCCTATTTTCAATACCGTTCAGAGATATGTAAAAAGGAACCTGCATACAAAGTTTCATTGAGATATCTCAAGATTTACTCAAGTTATCGTGTTCACAGACGGACGGACGGACGGACGGACGGACGGACATGGCTCAATCAATTTCTCTTCTCCTCCTGAACATTTTGATATATATAAGTCAATATCTATCTCGATTCGTTTATGCCGTTACATACTACCGTTAGGCCAATGAAGTTAATATACCTTGTGTGCGAAGCACTACTAGGTATAAAAAGGCAGTAGGGTGTTAACTACTTGTCAGTATATTTTGCGTGTTTGCTATCCGATTTGCGTAATTTTTGGCAGGAGTATACTATATACTATTAAGAAGCATCTCACTAACTTTCATTTAAATACCTTCTTGAAATTTCAAGCAATTGCTTTTGAAAATAGCTGACCTTTTATGCTAAAAAGTGGGCGGCGCCACGCCTACTTCACCAAAATCCACAAAATTTTTATACAGTTCAGTTTTGCTTAAAAAGCTTGTTATGTGTGTAAAATCTTATTTATATAACTTATACAATTAAGGAAATATCGCGATTTTAATTATACGAAGAAATTTTTTAGAACTGTGTTCAAAAAGTGGGCGTGTCCGTTCACCAATTTTGTTTATTTTTACAGCAAAGAGTTAGCTTTATATGTTGAACAATTTCTCTAAATATCGCTTCAATAAGTCAATTTTTACCGGAGTTATGGCATGAAAAGTTTTTTGGAATAATCCCCCATTAAGGGGCGGGGCCACGCCCATTTTCCAAAAATTTTGTGCTTTCGACTTTCTTTGCCCACGAACACTTTAGAAGTGAAATAGAAATGATACACAAGTAGTTTCAGCAAAGTTATAGCATATTCAATATATCTATGATCCTTTTCAAAATCTTTCGTATAAAATTGGGCGTGGACCTAACCCGATTTAAATAATTTTTTTTCGAAATATTGCTTGTATTAATATAAATATGTGTGCTGAATTTTATTTTGCTATCTTGAGCGGTTTTTGATTTATGACTAATAATATTTCCAAATTTGACTTAATCAAAAGTGGGCGGTGCCACGCCCCTTTTTAAAAATTTCTTCAAAAATTTATTTTTTGCCTTAACGCTAAAGTGCACACCAAATTTTATCCTTATAGGTTTATCATGTACTGAATAATCACTCTTTTTGTATTTTCGAAAATATTATATATATAGAAAGTGGGCGTGGCTTTTAACCGATTTTGCCTATTTTCAATAGCACTCCGAGATAAGTGAAAAGGTTCAGAGATAAGTAAAAAGGAACCTGCATACCAAGTTTCATTGAGATATCTCAAGATTTACTCAAGTTATCGTGTTTACAGACGGACGGACGGACGGACGGACATGGCTCAATCAATTTCTCTTTTCCTCCTGAACATTTTGATATATATAAGTCAATATCTATCTCGATTCGTTTATGCCGTTACATACTACCGTTAGGCGAATGAAGTTAATATACCTTGTGTGCGAAGCACTACTAGGTATAAAAAGGCAGTAGGGTGTTAACTACTTGTCCGTATATTTTGCGTGTTTGCTATCCGATTTGCGTAATTTTTGGCAGGAGTATACAATATACTATTGGGAAGCATCTCACTAACTTTCATTGAAATACCTTCTTGAAATTTCAAGCAATTGCTTTTGAAAATAGCAGAGCTTTTATGCTAAAAAGTGGGAGGCGCCACGCCTACTTCACCAAAATCCACAAAATTTTTTTACAGTTTAGTTTTGTTTAAAAAGGCTAATATGTGTGTAAAATCTTATTTATATAACTTATACAATTATGGAAATATCGCGATTTTAATTTTACGAAGAAATATTTTAGAACTATGTTCAAAAAGTGGGCGTGTCCGTTCACCGATTTTGTTTATTTTTTCAGCAAAGAGTTAGCTTTATATGTTGAACACTTTCTTCAAATATCGTTTTAATAAATCAATTTTTACCGGAGTTATGGCATGGAAAGTTTTGTGGAATAATCCCCCATAAAGGGGCGGGGCCACGCCCATTTTCCAAAAATTTTGTGCATTCGACTTTCTTTGCCCACGAACACTTTAGAGGTGAAATAGAAATGATATACAGCTAGTTTAAGCAAAGTTATAGCATATTCAATATATCTATGATCCTTTTCAAAATCTTTCGTATAAAATTGGACGTGGACCTAACCCGATTTCGATAATTTTTTTTCGAAATATTGCCTGTATTAATATAAATATGTGTGCTGAATTTTACTTTGCTATCTTGAGCGGTTTTTGATTTATGATTAATAATATTTCCAAATTTGACTTAATCAAAAGTGGGCGGTACCACGCCCCATTTTAAAAATTTCTTCAAAAATGTATTTGTTGCCTTAACGCTAAAGCACACACCAAATATTATCCTTATAGGTGTATTATGTACTGAATAATCACTCTTTTTGTATTTTCGAAAATATTATATATATAGAAAGTGGGCGTGGCTTTTAACCGATTTTGCCTATTTTCAATACCGTTCAGAGATATGTGAAAAGGAACCTGCATACAAAGTTTCATTGAGATATCTCAAGATTTACTCAAGTTATCGTGTTCACAGACGGACGGACGGACGGACGGACGGACGGACGGACGGACATGGCTCAATCAATTTCTCTTCTCCTCCTGAACATTTTGATATATATAAGTCAATATCTATCTCGATTCGTTTATGCCGTTACATACTACCGTTAGGCCAATGAAGTTAATATACCTTGTGTGCGAAGCACTACTAGGTATAATAAAAAGGCAGTAGAGTGTTAACTACTTGCCCGTAAATCTTGCTTGTTTGTTATTCGATTTGCGTAATTTTTGGCAGGAGTATACTACATACTATTGGGAAGTATCTCACAAAATTTCATTGAAATACATTCTTCAAATTCCAAGCAATCGCTTTTGAAAATAGCAGAGCTTTTATGCTAAAAAGTGGGCGGCGCCACGCCTACTTCACCAAAATCCACAAAATTTGTATACAGTTTAGTTTTGGTTAAAAAGCTTATTATGTGTGTAAAATCTTATTTAAATAACTTATACAATTATGGAAATATCGCGATTTTAATTTTACGAAGAAATTTTTTAGAACTGTGTTCAAAAAGTGGGCGTGTCCGTTCACCGATTTTGTTTATTTTTACAGCAAAGAGTTAGCTTTATATGTTGAACACTTTCTCTAAATATCGTTCCAATAAGTCAATTTTTACCGGAGTTATGGCATGTAAAGTTTTGTGGAATAATCCCCCATAAAGGGGCGGGGCCACGCCCATTTTCCAAAAATTTTGTGCTTTCGACTTTCTTTGCCCACGAACACTTCAGAGGTGAAATAGAAATGATATACAGCTAGTTTAAGCAAAGTTATAGCATATTCAATATATCTATGATCCTTTTCAAAATCTTTCGTATAAAATTGGGCGTGGACCTAACCCGATTTCAATAATTTTTTTTCGAAATATTGCTTGTATTAATATAAATATGTTTGCTGAATTTTGTTTTGCTATCTTGAGCGGTTTTTGATTTATGATTAATAATATTTCCAAACTTGACTATATCAAAAGTGGGCGGTACCACGCCCCTTTTTAAAAATTTTTTCAAAAATGTATTTGTTGCCTTAACGCTAAAGTGCATACCAAATATTATCCTTATAGGTGTATTATGTACTGAATAATCACTCTTTTTGTATTTTCGAAAATATTATATATATAGAAAGAGGGCGTGGCTTTTAACCGATTTTGCCTATTTTCAATAGCGCTCGGAGATAAGTGAAAAGGAACCTACATACCAAATTTCATTGAGATATCTCAAGATTTACTCAAGTTATCGTGTTCACAGACGGACGGACGGACGGACGGACGGACGGACATGGCTCAATCAATTTCTCTTTTCCTCCTGAACATTTTGATATATATAAGTCAATATCTATCTCGATTCGTTTATGCCGTTACATACTACCGTTAGGCCAATGAAGTTAATATACCTTGTGTGCGAAGCACTACTAGGTATAAAAAGGCAGTAGGGTGTTAACTACTTGTCCGTATATTTTGCGTGTTTGCTATCCGATTTGCGTAATTTTTGGCAGGAGTATACAATATACTATTGGGAAGCATCTCACTAACTTTCATTGAAATACCTTCTTGAAATTTCAAGCAATTGCTTTTGAAAATAGCTGACCTTTTATGCTAAAAAGTGGGCGGCGCCACGCCTACTTCACCAAAATCCACAAAATTTTTATACAGTTCTGTTTTGCTGAAAAAGCTTGTTATGTGTGTAAAATCTTATTTATATAACTTATACAATTAAGGAAATATCGCGATTTTAATTTTACGAAGAAATTTTTTGGAACTGTGTTCAAAAAGTGGGCGTGTCCATTCACCGATTTTGTTAATTTTTTCAGCAAAGAGT
Organism: Sphenella marginata; assembly: GCA_951509765.1. Taxonomy (NCBI): domain Eukaryota; kingdom Metazoa; phylum Arthropoda; class Insecta; order Diptera; family Tephritidae; genus Sphenella; species Sphenella marginata. The sequence goes on from OX608078.1 coordinate 1,932,765, forward strand.
TAGCTTTATATGTTGAACACTTTCTCTAAATATCGTTTCAATAAGTCAATTTTTACCGGAGTTATGGCATGGAAAGTTTTGTAGAATAATCCCCCATAAAGGGGCGGGGCCACGCCCATTTTCCAAAAATTTGGTGCTTTCGACTTTCTTTGCCCACGAACACTTTAGGGGTGAAATAGAAATGATATACAGCTAGTTTAAGCAAAGTTATAGCATATTCAATATATCCATGATCCTTTTCAAAATCTTTCGTATAAAATTGGGCCTGGACCTAATCCGATTTCGCTAATTTTTTTTCGAAATATTTTCTGTACTAATAGAAATATGTGTGCTGAATTTTATTTGCCTATCTTGAGCGGTTTTTGATTTATGATTAATAATATTTCCAAATTTGACTTAATCAAAAGTGGGCGGTGCCACGCCCTTTTTTAAAAATTTCTTCAGAAATTTATTTTCTGCCTTAACGCTAAGGTACACACCAAATTTTATCCTTATAGGTGTATTATGTACTGAATAATCACTCTTTTTGTATTTTCGAAAATATTATATATATAGAAAGTGGGCGTGGCTTTTAACCGATTTTGCCTGTTTTCAATAGCGTTCAGAGATAAGTAAAAAGGAACCTGCATACCAAGTTTCATTGAGATATCTCAAGATTTACTCAAGTTATCGTGTTTACAGACGGACGGACGGACGGACGGACGGACGGACGGACATGGCTCAATCAATTTCTCTTTTCCTCCTGAACATTTTGATATATATAAGTCAATATCTATCTCGATTCGTTTGTGCCGTTACATACTACCGTTAGGCGAATGAAGTTAATATACCTTGTGTGCGAAGCACTACTAGGTATAACAATAAAAAATCAAAAAAGATGTTGACTTACAAAAATGTGTACATAGAGCGTTCCTTATAGCTTCAGATTCTGGTAAGGCTTGATGCAAGTTTGTTGATTGGTGTTGTGTTCTCCTTACCTCATTTCTGGTTTGTTCGGTCAGCCAAGCAGAACAAACCGGATCCTTTTCAGCTATCAAAAAATTGTGCAAAACGCAACAAGCCTTTATAATAGAATTCGAGTTATTTATTACGTTATCAATACCTTTTCCAATACGGCGAAACCTGCAATGGTAAACATATTAATTGATACTAGTAAATTCCGTGGTCGAAATTCGACCACATTAAATTAGTTTAACTTATTAAATCCTCTGTTCGCATTTTTCTCCAGTACCTAATGCCTAGAGGCATAAATATTGCAGACATTTTTATTGCTGAAAATAATTATTTATAGTTGAGTTATTGAGAGTCGCTTTCATAAAAGCTGGTTTACTCTAAAGACGGGTAATTTGACAACTAACCAAAAAAAATCCGTCCATTAAAGACCAGTAATCATTAATAGGAGATGGCAAAAACGGTACTTAGTAATCTTTGAAAGTCCACCATCAGACCCACCACTCCTTTCATATTCCGTCAATATTTCAATAAACAAAATTAAATTTCATTGACATATACCAACAACATAGTTAGACTTATAATATATACTAGTATATCCCGTGGTCGAAATTCGACCACCTTAAATTAGTTTAACTTATTAAATCCTCTGTTCGCATTTTTCTCCAGTACCTAATAGGAGATGGCAAAAACGGTACTTAGTAATGTTTGAAAGTCCACCATCAGACCCACCACTCCTTTCATATTCCGTCAATATTTCAATAAACAAAATTAAATTTCATGGACATATACCAAAAACATAGTTAGACTTATAATATATACTAGTATATCCCGTGGTCGAAATTCGACCACCTTAAATTAGTTTAACTTATTAAATCCTCTGTTCGCATTTTTCTCCAGTACCTAATAGGAGATGGCAAAAACGGTACTTAGTAATGTTTGAAAGTCCACCATCAGACCCACCACTCCTTTCATATTCCGTCAATATTTCAATAAACAAAATTAAATTTCATGGACATATACCAAAAACATAGTTAGACTTATAATATATATAATGGTCACATAGAATGATGCCATATCGAACAAAATTGGCCATATGGGTTGAAAGTAATGAAAGTTCATTTTGAGATTCCGTTAACTTCTTAACATTAGCCGGTTTCCAAATTGTGTTTTTTTATTGGTATACAGACAGTTTTCTCAATTTTTCTTTTAGTTGTAGATTTTTTGAAGTCTTACAACTTTTTTTCGTCAAATTCAACTCGGAAATATTGAAAACACATAACCTAACTGGCCCAATTTAGCCTAAATATGTAAGGATTCCGGTTATATGTCGACTCTTTTACAAATTAAAATTTTTAGGAAGAAAATAGTTGATGTCTTTAGAAAAATTAACGCAATTTCAAACTATTTCGTGAATATAAAATTGAAGAACTACAAACTGCGTTTTTACTTTTTGTATATTAAATATGATATATTTCTTAAAAAATATATATTCATAAATTGAAATAATTTTTTAGCTTTTTTTTCAAAAAAATTGGTTTTTTCACTTGAAGATGGATGTCATAAACAGAAAAATATTGAAATATTGGGTTATATGTCGACTCTTTTACAAATGAAAATTTTTAGGAAGAAAATAGTTGATGTCTTTAGGAAAATTAACGCAATTTCAAACTATTTCGTGAATATAAAATTGAAGAACTACAAACTGCGTTTTTACTTTTTGTATATTAAATATGATATATTTCTTAAAAAATATATATTCATAAATTGAAATAATTTTTTAGCTTTTTTTTCAAAAAAATTGGTTTTTTCACTTGAAGATGGATGTCATAAACAGAAAAATATTGAAATATTGGGTTATATGTCGACAGTTTTACAAATAAAAATTTTTAGGAAGAAAATAGTTGATGTCTTTAGGAAAATTAACGCGATTTCTAATTATTTCGTAAATATAAAATTCAAGAAGCTACAAACTGTGTTTTTACTTTTTCCATTTTAAATATGATATATTTCTTAAAAAATATAAATTGATAGATATTGATAAATTGGAATAATTTTTTATATTTTTTCTAAAAATTTGGGATTTTCACTCCAAGATAGATGTCATAAACATAATAAACAGAAAAATATTGGATTACAAATATAATAAATTAAAAAAAAAATTAAAAAGTTTTCGTATATTTTAAGGCAAATTCAATTTAGTAAAAAAAAAAAAAAACTTAACCTGCCTTGAACACGTCCTTGAACCTACGAACGCACGCATCATAGCCGGCATGCTCACCACCTGCGCCACTGCTGTATGTACAACAAAAAAGTCAGATACTGTAGTTAACAGCTTTGGGTTTTGGTGAAAACTTTGATGAATTATTACAAATTAATGAAGCATTTTTTGTTAAATATAATATGCCTATGCAAAGCTCCTGGCCCATGAAAACATATCAAAATATATAATAATTGGAGGTGTGCATTTTTTTATGAGATACACTCTGGCAATTGATTGTATGGAAAAAATGTTAGCCTATTATAATATATATAATGGTCACATAGAATGATGCCATATCGAACAAAATTGGCCATATGGGTTGAAAGTAATGAAAGTTCATTTTGAGATTCCGTTAACTTCTTAACATTAGCCGGTTTCCAAATTGTGTTTTTTTATTGGTATACAGACAGTTTTCTCAATTTTTCTTTTAGTTGTAGATTTTTTGAAGTCTTACAACTTTTTTTCGTCAAATTCAACTCGGAAATATTGAAAACACATAACCTAACTGGCCCAATTTAGCCTAAATATGTAAGGATTCCGGTTATATGTCGACTCTTTTACAAATTAAAATTTTTAGGAAGAAAATAGTTGATGTCTTTAGAAAAATTAACGCAATTTCAAACTATTTCGTGAATATAAAATTGAAGAACTACAAACTGCGTTTTTACTTTTTGTATATTAAATATGATATATTTCTTAAAAAATATATATTCATAAATTGAAATAATTTTTTAGCTTTTTTTTCAAAAAAATTGGTTTTTTCACTTGAAGATGGATGTCATAAACAGAAAAATATTGAAATATTGGGTTATATGTCGACTCTTTTACAAATGAAAATTTTTAGGAAGAAAATAGTTGATGTCTTTAGGAAAATTAACGCAATTTCAAACTATTTCGTGAATATAAAATTGAAGAACTACAAACTGCGTTTTTACTTTTTGTATATTAAATATGATATATTTCTTAAAAAATATATATTCATAAATTGAAATAATTTTTTAGCTTTTTTTTCAAAAAAATTGGTTTTTTCACTTGAAGATGGATGTCATAAACAGAAAAATATTGAAATATTGGGTTATATGTCGACAGTTTTACAAATAAAAATTTTTAGGAAGAAAATAGTTGATGTCTTTAGGAAAATTAACGCGATTTCTAATTATTTCGTAAATATAAAATTCAAGAAGCTACAAACTGTGTTTTTACTTTTTCCATTTTAAATATGATATATTTCTTAAAAAATATAAATTGATAGATATTGATAAATTGGAATAATTTTTTATATTTTTTCTAAAAATTTGGGATTTTCACTCCAAGATAGATGTCATAAACATAATAAACAGAAAAATATTGGATTACAAATATAATAAATTAAAAAAAAAATTAAAAAGTTTTCGTATATTTTAAGGCAAATTCAATTCAGTAAAAAAAAAAAAAAACTTAACCTGCCTTGAACACGTCCTTGAACCTACGAACGCACGCATCATAGCCGGCATGCTCACCACCTGCGCCACTGCTGTATGTACAACAAAAAAGTCAGATACTGCAGTTAACAGCTTTGGGTTTTGGTGAAAACTTTGATGAATTATTACAAATTAATGAAGCATTTTTTGTTAAATATAATATGCCTATGCAAAGCTCCTGGCCCATGAAAACATATCAAAATATATAATAATTGGAGGTGTGCATTTTTTTATGAGATACACTCTGGCAATTGATTGTATGGAAAAAATGTTAGCCTATTAATATATAGATAATGGTCACATAGAATGATGCCATATCGAACAAAATTGGCCATATGGATTGAAACGAATGAAAGTTCATTTTGAGATTCCGTTAACTTCTTAATATTAGCCGGTTTCCAAATTGTGTTTTTTTTTTTTTTTTTGGTGATACAGACTGTTTTCTCAACTTTTCCTTTAGTTGTGGATTTTTTGAAGTCCGTTTAGCGGGAGAATATTACAACTTACACATATGATGGTTTTCTGGTTTCTTTCGTCAAATTCAACTCGGAAATATTGAAAACACATATCTTAACTGGCCCAATTAGCCTAAATATGTAAGGATTCCGGTTATATGTCGACTCTTTTACAAATTAAAATTTTTAGGAAGAAAATAGTTGATGTCTTTAGAAAAATTAACGCGATTTCAAACTATTACATGAATATAAAATTGAAGAAGCTACAAACTGTGTTTTTACTTTTTGTATATTAAATATGATATATTTCTTAAAAAATATATATTGATTAATTGAAATAAGTTTTTGGCTTTTTTTTTAAAAAAATTTGGTTTTTTCACTCCAAAATAGATGTCATAAACAGAAAACTATTGAAATATTGGGTTATATGGCGACTCTTTTACAAATAAAAATTTTTAGGAAGAAAACAGTTGATGTCTTAGGAAAATTAACGCGATTTCTAATTATTTCGTAAATATAAAATTGAAGAAGCTACAAAATGTGTTTTTACTTTTTCCATATTAAATATGATATATTTCTTAAAAAATATAAATTGATAAATTGGAATAATTTTTTATATTTGTATTTATTTGAATATTTTCCTGGCACAACAATTTTTACAAAATTATTTTACAGTACCAGTCATGAATAAAATTAAGTACATAATAACAATTATAATAAAAAGAAAAACAATATTAAAATAAAACTTAGTCTAAAAGAGCTTAATCTAATAACAAGAGTTCGAAAAGTTGTTAAAGAGTTAAGGACAAGTTGAGGAGATGATTTAAGAGAAAATAATAATAGAAAAAAGAAAAAAAAAAGATAGAAAAGGGCAAGTAGGAATGTAAGTAAAGTTGTCAACGAGAGTAAAAACTAGGAGCGGTTATAAAAACATATTAAACTTTTCTTGAAAAGCAGTGCATTGCTTATAGTCCTAAATCGGTTTGGTAGAGAGTTCCAATGACGTACCGAGGTGATGAAAAATTGGCGTTCAGATGTTCGCAAACGATATATAACGTGTGTGAGAGCCACAGACCGAGTCGAATGCAGAAAGTTAAGCCTTTGATATAAGTAGGAGGGTTCCTTCGTGTATATTATTTTGTGTAGTGTGGTCAGCGTTCTGACTTTTAAAAGACTGTCGAAAGAGATGTTTAGCAACTTTTCAGCGTAGTAAGAGACGTGGTCAAGTCTGTTTAAACCGTATACATATCTAGCAATGTTGTTGTAAACAACATTTAGTTTCTTTTTGCTCACATAGTCACAGTTAGAATAAATCTCACAACCATAGAGCAGCGTAGGTATTAAGTACGCTTTAGATAAAAGTAGTCGAATATGTAAGGGAGTGAAATACTGTGTTAACCATAGTGTACGAAGCATTCCGTACACTTTTCCTACCGTACTAAAAATGTGGTCTTTCCATGTCAATGTTTTGTTAAAAATTACTCCTAGGTTCTTTGCTGTGTCGACATACTCAATCACAGAGTTATCAAAAATAATATTGTCTAGGCCATTAGTTTCGAGCGCCTTCCTATGAATGACAATACATTTAGACTTTTTAGGGTTTAGACATAAGCCATTCATGGAAGCCCATAAGCCAATTTGAGTCAAGTCATTATTATATATTATTTATACACAAACTAAGGTGATCACAAGGACAACATGCATACAACTGGACGTCATCAGCATAAATGTGAACATCACAATGCTGAAGTACGCCAGGCAAGTCATTAATATATAGAACAAATAACAACGGACCGAGGGTTGAGCCCTGTGGAACACCTCTTAAGACCTTTAGGAAGTCAGACTTTCTGTCACCAACACTTATTGCCTGAGTTCTGTCGCTAAGATATGATTTGATAAGCGCGCTAGCGTGACTGGAGAAGTTAAAAAAATTTCCCAGCTTTTTACATAGTAAAGTGTGGTCGACAGAATCAAAAGCTTTAGAGTGGTCTAGGAGAGTTAGGAAAGCAGCGCAGTTCTCATCAATTCGCTCACGGATATTTTCTACTACAGATATAAGAGCGGTAGTACAGCTTCGCTTTGCTCTGAACCCAGACTGATGGTCTGTTAGAAGCTTATTGATATTAATGTACGAATTATTTTGTTTACGTATTGGAAGAATCTTGGCAGCTTTCCAGCATTTTGGAAATACGCTAGTCGTCAAAATCGAGTTGACTAAGTGGGTTATGTGGGGAAGAATTCTTGGAAGAATAACTTTGACGAATTTTGCGCATATACCATCAAACCCAATGGCGTCTGACTTAATAGAAAGTATGGCTTCCACAACGTCGCAATCCTCGATGCAAACAAACTCAAGAGGACTAGCATTGACATTAACACGAACACAGTAACTATCACTACGTATATTATCAGACGGAATTGGCGGTGTAACAAAATTTTGATTAATGACGTTAATATCGACATCGGGAGGGACAGATAGAACTCCTTTGGACTTGCCAATGCCGATTTGCTTAATTTATTCCATGTATCCCTCGAATCCAAAGCAAAACTGAATTTGTTTGTGGTTGATCTTGTGGCTTTATTGACAGCACGCCGTGCTGATTTAAAGCTATTATGCATCTCTTCTGTCTTGTATCTTTTCCACCGCGAGTAGGCAAGATTACGGAGGTTAATAAGGTGTTTCAGCCTATTATTAAACCACGGGTTATTTTTGTTATTTACTAATTTATGTTTGAATGGAACGTGGTTATCTAAAAGCTGATTTATATGGTTTTGCAAAAATAATGCTTGGTCGTCAACCGATGCCAAAGTACGAATCATTCTCCAATCAACCGAATCCACTGCCACGGCAAGAGATTCATAATCTATGTTACCAAAGTCGCGATACGTGAAAGAGCATGGTCTGCACGACGTATGAAAGTCATATATTAGGCATATGAGGTCATGCTTTGAAAAACAGGATGCAGACAGTTGATTGGAGTAGAGCAGTTTACGAGGTTCATTTACAAAAAATAAGTCTAGCAACGTCGAGCTAGTACTGGTAAAATGAGTTGATAGTGTAGAATTGGTGGGATATAGACCTAAAGATCCCATGCATAGCTTTAAGCTGTCATCAACCAGCAGGTTACAGTTGAAATCGCCAGCGATTATAATATTCTCATGACCTAAAAGTAGCGGTTGTAAAAATTCAACGAACCCAGAAAAATTTACTTGACGATTAGGTCTATATACACAGCCAATGAGGAGCTTATTATTACTATCAGAAAACAACTCAACAAACACATATTCTACAGAATCACCGGAACTAGAACTACAACACAATTTACAATGTAAACTACTTTTAACATATATTGCAACACCACCACCATGACCACCTCTGTCGGCCCTGAAAAGTTGGTATCCATCTAATTTCACCAATTCGTTTGTATGACATGAAGAAAACCAGGTTTCAGAGATGCATATCACATCAATATCAGTACCTTCGCAAATAAACCGTAGCTCGTCTAGTTTTTTATATAGACTTTGCGCGTTTATATAGATTACGTTCAGCCCTTTAGCTCGTTTGCTGACTATCCGCAACAATGTACGTAGGCAATCACTGGAACTCGAAAAACTATGATCTGGGACCATAATCATGAGGTGGATAAGATGAATGCATTGCACTAAAATTCAAGAATGACACACTTGGTAGTTCATTAAATGTTTTTATGGTGTTAGAAATAGAAAAGAGATATACTATTAAGAATTGAAAAGGTAATATACTAAGCCTAACTGAGCAATCATTGGCATTCCGGGTGGTCGCCCGTGGGGGTACTCGCAGGTTCAACAACGTCATCACTCGCAGCTTCCGCAACGTAATCGGGAAAGGATTTGTCTAGACTTTCGAGAAATTCCAGACTGGATATGGCTATGGGCTCATCATTGGCTTTTTGTTTGACGTGGACCACGCCACGTATTGAAAAAACTGATGAAACTTTTTTTCGCTTTTTAAGGCGTATTGCTGCTTTGAAAATCGTGTAGTTATCCTTGGTTAGTGATGCATTTATAAAGATCGGGGCATCGGAGTTCATGCCCGCATGAACTAGTCGCAGTCCTTTGTTATTTTTGTCTTTGTTGAAGGTGGCAGTATTTTTTAGCAATGAGTTCCTGTCTTTTGCTGAATAAAATTTTATAATTATTGCTGGATCAGTCGTGCTTACTTGTATTTTACGCGCTCTGAAAATGCCCTTCAGGGGAGGCGGTTGCATATTCAGTGAGAAGCAAATTTGATGGAATATTTGCTTTAGATTCTCATCCTCCTCACAGGGTACTCCATGGACACGGACTACACAAGCTGCATTTTGGCTGTCTTGCCTTGCCAAGTTCTGCTTTAAGGCGCTTATTTCGTTTTCAAGGCGCCCAATGCGATCAAACGTCGATATCGCGCTTGACACTATCGTATTTGTCCTCAAGCTTTTTGCATACAAAGTCTATTAATCTCTGTTCGGTGTCCAACATTTGCTTTGATCCAAACTACGTGCAGAAAATGGTGATGATTCGCTGATGCGTGCAGCTTTTTTAACTGTTTGGCAATCGTTACTCATAGCTTCACCACGACGCTTTGCAGAACCCGTAGACATATAATACAAAATACACCAAAAGATATCTGAGAAAAACTGGGTGGCAGCACGAAACAAATGAGTTGTTAGCACCACTGAAAAAATAGCCAAGACACAAACCAATCCAACTAGGTTGTTACTGCTGTAGTTATTGATGGTAAATTATAGACAGCTAATTGCCCGCAACAGGAACAACAACAACACTGGAGCACCAATTTTTGTAGATACAAACTTGTTGAAAAATAACAATTTCAGATCACCGATAGACTTAATTTCATAAACTACTGGATTTTAGCACTTGATTTAACTGTTTTGTGCGAGATTAATAATTTATTTATCACAAGAACTTTAAAAAATTCAAAATATTTTAAATTGACCGCAACTATGCCTGTATACACGCCGGAGTTGCCAGATCCATCAATTTAAAAAAAAAAAATAAAATGTTTTCGTATATTTCAAGGCAAATTCAATTTAGTAAAAAAAAAAAAAAACTTTACCTGCCCTGAACACGTCCTTGAACCTACTAACGCAAGCATCATAGCCGGCACGCTCACCACCTGCGCCACTGCTGTATGTACAACAAAACAGTCAGATACTGTACTTAATAGAGGTGGAAAACTATCGACGATAGTATCGATGGTTTGTGACTATCGATGCTATCGGCTATTTTTTGAAACCCCATTCCTAGCTTCATTTCCAATTTTGCGAGAACCAACCCTATTGTGAAAAGTAAAAAGTGTGTGAAAAAATTGTTTCAAATGGCGCAGGTGCAAAATAAAAAAACTAAAATATCTGGAGTATGGTCCCATTTTTGTAAAACGGCTGATAATAAGTCAGTGTGTTGCTATTGCAAAAAAGGGTTTAAATCCATTGGTAACACGAGCAACTTATGGGACCACCTTAAGCGTTGCTCAAGCTATAAGAAAACTGATACGTGTCTTTTGGTACCACTTTTATAATTTTAGCAAATTTTTAGCAGTTGTATGCTAAAGGCAACTATAATCAAAATACATTTTTTTATATTTTAGAAAAATAGAAACTTTTGTGAGCAACGTCAGTCAGTAAGATACCGAAAGTCGGCGAAAAAAGGACATAGACGAAGCGGTGGTTTCAATGGTAATAAAAGACCTTCAGCCATTTAGCATTGTTAATGATGAAGGCTTTATTAATCTAATGAAAACTATGGACCCAAGATACCACCTCCCGTCCAAAACAACTTTAAAAAACGTCCTAATTGAAAACAAATATAAAGCACTAAAATTGAAGATGTGCAATGAGATGTCAGCAGTGGAATACATCTCCGTAACTTGTGATCTATGGACCTCCAAAGCAATGGAGTCATTTCTAACAGTTACGTGTCATTTCATCGACAATGAACTAAATTTACAAACTAAAGTTTTATCAACCAAACCTCTGCTATCCCTGACCAATCATTGCTCGCAAAACATAGCCGAATCCCTAAGGGAAATCTTTGAGGAATGGAAAATTAGCCAAAAAGTTATTTGTGTTGTAACTGACAATGCAACATCCATGATAAAAGCGTGTGAGATTTTAGATAAACCACATTTATCATGTGTATGCCACTCAATAAATCTTGCAGTTCAAGACTGCTTGAAAATAGAAAATGTTGCTATACTTTTAAAGAAATGCAAAGAAATAGTTAAGTATTTCAAGTCAAGCACCATTGCTATGGCAAAATTACTGGCAGAGCAACGTAGTGAGAACCCTCTGAAAGTGATTCAGGAAGTTCCAACACGCTGGAATAGTTGCTACGCTATGATATCGAGGATTATAAAAATTAAAGATCCTGTTATGTGACTAATGGCTAGGGTTCTATGGAACGAAGGAAAGTCGTCCAGAAGGTCTGGTGAGAAATGTTCCTACAGCTGTGGCGTGTGTACTGGCTTGTTCCCGGAGCATCAGCCTGGGGCGGGGTGATTACACAACTGCAGTACCCAGATCCCTTCTCCCTAATCCATAGCTATAATCAGACACAAGTATTGCACACGACATAACCAAAAGCAGAACCTAACGACTTACCCATAAACATGTATACCAGTACTTACATACTCACCTCGAACGCCTATTATCTCGCAGCACAGGTACATACATACATATTATGGCTGCTCTTCACCCACCCTACCATGACCTTAAAGATGGTAAAAGGTCCCATTGCATCACCCTCACTTCCTTCGATCAGACCAAAAAAATTTAGTTTAAATATCCATTATATGTACTCAGTATTTATTACAATTCAAAACATTCTTATAATGCATGTATGACTTAATGAAAATTAACAAAAAAAAATGAATTTCTTATTTTAACAAGTAGTGTGCGAAATTTAAGAAGAAAAAAATGTATAATAACAACCTCGCGATTTTTCTTACATACATAACTACTAACACATTTTGTTAGGAGTAGCCCTAAATTAAATTCCTGACCTACCTCAACAGCTGATATCTTGAGGGTTCAATGAACTCGTGAATATAAGTATGTATGTACGTATATGTGTATTCCTGAACTATATACCCAGTAGCAAGCGATCAAACAACCAAAAAACTAGCTCCGTCAAAGCAATATCTGGGCTTGTTGATGTCCATAGGCACATATGCGGGTTTGCACGGATACGCCAATGATAATCCCAAATGAGAATACCAGAGCAGCAACAAACAAACAAAAAAAACAGTGCAGTAATTTCGAGTCTTTTGTTTTGGAAGGTACGCTTTCTTCAGATGTAAGATGTATGTATTTAGTTATACTAACTTTTAAATATCTTCTCCAGGAACCCAACAGCAGGCAATTCGATCCACTGGCATTATTGGCGCAGAAGTACCTCTGTATACCAGCATCATCTGTGGAATCAGAGAATGTTTTCAGCAAGGCAGGATTAATTGTAAGCGATCGCAGAACTAAACTGAAGGCAAGCACGGTAGATAAACTTCTTTTTTTACAAAAAAATTTGGAATGATTTTGACATGTAACTAAGTTGATTTAGGGATTTTAAACCCCAATGTCCTTTTCAAATTCGGTGTCCTTTTAGTTTTCTTTGGAAACATTTTCTGCATTATCCCTTTGTTTAGCATTGTTTGATCTTATATTATATTACTGAAGCACAGTTTTGTCTTCATGGCTATCAAGCCTTGTTTGTAAGGAGCAGTAGTTCGTGCCAAGAAAATCTTTTCCTTATCTAGTTTTTAAATTTTTTCCAATTTTCTGCAGTTCAATGTTTTAACCACATATAAATGGAAGTCCCACTTTTTAAAATCGTTTCCAATTCTATTACAACTTCATTTTTTTCAACTGCCAGCGGTTTTCAGCTCTTACGCCATCTTTTATGCAGTTCAATGTTTTAACCACATATAAATGGAAGTCCCACTTTTAACAATCGTTTCCAATTCTATTACAACTTCATTTTTTTCAACTGCCAGCGGTTTTCAGCTCTTACGCCATCTTTTATACTCAGTTTCAAAGCGTAGCAACTATTCCAGCACTTTGGTACTTTTAATGACATCAAATGTTTTCCATATATTAAATTAATTTCTATTTTTAATCAGTTTGAACTGCAAGATTTATTGAGTGGCATACACATGATAAATGTGGTTTATCTAAAATCTCACGCATTTTGTCATGGAAGCAGCATTAGTTTCTCACTAATTTGCCATTCCTCAAAGATTCGGGTATATTTTGTGAGCAATAATTGGTCAAGGATAGCAAAGGCTGGGTGGGTAAAACTTAAGATTGTAAATTTAACGCTGACATCCCATTGCACATCTTCAATTTCAGTTTATATTTGTAGATAATATGTAATAACAAAAAACCAATCAATTGCTTTTTACAAGAACAAATGTATTTCTATTCTTTAACTTTTTATAAATGTATGCAACATATGTACATCATACATAAAACCAAATGTGAATATTTAAAATTGATTCAATCAAATTTTTCTGATCTAAATTATATAAGATAATATTTAATAACAAAAAACTAATCAATTTCTTTTTACAAGAACAAATGTAAACTATTCCTTAACTTTTTAAAAATTGCATACATATGTACAACAAACATGAAACCAAATAAAAATTTTAAAATGATTTAGTTTTTAAGGAAACTATGGATATATGTATGTATACAAAAAGTATAAATACATAAAAATTCTTTCAAATTAATATGTATGTGAATTTATTTAGTGCAGTTGGATTTTGTAAATGACACAAAAAAAATATCATAGCATAAGTTTCATCTTCGTGATTGTTGATCATTAGTTCCTTCTATTGGATCTCAAAAAAGTATACATACAATGTTTTATTGAAGTATATTAGTTGAAAAACCGTCCAATTATTCATGCATTTCATATTTGTGTGGTAACTGAACATTGGTAGTACTTTGTGATTAGCTCAGTTCTGGTTTAACCATCTTTTTTTGTAGTTGAAGTGCTGGGTGCTGGTACTTTTGAGATTAAAAAAAATCCGATAGTATCGATATATCGATAGTACCCCTTGATACTATCGTCGACTATCGATGGTCCGGAATATCGATAGTTTTCCACCTCTAGTACTTAACAGCTTTGGGTTTTGGTGAAAACTTTGATGAATTATTACAAATTAATAAAGCATTTTTTGTTAAATATAATATGCCTATGCAAAGCTCCTGGCCCATGAAAACATATGAAAATATATAATAATTGGAGTTATGCATTTTTTTATGAGATACACTCTGGCAATTGATTGTATGGAAAAAATGTTAGCCAATTAATATATAGATTATCAAAGTCTAGCTTTATTTGATTATTGATGTTGCTCGCATGAAGGCGTTTACCTAGCTTTATATTGTCCGAAAGCATTTTCAACCACTCTTCGAGATTTTGCATGTTGGTAATTGTATGCTTTCTGCGCTGGTGTTTTATCCAAGCTAAATGGATAGGGTTTCATTAAATATTTGGAAAGACGAAAAGCCGAGTCTCCAAGTATAATTACTGGAACATTAAAATCCACCAAATTGGTGCTCATCGAGCTTAAAAGGGAACAGTTCTCCAGTTCGCGTTTTAGGCTTGAGTTTTCGAAAATTTGGGAGTCATTGCATCTCCCTGGACTTCCCACGTTAATGTACAGAAAACGATACCTAAAAATGAAAGAAAATCGTGCATTAGCTTTCGTGTGCACATACAATAAAAAGGTGGAGAGAACGTTTGGCTTGGTACGTACTTTGCGTCAACTAGAGCTAATATAACTGTTGAATACCACCCTTTATAATTCATATAATCTACAGCATCTTCTTTTTTAGGGTGAATCTCTATGTGACATCCATCTGTAATATGAACATCGTTAAATAACTGAAAAGAAAATAGTACTAAGAGGGGCTTACCAAGAGCGCCCAACCACTGGGGGAAACCAATACGATGGAAGCCACTACCACAATTCTCTATTGTATCGGTACTTAGAGGAAGATGGTTTAAGAACTTGGGCTGCAATACTTGCCACACTTCATTGCAAAACTCCAGTAGTAGTGTAAAAACCGTTGATTTTCCCACGCCAAACAAATTTGCAATACTACGGTACTCTGAGGAGGACCCAAGTGCATATAGTGCAATCGCCACTTGTTTCTCCAAGGAAATTGAAATTTGGAAATTCGTTTCTTTCCTCTTCAAGCTCCCCAAGGCACTACACACGTGATTGGCAGTCCACTTCCCAAAATGTGCTCCCTCGACCCTACAAAGTTATAAATGTGCAGAACAACATAGAATTTTTCACACTCGGATAGTTTCCACTTTATTGTTGAAGGTCAAACCAGATTGTTCTTAAATTCGGTCTGCCCGACAGCATTAACACAATTAATTCTTTTTATACCTCTAGTCTGCAGCAGGATCTTTGATGGCCAGTAAGTTCCGCGTGAACGTACTCGAAAGCAATAACCTGCACTTTTCTGTATAGGAGCAAAGTTTTCAATATAGGGGTGCGCCTTTTCATGACTTCCTCAATTGACATACTCAATTCCGTAATTTTTATTTTGTTAGAATTTATGGAAACATGTAGTTTTACCCATTGCATCACCCTCACTTCCTTCGATCAGACCAAAAAAATTTAGTTTAAATATCCATTATATGTACTCAGTATTTATTACAATTCAAAACATTCTTATAATGCATGTATGACTTAATGAAAATTAACAAAAAAAAATGAATTTCTTATTTTAACAAGTAGTGTGCGAAATTTAAGAAGAAAAAAATGTATAATAACAACCTCGCGATTTTTCTTACATACATAACTACTAACACATTTTGTTAGGAGTAGCCCTAAATTAAATTCCTGACCTACCTCAACAGCTGATATCTTGTGGGTTCAATGAACTCGTGAATATAAGTATGTATGTACGTATATGTGTATTCCTGAACTATATACCCAGTAGCAAGCGATCAAACAACCAAAAAACTAGCTCCGTCAAAGCAATATCTGGGCTTGTTGATGTCCATAGGCACATATGCGGGTTTGCACGGATACGCCAATGATAATCCCAAATGAGAATACCAGAGCAGCAACAAACAAACAAAAAAAACAGTGCAGTAATTTCGAGTCTTTTGTTTTGGAAGGTACGCTTTCTTCAGATGTAAGATGTATGTATTTAGTTATACTAACTTTTAAATATCTTCTCCAGGAACCCAACAGCAGGCAATTCGATCCACTGGCATTATTGGCGCAGAAGTACCTCTGTATACCAGCATCATCTGTGGAATCAGAGAATGTTTTCAGCAAGGCAGGATTAATTGTAAGCGATCGCAGAACTAAACTGAAGGCAAGCACGGTAGATAAACTTCTTTTTTTACAAAAAAATTTGGAATGATTTTGACATGTAACTAAGTTGATTTAGGGATTTTAAACCCCAATGTCCTTTTCAAATTCGGTGTCCTTTTAGTTTTCTTTGGAAACATTTTCTGCATTATCCCTTTGTTTAGCATTGTTTGATCTTATATTATATTACTGAAGCACAGTTTTGTCTTCATGGCTATCAAGCCTTGTTTGTAAGGAGCAGTAGTTCGTGCCAAGAAAATCTTTTCCTTATCTAGTTTTTAAATTTTTTCCAATTTTCTGCAGTTCAATGTTTTAACCACATATAAATGGAAGTCCCACTTTTTAAAATCGTTTCCAATTCTATTACAACTTCATTTTTTTCAACTGCCAGCGGTTTTCAGCTCTTACGCCATCTTTTATGCAGTTCAATGTTTTAACCACATATAAATGGAAGTCCCACTTTTAACAATCGTTTCCAATTCTATTACAACTTCATTTTTTTCAACTGCCAGCGGTTTTCAGCTCTTACGCCATCTTTTATACTCAGTTTCAAAGCGTAGCAACTATTCCAGCACTTTGGTACTTTTAATGACATCAAATGTTTTCCATATATTAAATTAATTTCTATTTTTAATCAGCTTGAACTGCAAGATTTATTGAGTGGCATACACATGATAAATGTGGTTTATCTAAAATCTCACGCATTTTGTCATGGAAGCAGCATTAGTTTCTCACTAATTTGCCATTCCTCAAAGATTCGGGTATATTTTGTGAGCAATAATTGGTCAAGGATAGCAAAGGCTGGGTGGGTAAAACTTAAGATTGTAAATTTAACGCTGACATCTCATTGCACATCTTCAATTTCAGTTTATATTTGTAGATAATATGTAATAACAAAAAACCAATCAATTGCTTTTTACAAGAACAAATGTATTTCTATTCTTTAACTTTTTATAAATGTATGCAACATATGTACATCATACATAAAACCAAATGTGAATATTTAAAATTGATTCAATCAAATTTTTCTGATCTAAATTATACAAGATAATATTTAATAACAAAAAACTAATCAATTTCTTTTTACAAGAACAAATGTAAACTATTCCTTAACTTTTTAAAAATTGCATACATATGTACAACAAACATGAAACCAAATAAAAATTTTAAAATGATTTAGTTTTTAAGGAAACTATGGATATATGTATGTATACAAAAAGTATAAATACATAAAAATTCTTTCAAATTAATATGTATGTGAATTTATTTAGTGCAGTTGGATTTTGTAAATGACACAAAAAAAATATCATAGCATAAGTTTCATCTTCGTGATTGTTGATCATTAGTTCCTTCTATTGGATCTCAAAAAAGTATACATACAATGTTTTATTGAAGTATATTAGTTGAAAAACCTTCCAATTATTCATGCATTTCATATTTGTGTGGTAACTGAACATTGGTAGTACTTTGTGATTAGCTCAGTTCTGGTTTAACCATCTTTTTTTGTAGTTGAAGTGCTGGGTGCTGGTACTTTTGAGATTAAAAAAAATCCGATAGTATCGATATATCGATAGTACCCCTTGATACTATCGTCGACTATCGATGGTCCGGAATATCGATAGTTTTCCACCTCTAGTACTTAACAGCTTTGGGTTTTGGTGAAAACTTTGATGAATTATTACAAATTAATAAAGCATTTTTTGTTAAATATAATATGCCTATGCAAAGCTCCTGGCCCATGAAAACATACGAAAATATATAATAATTGGAGTTATGCATTTTTTTATGAGATACACTCTGGCAATTGATTGTATGGAAAAAATGTTAGCCAATTAATATATAGATTATCAAAGTCTAGCTTTATTTGATTATTGATGTTGCTCGCATGAAGGCGTTTACCTAGCTTTATATTGTCCGAAAGCATTTTCAACCACTCTTCGAGATTTTGCATGTTGGTAATTGTATGCTTTCTGCGCTGGTGTTTTATCCAAGCTAAATGGATAGGGTTTCATTAAATATTTGGAAAGACGAAAAGCCGAGTCTCCAAGTATAATTACTGGAACATTAAAATCCACCAAATTGGTGCTCATCGAGCTTAAAAGGGAACAGTTCTCCAGTTCGCGTTTTAGGCTTGAGTTTTCGAAAATTTGGGAGTCATTGCATCTCCCTGGACTTCCCACGTTAATGTACAGAAAACGATACCTAAAAATGAAAGAAAATCGTGCATTAGCTTTCGTGTGCACATACAATAAAAAGGTGGAGAGAACGTTTGGCTTGGTACGTACTTTGCGTCAACTAGAGCTAATATAACTGTTGAATACCACCCTTTATAATTCATATAATCTACAGCATCTTCTTTTTTAGGGTGAATCTCTATGTGACATCCATCTGTAATATGAACATCGTTAAATAACTGAAAAGAAAATAGTACTAAGAGGGGCTTACCAAGAGCGCCCAACCACTGGGGGAAACCAATACGATGGAAGCCACTACCACAATTCTCTATTGTATCGGTACTTAGAGGAAGATGGTTTAAGAACTTGGGCTGCAATACTTGCCACACTTCATTGCAAAACTCCAGTAGTAGTGTAAAAACCGTTGATTTTCCCACGCCAAACAAATTTGCAATACTACGGTACTCTGAGGAGGACCCAAGTGCATATAGTGCAATCGCCACTTGTTTCTCCAAGGAAATTGAAATTTGGAAATTCGTTTCTTTCCTCTTCAAGCTCCCCAAGGCACTACACACGTGATTGGCAGTCCACTTCCCAAAATGTGCTCCCTCGACCCTACAAAGTTATAAATGTGCAGAACAACATAGAATTTTTCACACTCGGATAGTTTCCACTTTATTGTTGAAGGTCAAACCAGATTGTTCTTAAATTCGGTCTGCCCGACAGCATTAACACAATTAATTCTTTTTATACCTCTAGTCTGCAGCAGGATCTTTGATGGCCAGTAAGTTCCGCGTGAACGTACTCGAAAGCAATAACCTGCACTTTTCTGTATAGGAGCAAAGTTTTCAATATAGGGGTGCGCCTTTTCATGACTTCCTCAATTGACATACTCAATTCCGTAATTTTTATTTTGTTAGAATTTATGGAAACATGTAGTTTTACCAAAAATAAAATAAATTTCAAAAGTCGTATTTTATTTTATTTACAATGTAAATAAAAACATTTGATTCGAAATGAAAAACATATGATTCGAGCTTGCTTAATGTGCATTTGGTAAATGCGCCACCATGAACGCTTTTTCGAAACCAATGTCCGAAAATGTAAAATGCTGCTTTTTAACTTCAGCATGAATGGCACATTACCCTACAATATTGTATCAAATCAACATTTGAAGTTGAATTCATCCTGGCACAATTTGTCAAAATTGAATTCTTGAAAGGCCCCCTAACGTTACCAACAAATACCGCAAAAGAAAATTTTTGAAAACCGGTTTTCAATACTCTTTTTCCAAAATATTCGAATTTGGTAAATTCTTCAGTAGGCAATAATCCTACTAATATTATAGATGTGAATGTAGCGATGTTTGGATGTCCAGACGTTTGCTTTTGTTCCCTAAAAACGTGAGAATGGCAAGACGGATTTTGTTGAAATTTGGCACGCCTACAGGTTATAGTCTGGAATGAGCTATAGGCTATTTTATTTTATTTTGGGGGCTCCGACCCTGCTAGGGACCGTTACTGTTCGAAATTTTTTTATTCCATATAACTCTAAGTATATTGAACCTATACTTTATGGTATTTCGCATATAGGTATAGAAAGATCGTACAATATGGGTATCAAACGAAAGGGGATGGCCCCAAGTTTCATTTGGACTTCGACAGGTTTCGATAAATTTACCGATGACTAAGTTATCGGTGAAAACATGATTTCCCAAAAACCTTAAACTTGCCCTACAGTATGGGTATCAAGCGAAAGGGGAAGGCCGCAGGTTTCATTTGGACTTCGATATATTTCGATAAATTTATCGATGACTGAGTTATCGGTGAAAATGTGATTGCCCAAAAACCTTAAACTTGACCTACAATATGGGTATCAAACGAAAGGGGAAGGCCCCAGGTTTCCTTTGTACTTGGATATATTTCGATAAATTGATCGATAACTGAGTTATCGGTCTAAATGCGACTGCCCGAAAACCTCTATATTACATTACAATATGGGTATCATACGAAAGGGGATAGCTCCAGGTTTCATTTGGACTTCAATATATTTCGATAAATTGATCGATAACTGAGTCATCGTTCAAAATGCGATTGCCCGAAAACCTCTATATTACGCTACAATATGGGTATCAAACGAAAGGAGATAGCTCCAGGTTTCATTTGGACTTCGATGTATTTCGATAAATTTATCGATAACTGAGTTATCGGTGATTGCCCAAAAAACTTAACATTACTCTATAATATGGGTATAAAACGAAAGGAGAAGGCAGCAGGTTTCATTTGGACTACGATAGGTTTCGATAAATTGATCGATAACTGAGTTATCGGTGAAAATGTGATTGCCCAAAAACCTTAAACTTGACCTACAATATGGGTATCAAACGAAAGGGGAAGGCCCCAGGTTTCCTTTGTACTTGGATATATTTCGATAAATTGATCGATAACTGAGTTATCGGTCTAAATGCGACTGCCCGAAAACCTCTATATTACATTACAATATGGGTATCAAACGAAAGGGGATAGCTCCAGGTTTCATTAGTACTTCAATATATTTCGATAAATTGATCGATAACTGAGTTATCGGTAAAAATGCGATTGCCCGAAAACCTCTATATTACATTACAATATGGGTATCAAACGAAAGGGGATAGCTCAAGGTTTCATTTGGACTTCGATATATTTCGATAAATTTATCGATAACTGAGTTATCGGTGATTGTCTAAAAAACTTAACATTTGCCTATAATATGGGTATAAAACGAAAGGAGAAGGCCGCAGGTTTCATTTGGACTTCGATACGTTTCGATAAATTTATCGATGATGAGTTATCGGTGAGAATGTGATTGCCCAAAAACCTTAAACTTGACCTACAATATAGGTATCGATGGTGAGTTATCGGTGAAAATGTGACTGCCCAAAAACCTTAAACTTGACCAACAATATGGGTATCAAATGAAAGGGGAAGGCCCCAGGTTTCATTTTAGCTTCGACATATTTCGATAAATTGATCGATAACTAAGTTAATGGTCAAAATTCGATTGCCCGAAAACCTTGGACTTCGATATATTTCGATAAATTTATCGATAACTGAGTTATCGGTGATTGCCCAAAAAACTTAACATTACTCTATAATATGGGTATAAAACGAAAGGAGAAGGCAGCAGGTTTCATTTGGACTACGATAGGTTTCGATAAATTGATCCATAACTGAGTTATCGGTGAAAATGTGATTGCCCAAAAACCTTAAACTTGACCTACAATATGGGTATCAAACGAAAGGGGAAGGCCCCAGGTTTCCTTTGTACTTGGATATATTTCGATAAATTGATCGATAACTGAGTTATCGGTCTAAATGCGACTGCCCGAAAACCTCTATATTACATTACAATATGGGTATCAAACGAAAGGGGATAGCTCCAGGTTTCATTAGTACTTCAATATATTTCGATAAATTGATCGATAACTGAGTTATCGGTAAAAATGCGATTGCCCGAAAACCTCTATATTACATTACAATATGGGTATCAAACGAAAGGGGATAGCTCAAGGTTTCATTTGGACTTCGATATATTTCGATAAATTTATCGATAACTGAGTTATCGGTGATTGTCTAAAAAACTTAACATTTGCCAATAATATGGGTATAAAACGAAAGGAGAAGGCCGCAGGTTTCATTTGGACTTCGATAGGTTTCGATAAATTTATCGATGATGAGTTATCGGTGAGAATGTGATTGCCCAAAAACCTTAAACTTGACCTACAATATAGGTATCAAACGAAAGCAGAAGGCCCAGGTTTCATTTTAGCTTCGATATATTTCGATTCGAGGGGAATATTAAGGTTTTCGGGCAATCGCATTTTGACCGATAACTTAGTTATCGATCAATTTATCGAAATATATCGAAGCTAAAATGAAACCTGGGTCCTTCCCCTTTCGTTTGATACCCATATTGTACGATCTTTCTATACCTATATGCGAAATATCATAAGTATAGGCTCAATATACTTAGAGTTATATGGAATAAAAAAAATTTCGAAAAGAAATGTTCCCTAGCAGGGTCGGAACCCCCAAAATTAAAAAAAAAATAGCCTATAGCTCCTTCCAGACTATAAACTGAAGGCGTGCCAAATTTCAACAAAATCCGTCTAGCCATTCTCACGTTTTTAGGGAACAAAAGCAAACGTCTGGACATCCAAACATCCAAACATCGCCACATTCACATTTATAATATTAGTAGGATTATTGCCTACTGAAGAACTTCCCAAATTCGAATATTTTGAAAATTTTGAAAAAAGAGTATTTAAAACCCGTTTTTCAAAAATTTTATTTTGCGGTATTCGTTGGTAACGTTACGGGGTCTTTCAAGAATTCAATTTTGACAAATTGTGCCAGGATGAATGCAAATTCAAATGTTGATTTCATACTATATTGTAGGGTAATATTAAGGTTTTTCTGCAATCGCATTTTTACCGATAACTCAGTTAAAGATAAATTTATCGAAATATGTATGTCGAAGTACAAATGAAACCTGGGGCCTTATCCTTTCGTTTGATACCCATATTGTAGGGCAAGTTTAAGGTTTTTGGGCAATCACATTTTCACCGATAACTCATCATCGATAAATTTATCGAAACCTATCGAAGTCCAAATGAAACCTGCGGCCTTCTCCTTTCGTTTTATACCCATATTATAGGGAAATGTAAAGTTTTTTTACAATCACTGATAACTCAGTTATCGATAAATTTTTCGAAATATATCGAAGTCCAAATGAAACCTGGAGCTATCCCCTTTCGTTTGATACCCATATTGCAATGTAATATAGAGGTTTTCGGGCAAACGCATTTTTACCGATAACTCAGTTATAGATAAATTTATCGAAATATGTCGAAGTACAAATGAAACCTGGGGCCTTATCCTTTCGTTTTATACCCATATTGTAGAGCAAGTTTCAGGTTTTTGGGCAATCACATTTTCACCGATAACTCATCATCGATAAATTTATCGAAACCTATCGAAGTCCAAATGAAACCTGCGGCCTTCTCCTTTCGTTTTATACCCATATTATAGGGAAATGTTAAGTTTTTTGGACAATCACTGATAACTCAGTTATCGATAAATTTATCGAAATATATGGAAGTCCAAATGAAGCCTGGAGCTATTCCCTTTCGTTTGATACCCATATTGTAATGTAATATAGAGGTTTTCGGGCAAACGCATTTTTACCGATAACTCAGTTATAGATAAATTTATCGAAATATGTCGAAATACAAATGAAACCTGGGGCCTTCACCTTTCGTTTGATACCCATATTGTAGGGCAAGTTTAAGGTTTTTGGGCAATCACATTTTCACCGATAACTCATCATCGATAAATTTTTCGAAATATATCGGAGTACAAATGAAGCCTGGGGCCTTCCCCTTTCGTTTTATACCCATATTATAGAGTAATGTTAAGTTTTTTGGGCAATCACCGATAACTCAGTTATCGATAAATCTATCGAAATATATCAAGGTCCAAATGAAACCTGGAGCTATCCCTTTTCGTTTGATACCCATATTGTAATGTAATAAGAGGTTTTCGGGCAATTGCATTTTGACCGATAACTCAGTTATCGATAAATTTATCGAGGTCAAATGAAACCTGGAGCTATCCCTTTTCGTTTGATACCCATATTGTAATGTAATAAGAGGTTTTCGGGCAATCGCATTTTGACCGATAACTCAGTTATAGATAAATTTATCGAAACTTATCGAAGTCCAAATGAAACCTGCGGCCTTCTCCTTACGTTTTATACCCATATTATAGGGTAATGTTAAGTTTTTTTGGAAAATCACCGATAACTCAGTTATAGATAAATTTATCGAAATATGTCGAAGTACAAATGAAACCTGGGGCCTTATCCTTTCGTTTTATACCCATATTGTAGAGCAAGTTTAAGGTTTTTGGGCAATCACATTTTCACCGATAACTCATCATCGATAAATTTATCGAAACCTATCGAAGTCCAAATGAAACCTGCGGCCTTCTCCTTTCGTTTTATACCCATATTATAGGGAAATGTTAAGTTTTTTGGACAATCACTGATAACTCAGTTATCGATAAATTTATCGAAATATATCGAAGTCCAAATGAAACCTGGAGCTATCCCCTTTCGTTTGATACCCATATTGTAATGTAATATAGAGGTTTTCGGGCAAACGCATTTTTACCGATAACTCAGTTATAGATAAATTTATCGAAATATGTCGAAATACAAATGAAACCTGGGGCCTTCCCCTTTCGTTTGATACCCATATTGTAGGGCAAGTTCAAGGTTTTTGGGCAATCACATTTTCACCGATAACTCATCATCGATAAATTTTTCGAAATATATCGGAGTACAAATGAAGCCTGGGGCCTTCCCCTTTCGTTTTATACAGATATTATAGAGTAATGTTAAGTTTTTTGGGCAATCACCGATAACTCAGTTATCGATAAATCTATCGAAATATATCAAGGTCCAAATGAAACCTGGAGCTATCCCTTTTCGTTTGATACCCATATTGTAATGTAATAAGAGGTTTTCGGGCAATTGCATTTTGACCGATAACTCAGTTATCGATAAATTTATCGAAATATATCGAGGTCAAAATGAAACCTGGAGCTATCCCTTTTCGTTTGATACCCATATTGTAATGTAATAAGAGGTTTTCGGGCAATCGCATTTTGACCGATAACTCAGTTATAGATAAATTTATCGAAACTTATCGAAGTCCAAATGAAACCTGCGGCCTTCTCCTTACGTTTTATACCCATATTATAGGGTAATGTTAAGTTTTTTTGGAAAATCACCGATAACTCAGTTATCGATAAATTTATCGAAATATATCCAAGTACAAAGGAAACCTGGGGCCTTCCCCTTTCGTTTGATACCCATATTGTAGGTCAAGTTTAAGGTTTTTGGGCATTCACATTTTCACCGATAACTCAGTTATCGATAAATTTATCGAAACCTATCGTAGTCCAAATGAAACCTGGAGCTATCTCCTTTCGTTTGATACCCATATTGTTATGTAATATAGAGGTTTTCGGGCAGTCGCATTTAGACCGATAACTCAGTTATCGATCAATTTATCGAAATATATCCAAGTACAAAGGAAACCTGGGCCCTTCCCCTTTCGTTTGATACCCATATTGTAGGTCAAGTTTAATGTTTTTGGGCTATCACAATTTCACCGATAACTCAGTTATCGATCAATTTATCGAAACCTATCGTAGTCCAAATGAAACCTGCGGCCTTCTCCTTTCGTTTTATACCCATATTATAGAGTAATGTTAAGTTTTTTGGGCAATCACCGATAACTCAGTTATCGATAAATTTATCGAAATATATCGAAGTCCAAATGAAACCTGGAGCTATCTCCTTTCGTTTGATACCCATATTGTTATGTAATATAGAGGTTTTCGGGCAGTCGCATTTAGACCGATAACTCAGTTATCGATCAATTTATCGAAATATATCCAAGTACAAAGGAAACCTGGGGCCTTCCCCTTTCGTTTGATACCCATATTGTAGGTCAAGTTTAAGGTTTTTGGGCATTCACATTTTCACCGATAACTCAGTTATCGATAAATTTATCGAAACCTATCGTAGTCCAAATGAAACCTGGAGCTATCTCCTTTCGTTTGATACCCATATTGTTATGTAATATAGAGGTTTTCGGGCAGTCGCATTTAGACCGATAACTCAGTTATCGATCAATTTATCGAAATATATCCAAGTACAAAGGAAACCTGGGGCCTTCCCCTTTCGTTTGATACCCATATTGTAGGTCAAGTTTAAGGTTTTTGGGCATTCACATTTTCACCGATAACTCAGTTATCGATAAATTTATCGAAACCTATCGTAGTCCAAATGAAACCTGGAGCTATCTCCTTTCGTTTGATACCCATATTGTTATGTAATATAGAGCTTTTCGGGCAGTCGCATTTAGACCGATAACTCAGTTATCGATCAATTTATCGAAATATATCCAAGTACAAAGGAAACCTGGGGCCTTCCCCTTTCGTTTGATACCCATATTGTAGGTCAAGTTTAAGTAATGTAGAGGTTTTCGGGCAGTCGCATTTAGACCGATAACTCAGTTATCGATCAATTTATCGAAATTTATCCAAGTAAAAAGGCCTGGGGCGTTCCCATTTCGTTTGATACCCATATTGTAGGGCAATTTTAAGGTTTTTGTGCAATAACATTTTCACCGATAACTCAGTTATCGATAAATTTATCGAAATAGTCCAAATGAAACCTGCTGCCTTCTCCTTTCGTTTTATACCCATATTATAGGGTAATGTTAAGTTTTTTGGGCAATCACCGATAACTCAGTTATCGATAAACTTATCGAAATATATCGAAGTCCAAATGAAACCTGGAGCTATCTCCTTTCGTTTGATACCCATATTGTTATGTAATATAGAGGTTTTCGGGCAGTCGCATTTAGACCGATAACTCAGTTATCGATCAATTTATCGAAACCTATCGTAGTCCAAATGAAACCTGCTGCCTTCTCCTTTCGTTTTATACCCATATTATAGGGTAATGTTAAGTTTTTTGGGCTATCACCGATAACTCAGTTATCGATAAAGTTATCGAAATATATCGAAGTCCAAATGAAACCTGGAGCTATCTCCTATCGTTTGATACCCATATTGTAGGGTAATATAGAGGTTTTCGGGCAATCGCATTTTGACCGATGACTCAGTTATCGATCAATTTATCGAAATATATCCAAGTACAAAGGAAACCTGGGGCTTTCCCCTTTCGTTTGATACCCATATTTGTAATGTGAATGAACAACTTACCTCTTCGTCCAAGGGGCAGCGGGCCAATGCTTTCTGTAGTAGACAGAGGGGATAAGTAGAACACCAATAGACAGAACGGCGGCCTTGGATCATCAAAATTAACCTGAAACCATTACTTTTAGCCGTGCCATGAACTGTCTATCCGACCGTATAGGTATAGGGTTTGAGGAGCGTACTCTGCTTGAAAGTCACCACCTAATCTGCAGCGAATGGGGTGGGGTTCTTACTCCTACACTGTCTTTTTTGGTCGGCACACAAACAAAAAAAATTTAAACAGAGATTTTCGCTTTTGAGTGACTCGCAAGCATACAAAGGGTGGGTATGACCTCTGAGGATTCGTTTTCTCGGAACGCCAATAGTAGTTGTATGTAAAAATGGCGAACATCACCGAAAATCCACTCGATCGGTTTCCTGCCTGTCTTTGAAAATACTCACCGGATGTGTAGGAGGGCTTCCGCTGGCGTTTACCTCTCCTTCTCTTTACCCTCCCATCCTGCTAAGAGAAGAGTAAGAAATTTTCTCTTAGCCCATTTCCATCCCTAAAGCCTCTCACGCAATTAAATAAATTTACACCATAGTTGTTCTGAAGATAACAATAATAACAAAGAATTTATTCATTTCATCTTTGTCTAAACCTACAAATTCAAACAAGCCTACACCTTCTTAGGCTAATCCCTATACATATATTATGTACGTATGTAGGTGCATGCAACCATTTACATTCCTTTATGTTAAAACTTCCTAATCAATCTACTTTTACGTTATTTACTTTTCGAATGTTCGCAAATCAATATGTAATTAAAACTCTCTGTTAATCTCTTTGCCACAAAAGGCAACTATGTACACCTAAGAAAAATCTGCTTCGCTCAATGTTCCATAGTTTTGCTGTTTACTATTTCTTTCCTTAATGAAAAAAAAACTATTACAGTAAACAATGAAACATTTCAAACCTGCAACAAAAAAAATGTTACAATAATAAAACAAGGAAATATCAATAACATTCGAACTTGTTTGACAATTTTCCTCTCAGTTCGCTCTTTATGCCCACAATATAAACTAAAGTGGAACCTATGTGGATGGTAAGTTTCACCACCGCTGTATATCACTATCATGCGATTTTTTTTTTTTTGATATCTAATTGTAAATTACAAAAAAAAATGTCTTTATTTAAGGGAAATTTAATTGCGAAACAAAAAAAATACAAATTAATCTTAAGGAAACCAAAAAAAAAATATATACTAGTTAAATTAACATTCAACATGTATTTAGCGAGAGGTTCCAAGTTTCGTAATCTGCGTTTAATGCCACACAAAAAAATG
The DNA here is from genome assembly GCA_951509765.1 of Sphenella marginata. Classification (NCBI taxonomy): domain Eukaryota; kingdom Metazoa; phylum Arthropoda; class Insecta; order Diptera; family Tephritidae; genus Sphenella; species Sphenella marginata. The sequence continues at coordinate 1,961,607 of OX608078.1, forward strand.
TTGTTTATAATAAATTTACGTATGTATGTAAGTAACTGAAAGTATAGTAGCAAATGCAAAATGAAATTTATATAAAAAAATGAGGATAAAATTTACTTACATTTTTTTTCTTCGTTTCCTCCGTCCACAGGCCAGCTGTCGGGGATGCGTAGACCTTTGAGAGTAAATAATTTCATTTCATTAATTACGACACAACCTTCACTTTCACCACTTCTTTAGGTTCCCTATAAAATTTCTTGTAAAAAAAACAACAAAAAAAAAACAAACAAGACTTTGATATAGTTGGTTTTTCGCCGGCTTGTCCTTGCTGCTGCTGATCCTGAAGACGATGACCTCTGCTACTGTTGATTGTTTCTGGTTATGATGATTATACCCTTTTAAGGTTTTAATAATTTTCTTAACCTTTTTGGGTTTCTTCTTCGATAAGAAAAGGTAATATATTTGGTTTCTCAGTAAAACCAATTTTTCCTTGAAATAGCGTTTTTCGGTTTTTCGATTTTTTTGGATTTAATCCAAATTTACTTATTCGTGTATTTTCAAGAAGTTAAATATTCATAATTTTTAAAGAAAATCAATTTTTCTTAAAATTTCACTTTTTTGTCTTTTTGAACTTAATCCAAATTTACTTATTCTTGTATTTTCAAGAAATTAAATATTCATAATTTTTAAAGGAAATCAATTTTTCTTTAAAATTTCACTTTTTGGTTTTTTTTGGATTTAATCCAAATTTACTTATTCTTTTTTTTACAAGAAATTAAATATTCATAATTTTTAAAGGAAATCAATTTTTCTTTAAAATTTCACTTTTTGGTTTTTTTTTGGACTTAATCCAAATTTACTTATTCTTGTATTTTCAAGAAATTAAATATTCATAGTTTTTAAAGAAAATCAATTTTTCTTAAAATTTCACTTTTTGGTCTTTTTGGACTTAATCCAAATAAACTTATTCTTGTATTTTCAAGAAATTAAATATTCATAATTTTTAAAGGAAATCAATTTTTCTTAAAATTTCACTTTTTGGTCTTTTTGGACTTAATCCAAATTACTTATTCTTGTATTTTCAAGAAATTAAATATTCATAATTATTAAAGAAAATCCAGTTTTCTTAAAAATTTCACTTTTTGGTTTTTTTTGGACTTAATCCAAATTACTTATTTTATTTAATTCTTGTATTTTCAAGAAATTAAATATTCATAATTTTTAAAGAAAATCCAGTTTTCTTAAAAATTTCATTTTTTGGTCTTTTTGGACTTAATCCGAATTTACTTATTCTTGTATTTTCAAGAAATTAAATATTTATAATTTTTAAAGAAAATCCAGTTTTCTTTAAAATTTCACTTTTTGGTCTTTGGACCAATTTTAAAACTTTTTAAGACCTTCACTTCTCGCACACATTTATTTGTAGGACATTTATAGTCCTTTATTCATTTCGAGGCACTTCACCACTTTTCAAAACGTGTGTCTCAACAACTAAGGCGGCGAGGAGTCTATTGTCCTTCGAACACGGAGGTAATTGTGGCGGACATTATTTCCCAACCGAAACGATGGCGATCTTCAACGGAACTGTCCTCAACCTTTTCTTTTTGCCGAGCCGAGGCTATCGATTTCCATCAAAGCTGCATCAGGTGATCTTTACCCTGTTTTCGAACTAATGTGTACAAAAAAAATGTATGTGTAAAAAAAAATTATAAATGCGTTATTTGGTTGTTTTCGAGCTAATTGCTAATGCATTTCCCATGCACCCTTTTTTTTTTTGATCGAACACTTTCCGGTACCAAAATCATACGATTTCAGCCTTTCAGTTCGAATACACATATACACCCACAAGTACATGGCTACCAGACTCAATCCGGTTCCGTTCGTTCCAAAGTTTAACAGCATCACCTATGACTGTTGCAGCAGCTGTTATTAACATTGGTAACCAAAAATGTTATATACATTGGTAAGGACTGTTACGGATGTTGGGGTATTGTTAGCTGTTATAGCTCAAACAGAATAAGTCCGGCAATACATCAGTTACGTCACGTACGTCGATTTTAGAGCAAATTCTATTTTGCCGTATGCGTCGTATCTGTCGCTACGCACACAAACACTTCTCGTCTACTCAGCTGTCAGTTTTTTCAACGTATCGCCGTACTGATTCTGCTTAAGCCATTATATCGCCCTCACAACACAGTTACATTGATGTTGCTGCACGTACATTGGTCTGCGTGGTCAACAGATCAATAGAGCTGTAGGAAGATAAAGTTAATTCTCGCAAACAAAACTTGTTTACTGTATCCTAAATCTGTACTACCTCCAGTTTTATTACCATAAGTCTTTTGCATGGAATGTTCCCACTTCCTTTCCCTTCAAATCTTCAACAACGTAATAGCAGTTTCCCTTTTTCGATTTTATGCGCGCTTTTACTTCGGTTGGAGCAAGCTTGGCGTTGAAATATTCAGCTTGTTTACTTTGCACAAAATTGCGTCTGGTTACTAATTGGCCTATTTCAAAAGATCTAACTCTGGTTCTGAGGTTGTATCTAGCTGCGTTTTGTTGATGCGCTTTATCTAGGTTTCTTTTGATGTTTTGTAATAATTTGGAAGTTATCAGGTGGCAAAAGTTTGGCTTCACCCTCGTTCAATAGATTTATGTAAATGCCGCAGAAGTTTATAGTCCTTCGCATGAGTTATCATATGTTGACCGAATACCGAATAATATGGGGTATACCCTAGCGACTGGTGGAGACTATTCCGAAGCGAGCCATTAATGCTGCTCGTGAATAAGTCCCACTCGCGCTGATCTTTACGGATATATGCTCTTAGGGCTTCGTTAATTGAGCGATTGACTCGTTCAGAGGCATTTGATTGTGGTGAATATATGGCCGTGAAAGTATGCGATATACCATATTGTTTCAGAAAACGGTCAAATTCTGCTGACTTGAATTGACCTCCGTTATCCGTTACTACCTTTTCCGGGACCCCAAAACAATCTAAAACGTTTTCCTTCAAGTAATCAATTATAAGACGAGATGTAAACTTTCTTAAGGGTTTTAGAAATGTGAATTTTGTAAGATCGTCTAATATTATTAAGAGTCCTATATTGCCCTTTTTTGAACGGGGAAATGGTCCGATTAGGTCCATGTACAGGACCTGGAATGGTCTGTTGGAAGTAATTTGTTTTCCCATGGGGGGTCGAAGACAATGGGTTGGCGCTTTCGAGGTCAGACAACTTTCACAATTCTTAATATAATCTCGAATCTGGACGATCATACCTGGCCAGTAAAACTTTCTTCTAATACGTTCCACCGTCTTGGCTATGCCACCATGAGCCGATGTTGGTTGATCATGTGCCGCTTGGATGAGTTTTACACGTAGTTCTAGGGGCACATATAATTTCCATACATCATCGTCCACATTAGCATCACCTGTTACGCACTCAGTTCGATGGTATAAATATTTGTCGATGACTTGAAAATCGGGCAAATTTGCCGTTTGGTATTTGGCTTTTAATTCCTCGTAGTCGGGTGAATCAAATGCATCGGAGTTTAAATCTATTTCCGGTAAGATGTCAAGCTCTAGCTCGCCTATTTCGTTATCGGGTATGTCTTCGTACATCCGCGATAAGGCATCTGCTACGACGTTGTCCTTGCCTTTACGATGTTCCACATTAAATGTGTATCCCTGGAGTTTGATAGCCCACCTAGCTAGCCTTCCACTCAAGTCTTTCTGCCTCATAAGCCAACGCAGACTGGCATGGTCTGTGACTACTGTAAAATCGTGGCCCTCAATATACATCCTATATTTCTTTATGGCCAAAACCACTGCTAAACATTCTAGCTCCTTACTGAATAATTTCTTTGGGCCTTGTTTAACTTCTGTGACATATAGGCTATTGGTCTTTCGTGGCCGTCGTCATCGGCTTGAGTTAAGCATGCTCCTATTCCTACCTGACTAGCATCACATTGTATGATGAACCTTTTGTTATAATTTGGGTGAATGAGAACTGGCGCGGTAGTCAGCTTCATTTTCAAGTTATCAAAAGCTTTCTGCGCTTCTTCATTCCATTGAAATCGTTTTTTCTTTCCCAGCAGTTCTGTTAAGTGAAAAGTAGTGGTCGAGTAGTCATCGATACCAGCCCGCCATTCCTAAAAATGTTCTGAGTTGACGCACGGTTTTGGTATAGGGAAGTCCTGGATCGCCGCGACTTTTTCTCGATCAACCTGAAGGGTTCCGCCTCCTACCACGTATCCTAAATATTTTACTTCACTTAAACAAAAGGCGCTTTTTTGAACATTGATTGTTAAGCCAGCTTTCCGCAATAGTGTGGAGACTTCGGATGAATGGAGTATGTGTTCATTGAAAGTGGATGATACTACAAGGAGATCATCGAGGTAAACAAAAATATTCGATTTTAAATAATATGGAACCACTTTATCCATAAGTCTGCACATTGTTTGTGGCATTGCACAATCCAAATGGCATTCGTTTAAATTGGTACAAAGGCCTGTTGGGGACTGTGAAGGCAGTCTTCTCCCGTGATTCCTTTTCAAATTGATCTGCCAGAATGCATCCTTCAGATCAATTTTGGAAATGAAATGAACTGGTGGAAGTCTACTTAGCAACCCGTCAATATTTGGGAACGGATATGCATCCTTGACAGTCACCTCATTTACTCTTCGCGAATCTAGGCAGAAACGAACCTTACCAGGCTTTACCAGGCGGACCAAGGAGAGTTTGGGGCTTCCTCTATAACACCGAGATCTATCATTCGATCAATTTCCTTACATAAAAGCTTCTCCATGGCTGGTGAGATTGGGTAATATTTTTGTTTAATTGGTTTGGTATCGCCCGTATCGATAACATGCTCGATTACCGTGGTTAGCCCAAGACCATCTCGCTCGAAATTGGGAAAAGAATCAATTATTATTTGAAGTTTTTGTTGCTGCTGGGCTGTAAGCAAAATGGGCAACGTCGAATCATTTGTTTTTATAGACTCTAAATTAGTTACAACTGGATTTACATTTATGCTAATGTCAAAGGCCTTCCAAAAGTCTATCCCGCAAATTACCTCTTGAGTTATTGAAGGTACAATCAGAAATTCGAAAGTTTTTGACTGATTCCCGTAGCTAACGTCTGCGCTAAAGTAGCTATTTATTTGCTGGCGGTGGCCATCGGCTGTTTTCACGAAACTTTTTAGCTGTTGGCAGCTTAAACTTGTCTTAGTTGCCAGTAGTTCTTTAGCGAACTCCCCGCCGATTACGTTTTTATTGGCACCACTATCTAACAACGCTAAAACTTATTTACCTTCGATTTCTACTTTTATGTACGGCCTAGTATCCGATGGTTTGTATACTATGGAGGCAATAATATATTTATTCAACCGTTTTCTATCAGCCCAAAAGTCACGCATACGCCTAGTAGAACGTGATTTCAGTAGATTCGAGTTTGGAAATAGTTCTGCACGCCGCTTTTGGTACTGCATCCATCTAACATGATAAGGTATAATAGGTATAAAATTGGGTCTTTCGTCGTTTAGCTTTGGTATAGGGATTGGGTTTTTTAATATTTTTGTACAATTCGGATCCGAGGCTATTTGAGTTGAGGATACCCGCGTCGACGGATATCCGGTTTCGCGTTTCCCTTAAACTTTTTGCAGTTTAGGCAATTTGGTTTATATGTATTTAAGATACCGCATCCATAACAGAAAACTCTTCGTACGGCTTTCGTGCAATCCTGATACCTATGCCCTCTTTCATCGCAATTCCAACACTTGTATTTGGTAGTGTCCACTTCCGACACAATAGTCTCTTCCACATTAGAGGAATGGTATTCTTCGTCCTCCTTGAATAATTCAGCCACCTGCCGTTTTGGTTGGTCGCGTCGAACGTTATTAAGGTTGGCAAAGAAATTTTCGTGCTTATGGCATTCCTTCCGAAGCATCGCCATATCTTCAACCTCAACGTGAAGTAATTCATGCCTGAGCTCAGGCTTAAGGTTTCTTAGCATAGTTTCAATCAACTCGTTGTCGGACATCGGGATACGTAGTCGGTCGTTCATTGCTAACATGTCGTCTAAAAATTGGTCAAATGATTCATGTGGCTTTTGCTTTCGGCGCCGCATGTTATCTTTACGATCAAAGTTGTTCAGGTGGTCTTTGTATTTTTGTCTGAGTCCTTCACATAGCTGACTCCAAGTGACGTTTTCTGCTTGTAGATGACATCGACAAAACCAGGCTTGTGCGTTGCCACCAAATAACATGTGTGCATGCTGACATAATAGGTCGAAATCTCCATTTAGACATTGTCTCGTCAGGGAATTTATTCGGTATATAAAGTCCTCCACGGACATTCCGCCTGCCGCCCCGGTGAAGCGAACATGCCAGCTTGATATAATTTTCTGGACTTGGGCCGTCGGTGTGTCCCATGAACGCGTGTCTGACCGCCGAATCTCTGGTGGTTGTCGGTGGTTGTTGGAAAAGGGCATATCTCTTGGCCACTCTGTTGGTTGATTATGTTGACCATTCGTAGAGCCTTCATTGCGTCTGCCTACATTTAAGTAAGCTAGGAAGGCACTCAGTTCGTTCCCTATCTGCGCTGTTACCTGTTCGCGAAAATCGCTAAATGATTCTTGAATTAAACGACGTGTTCTTGCTTCATCGTCGGGAGACCGTTGAATGGGTGGAGTGAGGTTCGTACGTATGCCTCCCCTTGGAGAGTTAAAAGCGTTTGCCCTAGAGGCCGTTGTTAAATTACGGTTCTGGTTCATGGACCGAGTAATCATACGAGATCGACCGGTTCCACGGTTTGTGTTGCGATTTTCATTTGATGGTCTGGGTTTCCTTCAGTGACCTCCGAAACATTTTCAGGATCTTGCCGTGGTGGTTGTAACAATACGGACTCATCATCCTGGTTGCCTAGCTCAGTCAAATTATCGGAACTGTGATGGATAGACATTTTGTATTAAACTTGTTTAATACCCTTCCAAAAAAAAATATATGGGTAACAAACAAATTATGGACTACTGAGTCCTAATGGAAGCTAGCCTAAAAATTAATATAGATAGTAATAACTCCTGATAATTTAAAAGAGAAGACTATGAATATATGTATCTGTATCCACAATAAAAAAAATAGTAGGTGTTGGTACTCAACTTCTTAAAGTTTTAGATTTGAATAGAAAAATTGCGTGTGTACGAGGACTTATTTACATAGTGGAATAGAATTCAAAGAGATATCTACATATACAATCACCCGGTGTGGTAGTTTCATTGACCAGCAGGTATGTGGAAAACAAACGACCAAAAAAAATTTAACTACTTAAAACTTGTATCCACTTGTTCCAAACGTACCCCGCGAGTAATTTACCGAAATTATCCAGAAAAAAATAAATCTCCAGCAAGTAGCATTGATGTGGGACAAAATAGATATAAGTTTTTTTTTTTTTTTTTTTTTTTTTTTAAAGAAAAGAAAAGAAAACGATTTTGCGGTGTGTCGCGAGTAATCAGCCGAAATTATACAGTTGAAAGAAATCTCTAGCAACACATTGCGCTACGTTTGTGAGAAAAAAAAATTACCTTGATAAAATTTATCTGATGATTTTTGACGCCAACTATTTCGAGAGTATTTTAATATAGCAATAGAACAACGGTAAAGCGTATATGTAGGCCACGTCATACAATCTGAAGCTTTAAAACACAAAACAAAAAAAAGGAGAGACATCCATATTCCTGGTTCGTAACCGAAATGTTCCAGTTAACGACATTCCAAGATACTGTGCGTCCGGAACTCAAATAGGAAAAGAATTTAAAAAAAAACTAATGCGAAAACAATAACCCTCAGTGGTCACGCCAAGATGTGTTAGACCGAATAATGTAGTACATGTCAACTCGTTTGGCACCATAAAAATTTAATCTTTTGCTTTGAGTAGCACTTCTGATATTAAAATCTCATTGTACATTGCCTAGACGAACATCATTTTCGGCCCCACGTTGGGCGCTATTTATGTAATGTGAATGAACAACTTACCTCTTCGTCCAAGGGGCAGCGGGCCAATGCTTTCTGTAGTAGACAGAGGGGATAAGTAGAACACCAATAGACAGAACGGCGGCCTTGGATCATCAAAATTAACCTGAGTAAGAAATTTTCTCTTAGCCCATTTCCATCCCTAAAGCCTCTCACGCAATTAAATAAATTTACACCATAGTTGTTCTGAAGATAACAATAATAACAAATAATTTATTCATTTCATCTTTGTCTAAACCTACAAATTCAAACAAGCCTACACCTTCTTAGGCTAATCCCTATATATTATGTACGTATGTAGGTGCATGCAACCATTTACATACCTTTATGTTAAAACTTCCTAATCAATCTACTTTTACGTTATTTACATTTCGAATGTTCGCAAATCAATATGTAATTAAAACTCTCTGTTAATCTCTTTGCCACAAAAGGCAACTATGTACACCTAACAAAAATCTGCTTCGCTCAATGTTCCATAGTTTTGCTGTTTACTATTTCTTTCCTTAATGGAAAAAAACTATTATAGTAAACAATTAAACATTTCAAACCTGAAACAAAAAAAATGTTACAATAATAAAACAAGGAAATATCAATAACATTCGAACTTGTTTGACAATTTTCCTCTCAGTTCGCTCTTTATGCCCACAATATAAACAAAAGTGGAGCCTATGTGGATGGTAAGTTTCACCACCGCTGTATATCACTATCATGCGATTTTTTTTTTTGATATCTAATTGTAAATTACAAAAAAAAAGGCTTTATTTAAGGGAAATTTAATTGCGAAACAAAAAAATACAAATTAACCTTAAGGAATGTACCTTTACGTATGTATGTAAGTAAGTGAAAGTATAGTAGCAAATGCAAAATGAAATTTATATAAAACTAGTAAGGAAGTCTAAGTTCGGGTGTAACCGAACATTAAATACCTAGTAGTGATTTGTTTTGGTATCCCAATTTACTCAGGTCTATTTTAATAACGGAAAAGTTGTTATAAAGGCAACTGATTGTTTTCGATTAAAAACACTTCTTTTGTGAGTGGTAAATTCAATTATCACTAAATGACAAAATATAAATAGCTTTCCTCATGTTCATGAAAGGTATGAAAATAAAAAACATTAATAAAACTAGTAAGGAAGTCTAAGTTCGGGTGTAACCGAACATTAAATACCTAGTAGTGATTTGTTTTGGTATCCCAATTTACTCAGGTCTATTTTAATAACGGAAAAGTTGTTATAAAGGCAACTGATTGTTTTCGATTAAAAACACTTCTTTTGTGAGTGGTAAATTCAATTATCACTAAATGACAAAATATAAATAGCTTTCCTCATGTTCATGAAAGGTATGAAAATAAAAAACATTAATAAAAAAAGGCAGTAGGGTGTTAACTACTTGCCCGTAAATCTTCCTTGTTTGTTATTCGATTTGCGTAACTTTTGGCAGGAGTATGCTACATACTATTGGGAAGTATCTCACTAAATTTCATTGAAATACATTCTTGAAATTCCAAGCAATCGCTTTTGAAAATAGCAGAGCTTTTATGCTAAAAAGTGGGCGGCGTCACGCCTACATCACCAAAATCCACAAAATTTTAAAAAGTTTAGTTTTGCTTAAAAAGCTTATTAAGTGTGTAAAATCTTATATATATAACTTATACAGTTATGGAAATATCGCGATTTTAATTTTACAAAGAAATTTTTCAAAACTGTGTTCATAATGTGGGCGTGTCCGTTCACCGATTTTGTTTATTTTTACAGCAAAGAGTTACCTTTATATGTTGAACACTTTCTGTAAATATCGTTTCAATAAGTCAATTTTTACCGGAGTTATGGCATGGAAAGTTTTATGGAATAATCCCCCATAAAGGGGCGGGGCCACGCCCATTTTCCAAAAATTTTGTGTTTTCGACTTTCTTTGCCCACGAACACTTTAGAGGTGAAATAGAAATGATATACAGCTAGTTTAAGCAAAGTTATAGCATATTCAATATATCTATGATCCTTTTCAAAATCTTTCGTATAAAATTGGGCGTGGACCTAACCCGATTTCGATAATTTTTTTTCGAAATATTGCCTGTATTAATATAAATATGTGTGCTGAATTTGACTTTGCTATCTTGAGCGGTTTTTGATTTATGATTAATAATATTTCCAAATTTGACTTAATCAAAAGTGGGCGGTACCACGCCCCATTTTTAAAATTTCTTCAAAAATGTATTTTTTGCCTTAACGCTAAAGTGCACACCAAATATTATCCTTATAGGTGTATTAACTACTGAATAATCACTCTTTTTGTATTTTCGAAAATATTATATATATAGAAAGTGGGCGTGGCTTTTAACCGATTTTGCCTATTTTCAATAGCGCTCGGAGATAAGTGAAAAGGAACCTACATACCAAATTTCATTGAGATATCTCAAGATTTACTCAAGTTATCGTGTTCACAGACGGACGGACGGACGGACGGACGGACGGACATGGCTCAATCAATTTCTCTTTTCCTCCTGAACATTTTGATATATATAAGTCAATATCTATCTCGATTCGTTTATGCCGTTACATACTACCGTTAGGCCAATGAAGTTAATATACCTTGTGTGCGAAGCACTACTAGGTATAAAAATGAGGATAAAATTTACTTACATTTTTTTTTTCTTCGTTTCCTCCGTCCACTGGCCAGCTGTCGGGGATGCGTAGACCTTTGAGAGTAAATAATTTCATTACATTAATTACGACACAACCTTTACTTTCACCACCTCTTTAGGTTCCCTATAAAATTTCTTGTAAAAAAAACAACAAAAAAAACAGACTTTAAAGAGCGAGCTACTATCCTATGAAAACGCTAAGACTTCATAATAAAAATTCCATTTGTTGTTGAAAATGAATAGTTGGTGTTTCGCCGGCTTGTCCTTGCTGCTGCTGATCCTGAAGACGATGACCTCTGCTACTGTTGCTTGTTTCTGGTTAAGGTTTTAATATTTTTCTTAACCTTTTTGGGTTTCTTCTTCGGTAAGAAAAGGTAATATATTTGGTTTCTCAGTAAAACCAATTTTTCTTTGAAATTGCGTTTTTCGGTTTTTCGATTTTTTTGGACTTAATCCAAATTTACTTATTCTTGTATTTTCAAAAAGTTAAATATTCATAATTTTTAAAGAAAATCAATTTTTCTTTAAAATTTCACTTTTTGGTTTTTTTGGACTTAATCCAAATTACTTATTCTTGTATTTTCAAGAAATTAAATATTCATAATTTTTAAAGGAAATCAATTTTTCTTTAAAATTTCACTTTTTGTTTTTTTTGGACTTAATCCAAATAACTTATTTTATTTTATTCTTGTATTTTCAAGAAATTAAATATTCATAATTTTTAAAGAAAATCCAGTTTTCTTAAAAATTTCACTTTTTGGACTTAATCCAAATTTACTTATTCTTGTATTTTCAAGAAATTAAATATTCATAATATTAAAAGAAAATCCAGTTTTCTTAAAAATTTCACTTTTTGGTCTTTGGACCAATTTTAAAACTTTTTAAGACCTTCACTTCTCGCACACATTATTTGTAGGACATTTATAGTCCTTTATTCATTTCGAGGCACTTCACCACTTTTCAAAACGTGTGTCTCAACAACTAAGGCGGCGAGGAGTCTATTGTCCTTCGAACACGGAGGTAATTGTGGCGGACATTATTTCCAAACCGAAACGATGGCGATCTTCAACGGAACTGTCCTCAACCTTTTCTTTTTGCCGAGCCGAGGCTATCGATTTCCATCAAAGCTGCATCAGGTGATCTTTACCCTGTTTTCGAACTAATGTGTACAAAAAAAATGTATGTGTAAAAAAAATTATAAATGCGTTATTTCGTTGTTTTCGAGCTAATTGCTAATGCATTTCCCATGCACCTTTTTTTTTTTTTGATCGAACACTTTCCGGTACCAAGATCATACGATTTCAGCCTTTCAGTTCGAATACACATATACACCCACAAGTACATGGCTACCAGACTCAATCCGGTTCCGTTCGTTCCAAAGTTTAACAGCATCACCTATGACTGTTGCAGCAGCTGTTATTAACATTGGTAACCAAAAATGTTATTTATATTGGTAAGGACTGTTACGGATGTTGGGGTATTGTTAGCTGTTATATCGCCCTCACATATTGTAGGTAAAGTTTAAGGTTTTTGGGCAATCACATTTTCACCGATAACTCAGTTATCGATCAATTTATCGAAACCTATCGTAGTCCAAATGAAACCTGCTGCCTTCTCCTTTCGTTTTATACCCATATTATAGAGTAATGTTAAGCTTTTTGGGCAATCACCGATAACTCAGTTATCGATAAATTTATCTAAATATATCGAAGGCCAAATGAAACCTGGAGCTATCTCCTTTCGTTTCATACCCATATTATAGAGTAATGTTAAGTTTTTTGGGCAATCACCGATAACTCAGTTATCGATAAATTTATCGAAATATATCGAAGTCCAAATGAAACCTGGAGCTATCTCCTTTCGTTTCATACCCATATTATAGAGTAATGTTAAGTTTTTTGGGCAATCACCGATAACTCAGTTATCGATAAATTTATCGAAATATATCGAAGTCCAAATGAAACCTGGAGCTATCTCCTTTCGTTTCATACCCATATTGCAGGGTTATATTAAGGTTTTCGGGCAATCGAATTTTGACCGATAACTTAGTTATCGATCAATTTATCGAAATATATCGAAGCCAAAATGAAACCTGGGGCCCTCCCCTTTCGTTTGATACCCATATTATAGGGTAATGTTAAGTTTTTTGGGCAATCACCGATAACTCAGTTATCGATAAATTTATCGAAATATATCGAAGTCCAAATGTAACCTGGAGCTATCCCCTTTCGTTTGATACCCATATTGTAGGGCAATTTTAAGGTTTTTGTGCAATAACATTTTCACCGATAACTCAGTTATCGATAAATTTATCGAAGCCCAAATGAAACCTGGGGCCATCCCCTTTCGTTTGATACCCGTATTGTAGGGTAATTTTAAGGTTTTTGTGCAATAACATTTTCACCGATAACTCAGTTATCGATAAATTTATCGAAATATATCGAAGTCCAAATGTAACCTGGAGCTATCCCCTTTCGTTTGATACCCATATTGTAGGTCAAGTTTAAGGGTTTTGGGCAATCACATTTTCACCGATAACTCAGTTATCGATCAATTTATCGAAACCTATCGTAGTCCAAATGAAACCTGCTGCCTTCTCCTTTCGTCTTATACCCATATTATAGAGTAATGTTAAATTTTTTGGGCAATCACCGATAACTCAGTTATCGATAAATTTATCGAAATATATCGAAGTCCAAATGAAACCTGGAGCTATCTCCTTTCGTTTGATACCCATATTGTAGGGTAATATAGAGGTTTTCGGGCAATCGCATTTGAACGATGACTCAGTTATCGATCAATTTATCGAAATATATTGAAGTACAAATGAAACCTGGGGCCTTCCCCTTTCGTTTGATACCCATATTGTAGGGCAAATTTAAGGTTTTTATGCGATAACATGTTCACCGATAACTCAGTTATCGATAAATTTATCGAAATATATCGAAGTCGAAATGAAACCTGGAGCTATCTCCTTTCGTTTGATACCCATATTGCAGGGTTATATTAAGGTTTTCGGGCAATCGAATTTTGACCGATAACTTAGTTATCGATCAATTTATCGAAACCAATAGAAGTACAAATGAAACCTGGAGCTATTCCCTTTCGTTTGATACCCATATTGCAGGGTAATATTAAGGTTTTCGGGCAATCGAATTTTGACCGATAACTTAGTTATCGATAAATTTATCGAAATATATCGAAGCTAAAATGAAACCTGGGCCCTTCCCCTTTCGTTTGATACTCATATTGTAGGTCAAGTTTAAGGTTTTTGGGCAATCACATTTTCACCGATAACTCAGTTATCGGACAATTTACCGAAACCTATCGTAGTCCAAATGAAACCTGTAGCGCGATTCACTAACTTTTAACAATCCCGCAATAGAGATATTTAACAATGTCGTATATTGCTTACTTTAACAATTGTGCGATTCACTAACTCGGATTTAACAACACTTTTTATCTATGGTTTAAATTTGAGAAAATGGGGCATCACTGGTACTGAAATGTCAGAATTTACGAAAAGTTCAAAGAGGAATAGAAGAAAAACAACTGTTCGCACAATTTTTTAGCAGATATTTCAGCAAAGGGAAGTATTTTTGATATTTTTTATATTTTTATTCACTTACTGCCCTTTATTTTTCTTTGTTTCTTCAGAAGAAAAATCGCCGTGTAGGTTTATATAAAAGAAACTTACAAAGTATTAATGCTGACTCAACGCAATCACTCTTAAAGGAGCCGGGTTATGGTGGTACTCTTTCGGAGGTATCAAGTCAAGTAGATTTTGCCATGCAACCATTATCCTTGCCACCGTCGTCTGCTGCTTCTATAATGAGCATTCCACAAGAAATTAATACGGAGGTGCACCATTTGATGCAATTATTCTCTAAACGCAGTCACCCTATGGAGTGTTTACTGAATCCAGCAACACACACCTCAGACCCTATGGACTATGGCTTGAGGTTATCTTAAAGTTTACTGTTTTGTTTATTTAAGCAACTTAGTTTTTGTTTCTGCTTTTCTTTTACAGTTGGCTACTTTTGCAAACTTTGGAGGCGATTGGTTATAGGCACTGCTCAGAGTTAAGTGAAAGTCAGCTTCATATCGGCTTCGCAAGTCAACTAGAAAATAATGATCTTTGGGAATGGGCTGTATTCGTTTTATTGCATATAAAAAATCGCAATCAACGAGAATTGGCTGTACAAAATGTTCTTTATCGCTACGTTAGTGTTTCAAAGGATGTTGCACTTTCAGAAAAGGGAAAATTTGTTATAAACAATTTGGGAGTGCCCGAAAAATGGATTGATTACGCAAAAGCAGTAAAAGCTGGAGCTCTTGGATATTATCACATGCAAGCAAAATATTTGCTAAAAGCAAAACAATGGGCACTAGCGCATGATGTTATATTCCAGCACATTGCACAAGATGCTATTATAAATGGTGAGCGCTTTAGTAGAAAAGCTATTGAAAAGACAATACAGTTACTTTCTTATTTTCACTACAGATAATCTGGATTATTTACATAACTTGTTGAGTCAGTTTGAAGGTGCTGAGGCGAATAAAACCATTAAAGTACCAAATTGGTCAAACCAGGGCCAAATATTTTTAGATTTCATTGACATCAATGATAAGGTAATTTAAGAAAGAATGTAATAATATTTTTCGAACATATTTAAACCGTTTTCTGATTACAGTTCAAGAGTCTAAAGCAGCGGTGGGCACCACTAGAAACAAATGTACAGCACCTCTTGTGCTTGTATGAGTGTGCTTTTGAGAGGACAGTGGGGCCAACCCCGATTTTCACGAGTAACTATTTTGTTTTAGATTCCATTTTGGTTTGGTTTTAGTTTATATTTTGCTTTTTTTTTATTAAGTTTTCAAAATAAAGCATATATTTTTTTTATTTAAAAATATTAGTTCAGGTTTATATTTTTTCATATTGTTTTGATTGGTTTTTTGTAACAAGAAAATACTATTTTTTATTCCAAAGCAATAGTTAGCTTTTTTTTGAAAATATACTCTTTCTTTGTTCAAAAGTAACAGACAATCTTTTTATATTTTTTTATTTGCAAGTAAGTAAGTTTGCTTTCGAAAGAACATATTTTTCGGTCATTTTTGCTGAAATCATTAATAGCCAAAAATGTCGCTTTAAATTGAACTCTGTAATAAGATTTAACGACCTGGAGAAATTATGCATTGTGGCTTTTAGAACTACCTATATAATAGAAAAATAACTTCAATTTCCCACCCAATTTCAAACATCATACAACTTTCATTAATATAAAACAAATTTGCCCACTGTGTAACGTATAGGCAGAAACCTGTTTCTTGTACTCTTGAAATTGAATTGACCGCATTTCATTCTCACCGCTTTTGTATACGTACACACGATTTTACTCTCGCAGCTCTATAGAGCTGCTCTGCCCACCATTGGTCTAAAGACGCTGAAAACAGAAGCAGATATTGAGGCACGTTGGGAGAATCTAAAACCACAATTAGCTGACTTGTGTTCACGCATCAATCTATTACCTTGTCCCACGGCGAAACATCGTTTATGTCAAAGTGAAATTGCACAAAATTTGGCATGTCTAGTACGCGGTGTACATATTACACGTTTGTCCAGTGCTGAATCCATGTTTAATTATAAAAATTACATTAGAGCGTTTGCCATTGCCTCAAGAGTTCGCACAGCAAGAGCTTAGATCTCTACTCGACACGTTGGTTGAGGATTTGGCGAAAGTGAATACAACCGAAAATAATAGCTCGGCTTCATAGCTGTCGTCGCTAACCTTTACGTTTAATGTAAGATTGTTTTTTTTATATTAGGTTTGTAAACAATACGCTAAATTTGATAAACATTTGTTATAGTCCACCGCAATGCATACAATTTGTTTTCATTCAAGTGTATTCCAGTATAGATCCACAAAAAAATTTAATTTTTAATAAAAATAAATCATAGTTTACTGAATTGAATGTTGTTGTTATTTTAATAGGAAAAACGCTCGTTAAACAACAGGCTCGGTGTAAGTTTACAAATCCAACCCTCGCTGATCAAAATTAAAAAAGTGAGCGAGGCTTAGTGGATTGATACCTGGGACACACCACTTTTCAAAGTGTGGTTGCGTCTTTTATGACCTAGAAGGTTCGAGGTAGTCATATCAAATCGTTGGAGCAAACTGACGGGAACTTTTTTTTGTTAAAATTAACTCAATATCTATTTTAAAATCAAGTAACGTATGTATGCACATTTATTTGGATATATTTGTTAATGAAATTTGAATATAAAAGTACGCTGACATTAAATTAATGTATTAATCACATACATATTAACCTTATTATTTATTTGTATGCAACTTACAATCTAATTAACTTGATAGAACACAAATTGTAGTTCTTGGCTTTAAAAGATTAAAGGCACTGTTTTGTATTGTTTTCATAAGCATTCCAAGCTAAAGGCTCATTGCCTATACCTTTTAATATTAGAAGATGAACTCAATATTGAGATTCACGTTATTTTGGAATGTTTTTTTATATGTATATGTATTAAATGATTTTGGACGGTTTGATTTGTGTTAAGATAGCTTGTAAAATTGTCAAAAATTAATGAAAAGTAAAAATATAGTATCGTTGTTTGAAAGCAGCGCAATAGCTATATATTTAGCCTACAGGCATCGTGGACACTGTGCTGTGTGGTGTTGTTGGACGGGAACCAGCCAACGAATTAGCAGCTGATGCATGCAAGGAAGCCATTGTGCCCATCTAAAATGCAAATAAGTTTTAAAAAGAGATTTCGAAATCCTACTCATAATAACTTTACTTACGCGTAAATGTGCTAAATCTTCCAGTTTTGTTAAGTTCGTAAGCTCCAGGAATAAGGAGTATACCACACACCAACCATAGAAGCAAACAACTAAGGCAATACTCCAGAGAAAAACCATTATGACATAATAAGCAAAAATCAAATCGTTGACAATGGCAAAAAATATCAAAGCCAATGAGCGCCAAATGGTGAAAACTTCAACAGGCCGTTGGTAGCATCCTGTAGCATAAAAACGTAATGCACACAACACCTGCAAAGGAGTATGTTCAATAAAATTCATAATTATACCTAGTAGTGCTTCGCACACAAGGTATATTAACTTCATTCGCCTAACGGTAGTATGTAACGGCATAAACGAATCGAGATAGATATTGACTTATATATATCAAAATGTTCAGGAGGAGAAGAGAAATTGATTGAGCCATGTCCGTCCGTCCGTCCGTCTGTGAACACGATAACTTGAGTAAATCTTGAGATATCTCAATGAAACTTGGTATGCAGGTTCCTTTTTACATATCTCTGAACGGTATTGAAAATAGGCAAAATCGGTTAAAAGCCACGCCCACTTTGTATATATATAATATTTTCGAAAATACAAAAAGAGTGATTATTCAGTAGTTAATACACCTATAAGGATAAAATTTGGTGTGCACTTTAGCGTTAAGGCAAAAAATACATTTTTGAAGAAATTTTTAAAATGGGGCGTGGTACCGCCCACTTTTGATTAAGTCAAATTTGGAAATATTATTAATCATAAATCAAAAACCGCTCAAGATAGCAAAGTCAAATTCAGCACACATATTTATATTAATACAGGCAATATTTCGAAAAAAAATTATCGAAATCGGGTTAGGTCCACGCCCAATTTTATACGAAAGATTTTGAAAAGGATCATAGATATATTGAATATGCTATAACTTTGCTTAAACTAGCTGTATATCATTTCTATTTCACCTCTAAAGTGTTCGTGGGCAAAGAAAGTCGAAAACACAAAATTTTTGGAAAATGGGCGTGGCCCCGCCCCTTTATGGGGGATTATTCCATAAAACTTTCCATGCCATAACTCCGGTAAAAATTGACTTATTGAAACGATATTTACAGAAAGTGTTCAACATATAAAGATAACTCTTTGCTGTAAAAATAAACAAAATCGGTGAACGGACACGCCCACATTTTGAACACAGTTTTGAAAAATTTCTTTGTAAAATTAAAATCGGGATATTTCCATAACTGTATAAGTTATATATATAAGATTTTACACACTTAATAAGCTTTTTAAGCAAAACTAAACTGTATAAAAATTTTGTGGATTTTGGTGATGTAGGCGTGACGCCGCCCACTTTTTAGCATAAAAGCTCTGCTATTTTCAAAAGCGATTGCTTGGAATTTCAAGAATGTATTTCAATGAAATTTAGTGAGATACTTCCCAATAGTATGTAGCATACTCCTGCCAAAAGTTACGCAAATCGAATAACAAACAAGGAAGATTTACGGGCAAGTAGTTAACACCCTACTGCCTTTTTATACCTAGTAGTGCTTCGCACACAAGGTATATTAACTTCATTGGCCTAACGGTAGTATGTAACGGCATAAACGAATTGAGATAGATATTGACTTATATATATCAAAATGTTCAGGAGGAAAAGAGAAATTGATTGAGCCATGTCCGTCCGTCCGTCCGTCCGTCCGTCCGTCTGTGAACACGATAACTTGAGTAAATCTTGAGATATCTCAATGAAATTTGGTATCGGTTAAAAGCCACGCCCACTTTGTATATATATAATATTTTCGAAAATACAAAAAGAGTGATTATTCAGTAGTTAATACACCTATAAGGATAATATTTGGTGTGCACTTTAGCGTTAAGGCAAAAAATACATTTTTGAAGAAATTTTTAAAATGGGGCGTGGTACCGCCCACTTTTGATTAAGTCAAATTTGGAAATATTATTAATCATAAATCAAAAACCGCTCAAGATAGCAAAGTCAAATTCAGCACACATATTTATATTAATACAGGCAATATTTCGAAAAAAAATTATCGAAATCGGGTTAGGTCCACGCCCAATTTTATACGAAAGATTTTGAAAAGGATCATAGATATATTGAATATGCTATAACTTTGCTTAAACTAGCTGTATATCATTTCTATTTCACCTCTAAAGTGTTCGTGGGCAAAGAAAGTCGAAAACACAAAATTTTTGGAAAATGGGCGTGGCCCCGCCCCTTTATGGGGGATTATTCCATAAAACTTTCCATGCCATAACTCCGGTAAAAATTGACTTATTGAAACGATATTTACAGAAAGTGTTCAACATATAAAGGTAACTCTTTGCTGTAAAAATAAACAAAATCGGTGAACGGACACGCCCACATTTTGAACACAGTTTTGAAAAATTTCTTTGTAAAATTAAAATCGCGATATTTCCATAACTGTATAAGTTATATATAAAGGATTTTACACACTTAATAAGCTTTTTAAGCAAAACTAAACTGTATAAAAATTTTGTGGATTTTGGTGATGTAGGCGTGACGCCGCCCACTTTTTAGCATAAAAGCTCTGCTATTTTCAAAAGCGATTGCTTGGAATTTCAAGAATGTATTTCAATGAAATTTAGTGAGATACTTCCCAATAGTATGTAGCATACTCCTGCCAAAAGTTACGCAAATCGAATAACAAACAAGGAAGATTTACGGGCAAGTAGTTAACACCCTACTGCCTTTTTATACCTAGTAGTGCTTCGCACACAAGGTATATTAACTTCATTGGCCTAACGGTAGTATGTAACGGCATAAACGAATCGAGATAGATATTGGCTTATATATATCAAAATGTTCAGGAGGAAAAGAGAAATTGATTGAGCCATGTCCGTCCGTCCGTCCGTCCGTCTGTGAACACGATAACTTGAGTAAATCTTGAGATATCTCAATGAAATTTGGTATGTAGGTTCCTTTTCACTTATCTCCGAGCGCTATTGAAAATAGGCAAAATCGGTTAAAAGCCACGCCCACTTTCTATATATATAATATTTTCGAAAATACAAAAAGAGTGATTATTCAGTAGTTAATATACCTATAAGGATAATATTTGGTGTGCACTTTAGCGTTAAGGCAAAAAATACATTTTTGAAAAAATTTTTAAAATGGGGCGTGGTACCGCCCACTTTTGATTAAGTCAAATTTGGAAATATTATTAATCATAAATCAAAAACCGCTCAAGATAGCAAAGTCAAATTCAGCACACATATTTATATTAATACAGGCAATATTTCGAAAAAAAATTATTTAAATCGGGTTAGGTCCACGCCCAATTTTATACGAAAGATTTTGAAAAGGATCATAGATATATTGAATATGCTATAACTTTGCTTAAACTAGCTGTATATCATTTCTATTTCACCTCTAAAGTGTTCGTGGGCAAAGAAAGTCGAAAACACAAAATTTTTGGAAAATGGGCGTGGCCCCGCCCCTTTATGGGGGATTATTCCATAAAACTTTCCATGCCATAACTCCGGTAAAAATTGACTTATTGAAACGATATTTACAGAAAGTGTTCAACATATAAAGGTAACTCTTTGCTGTAAAAATAAACAAAATCGGTGAACGGACACGCCCACATTATGAACACAGTTTTGAAAAATTTCTTTGTAAAATTAAAATCGCGATATTTCCATAACTGTATAAGTTATATATATAAGATTTTACACACTTAATAAGCTTTTTAAGCAAAACTAAACTTTTTAAAATTTTGTGGATTTTGGTGATGTAGGCGTGACGCCGCCCACTTTTTAGCATAAAAGCTCTGCTATTTTCAAAAGCGATTGCTTGGAATTTCAAGAATGTATTTCAATGAAATTTAGTGAGATACTTCCCAATAGTATGTAGCATACTCCTGCCAAAAGTTACGCAAATCGAATAACAAACAAGGAAGATTTACGGGCAAGTAGTTAACACCCTACTGCCTTTTTTTATTAATGTTTTTTATTTTCATACCTTTCATGAACATGAGGAAAGCTATTTATATTTTGTCATTTAGTGATAATTGAATTTACCACTCACAAAAGAAGTGTTTTTAATCGAAAACAATCAGTTGCCTTTATAACAACTTTTCCGTTATTAAAATAGACCTGAGTAAATTGGGATACCAAAACAAATCACTACTAGGTATTTAATGTTCGGTTACACCCGAACTTAGACTTCCTTACTAGTTTTATTAAGGTTTTTTATTTTCATACCTTTCATGAACATGAGGAAAGCTATTTATATTTTGTCATTTAGTGATAATTGAATTTACCACTCACAAAAGAAGTGTTTTTAATCGAAAACAATCAGTTGCCTTTATAACAACTTTTCCGTTATTAAAATAGACCTGAGTAAATTGGGATACCAAAACAAATCACTACTAGGTATTTAATGTTCGGTTACACCCGAACTTAGACTTCCTTACTAGTTATACCTAGTAGTGCTTCGCACACAAGGTATATTAACTTCATTCGCCTAACGGTAGTATGTAACGGCATAAACGAATCGAGATAGATATTGACTTATATATATCAAAATGTTCAGGAGGAGAAGAGAAATTGATTGAGCCATGTCCGTCCGTCCGTCCGTCCGTCCGTCTGTGAACACGATAACTTGAGTAAATCTTGAGATATCTCAATGAAACTTGGTATGCAGGTTCCTTTTTACATATCTCTGAACGGTATTGAAAATAGGCAAAATCGGTTAAAAGCCACGCCCACTTTCTATATATATAATATTTTCGAAAATACAAAAAGAGTGATTATTCAGTACATAATACACCTATAAGGATACAATTTGGTGTGTACCTTACCGTTAAGGCAAAAAATAAATTTGTGAAGAAATTTTTAAAAAAGGGCGTGGCAGAAAGTGTTCAACATATAAAGGTAACTCTTTGCTGTAAAAATAAACAAAATCGGTGAACGGACACGCCCACATTATGAACACAGTTTTGAAAAATTTCTTTGTAAAATTAAAATCGCGATATTTCCATAACTGTATAAGTTATATATATAAGATTTTACACACTTAATAAGCTTTTTAAGCAAAACTAAACTGTATAAAAATTTTGTGGATTTTGGTGATGTAGGCGTGACGCCGCCCACTTTTTAGCATAAAAGCTCTGCTATTTTCAAAAGCAATTGCTTGGAATTTGAAGAATGTATTTCAATGAAATTTAGTGAGATACTTCCCAATAGTATGTAGCATACTCCTGCCAAAAGTTACGCAAATCGAATAACAAACAAGGAAGATTTACGGGCAAGTAGTTAACACCCTACTGCCTTTTTTTATTAATGTTTTTTATTTTCATACCTTTCATGAACATGAGGAAAGCTATTTATATTTTGTCATTTAGTGATAATTGAATTTACCACTCACAAAAGAAGTGTTTTTAATCGAAAACAATCAGTTGCCTTTATAACAACTTTTCTGTTATTAAAATAGACCTGAGTAAATTGGGATACCAAAACAAATCACTACTAGGTATTTAATGTTCGGTTACACCCGAACTTAGACTTCCTTACTAGTTTTATTAAGGTTTTTTATTTTCATACCTTTCATGAACATGAGGAAAGCTATTTATATTTTGTCATTTAGTGATAATTGAATTTACCACTCACAAAAGAAGTGTTTTTAATCGAAAACAATCAGTTGCCTTTATAACAACTTTTCCGTTATTAAAATAGACCTGAGTAAATTGGGATACCAAAACAAATCACTACTAGGTATTTAATGTTCGGTTACACCCGAACTTAGACTTCCTTACTAGTTATACCTAGTAGTGCTTCGCACACAAGGTATATTAACTTCATTCGCCTAACGGTAGTATGTAACGGCATAAACGAATCGAGATAGATATTGACTTATGTATATCAAAATGTTCAGGAGGAGAAGAGAAATTGATTGAGCCATGTCCGTCCGTCCGTCCGTCCGTCCGTCCGTCTGTGAACACGATAACTTGAGTAAATCTTGAGATATCTCAATGAAACTTGGTATGCAGGTTCCTTTTTACATATCTCTGAACGGTATTGAAAATAGGCAAAATCCGTTAAAAGCCACGCCCACTTTCTATATATATAATATTTTCGAAAATACAAAAAGAGTGATTATTCAGTACATAATACACCTATAAGGATAAAATTTGGTGTGTACCTTACCGTTAAGGCAAAAAATAAATTTGTGAAGAAATTTTTAAAAAAGGGCGTGGCACCGCCCACTTTTGATTAAGTCAAATTTGGAAATATTATTAATCATAAATCAAAAACCGCTCAAGATAGCAAAATAAAATTCAGCACACATATTTATATTAATACAGGCAATATTTCGAAAAAAAACTAGCGAAATCGGATTAGGTCCACGCCCAATTTTATACGAAAGATTTTGAAAAGGATCATGGATATATTGAATATGCTATAACTTTGCCTAAACTAGCTGTATATCATTTCTATTTCACCTCTAAAGTGTTCGTGGGCAAAGAAAGGCGAAAGCACAAAATTTTTGGAAAATGGGCGTGGCCCCGCCCCTTTATGGGGGATTATTCCACAAAACTTTCCATGCCATAACTCCGGTAAAAATTTATTTATTAAAACGATATTTGGAGAAAGTGTTCAACATATAAAGCTAACTCTTTGCTGAAAAAATAAACAAAATCGGTGAACGGACACGCCCACTTTTTGAACATAGTTCTAAAATATTTCTTCGTAAAATTAAAATCGCAATATTTCCATAATTGTGTAAGTTATATAAATAAGATTTTACGCACATAAATATTAGCCTTTTTAAACAAAACTAAACTGTAAACAAATTTTGTGGATTTTTGTGATGTAGGCGTGACGCCGCCCACTTTTTAGCATAAAAGCTCTGCTATTTTCAAAAGCGATTGCTTGGAATTTCAAGAATGTATTTCAATGAAATTTTGTGAGATGCTTCCTAATAGTATGTAGTATACTCCTGCCAAAAATTACGCAAATCGAATAACAAACAAGCAAGATTTACGGGCAAGTAGTTAACACCCTACTGCCTTTTTATACCTAGTAGTGCTTCGCACACAAGGTATATTAACTTCATTGGCCTAACGGTAGTATGTAACGGCATAAACGAATCGAGATAGATATTGACTTATATATATCAAAATGTTCAGGAGGAAAAGAGAAATTGATTGAGCCATGTCCGTCCGTCCGTCCGTCTGTGAACACGATAACTTGAGTAAATCTTGAGATATCTCAATGAAATTTGGTATGTAGGTTCCTTTTCACTTATCTCCGAGCGCTATTGAAAATAGGCAAAATCGGTTAAAAGCCACGCCCACTTTCTATATATATAATATTTTCGAAAATACAAAAAGAGTGATTATTCAGTAGTTAATACACCTATAAGGATAATATTTGGTGTGCACTTTAGCGTTAAGGCAAAAAATACATTTTTGAAGAAATTTTTAAAATGGGGCGTGGTACCGCCCACTTTTGATTAAGTCAAATTTGGAAATATTATTAATCATAAATCAAAAACCGCTCAAGATAGCAAAGTCAACTTCAGCACACATATCTATATATTAATAGGCTAACACTCTCCCCATAGTAATTTTCGCAACCCAACTTCATATAGTATTTATAGATAGATCCCTATAAAAGTTATATTGCCATCTGGGTATGGACTATTTCTACAGTCTCGCGAAAAAAAATTTTGAAAATTATGCTTTGTTTATTTGTTATTAAACAAAAAAGAAGCCTACAAACTTTCCGGAACTCTCCAACTATTTTGTAATCTCCAACAGCACAACATATATAAAAGCTTTTACCAAAAGCCAAAACTACAATATGTAACTGTTTCGATGTACGATAGATGGACCCGTGCGCGCCTTGCGTAAAGAATTTCACCACTACCCTTAGCGACATCTGCAACCCAGTAAATAAAGTCTCTGATTCACAACAGAAATGTTATACATGATACAGCAGTGGTAAAGGTGCCGGCTCTGATGCGTGCGTTTACAGGTTCAAAAGCACGGGTTCGGGGCAGGTTAAAGTTTTTTTTTTTTATAAATTATATTTGCCTTGAAACATATAGTAATATATGAAAACCTTTTATCATAATATTTTTTTTTTTTAATTTATTGAAGATTGGCCAGAAAAATATTACCAATTGTCTCATTTAGAGCAAAGCTGTCCTGCAATTAGTATACATTTATAACCTTTTTGGTATAAAAAGGGTACAATTAGTGCCTTCATAGGACATGCTCGAGCAAATGTGACCAATTTATTCCATTATTATAAAAAAGTAGTAGTCTACTACAATAAAATATTGGAAAAGTATATTTTCTAAGCAGAAAATGTATTTTTCATACTAAGAATGAAGTTAGTTATATAGAATAAAATATTTTGATAGCAACACCAGAAGAGGAATTTTCAAAAATAGAAGAGAAAAAAGAAAAATGTCAAAATCCATGCAAAGAAATGTAAAGCAGGAGTTATTTATTACCTTTCAAATGTTGTTGAAAATAATCTGTAGCCTTACTACAAGCCGAAATCTAATCACTTCAGTTGCTGCATGTTTTCATTACCTTATGAAAAATTTCAGCAGTATCTATATATTAATAGGCTAACACGCTCCCCATAGTAATTTTCGTAACCCAACTTCATATAGTATTTATAGATAGATCAATATAAAAGTTATATTGCCATCTTGGTATGGACTATTTCTACTGTTTCGCAAAAAAAATTTTGAAAATTATGCTTTGTTTATATAAACTTAAATATATTTCTGCTCAGGCGCTAAATGACCGTCTTGCTCGAGATTTACGAAATTGTAATAATTGTTTACAATATGTGTGTGTGTTTTGTGTTGACAAATTATATGTGCGTGACTGTGTAAGTGTGTGTGTGGTGTGGTGAATGTTGGCGGCAGGGTTGTACCCGCCAGTGTTGTGGCTAATCTAGCCATCCCGGCCCCCCTAGGCGAGTGATCAGCCTAGCAGTCTTTGCAGCTGCTGCAGGGTCTCCACCACGTTACTAAGCCCGGTTGGGCGACGTCGGCCTCGACTTGCTGGCTGTCGCTGGTGCGTGGATGCTGCTGGATGTCGATAACGGGCCGCGGGATGAGTCCATGTACGCGGACGCTGTTGTTGTGACCAGGTAGCCCGATGTGGGTGTGTTACGCGAGGGCGTGGTGCGGAAGGTGGCTGGGGCCTTGAGCGCGTCTGTTGACGCCCAGCTTGGTTACGGTGCAGGAGCGTATGGTGAGGCCTGTCGCACAGGTGGCACATGACCGTCGAGGTGCACTCTGCCGTGGCATGCCACAGTGCCAAGCAGTTTAGGCAGTACCCGTGGGCCTGCGCTACTTGTTGACGTTGCTGCGGCAGCATGCCTTTAAAAATGGCGCATAGGCGTAGCGCATGTGGACGACAGCAAAGCGGGCAACGCACGCCATGAGCTACCACGGGGTCCCTTCGGGTGGTTTCCGGCCATGCATCGGCCCTATTGACTTGTGGTCGTTCCGGTGGTACGGTGGGCGCTGTTGCGGCCCTTGGAGTGAGAGTGCGCGGTGTTGCAGTGGGCACTGCTCGTGCTCGTGGCACGGTAACCGCAGAACGGATTGTTGGTGTCGGGGCGACTTCTTCGATTTCCATATTCATGATTATCTGTATGGATAGAAATTATGGACTTTAGTGTCTTATTAAGTATAGGGGTGCTTGATTTTAGCCCTTGATCAACATATAGTCTGAAATGTGATATGATTATTGTATCTTTTATACGGGTTTTTAGTTGCGGTATAATTTCACGTTTAGTTCGAGGAAACGAGAGTCCTTCGAGCTACCTCTTTAGGAGTGAGGTATTTATTTCGGATAGCAACATCGCTTCGTTGGATTAATTGCTCCGTATTTGATTTTATATTGATTATAAGTTATTTTGCGCGATCGGTATTAGCGGTATTAGACTCGGTTGGTAGAAAACAAAGTTTTACGAGCGGTCGAGTTAGTTTGCCGTTTTGCGTACGTAGGTCAACTACTCGGATGTGACCGTCGGAACCGTAATGTACCTTTTCGATGCGGGCTAGCCGCCATTCGGTAGGAGGTAGACACTCGTCATGAATTAAGACGCATGCTCCAATTTTAGGTGCTTCTTGAGTATTTTTCCACCGATATCGTTTGTGAAGGTCTTTAAGGTATTCTTCCTTCCATCGGCGACTAAACTCATGATGGAGGATTTTGATCCGTTCCCATCGATTTATGAGGGAGAGTGAGTCCACGTTTTGTTCTGGTATGGCCAGAAGTGGCGCTCCTCTAAGAAAATGCCCAGGGGTGAGGGCTGTAAAGTCGGAGGGATCTTGCGAGAGTGATGATAGTGGCCGTGAGTTTAAAACGGCTTCAACTCGAATGAGTAACGTAGTGAACTCTTCAAATGTAAATTTATGATTGCCAGCGGTCTTTTTGAAATGCGATTTAAAGCTTTTAACCGCTGATTCCCATAGTCCACCCATATGTGGGGCGCTCGGGGGAATGAATTGCCAATTAATGCCTTGAGGTGCGTATTTTGAAATGATGTGCGGCGAGACTTCTTTGGCGAACTGTATGAACTCTTTTTCGGTTGCGCGTTGGGCGCCGATAAAGGTTTTGCCATTGTCGCTCATGATTTTCGAGGGAAATCCTCGCCGTCCGACAAAGCGTGCAAATGCCGCGAGAAAAGCTGCCGTTGTCAGATCTGAACATAATTCTAGGTGCACGGCTTTTGTCGTAAAGCATACAAAAACAGCCACGTAACCTTTCATTGTGGTAGAAGACCTTAACATCGAGGCCTTTAGCTGGAAAGGCCCGGCAAAATCTACACCAGTGATGGTGAAAGGCATAGAATAATTGCAGCGTTCGGGTGGTAGAGCTGCCATGATCTGCGTGCGCATCTTTTGCTTGTGTAGCGTACAGACTTTACACATAAAGATGGATTTTTTGATCAGAGGCTTTAATCGAGGAATATAAAACTCTTGTCGGATCATTTGTTGCATTAGCCTGTGCTCGGCGTGTAGCATTAAGAGGTGAAGATAGTTTATAAAAATTGTGGCAAATACGGATTTTTCCGGTATTATTATAGGGTGCCGCTCATTGTAGCTCAGACTGGAGTTCGCTAGCCTGCCATTGGCACGAAGCAGTCCCTTAGAGTCTACAAAGGGGTTAAGTACTAAGAGTGTGCTCTTTTTGTCAATGGGCTTTGATGCCATTAACAGTGATCGTTCACTACTGTAATAGCGAGTTTGCGTGCACTCGATTAGGGCTATTTTTGCCCGTTGCAAGTCTTGATGCGTAAGTGCATAGCTTGCGGTATTGGCTATCCCTTTCACCTTATTCTTTAAGCGATTTACAAATTGAAACATATACGCTATTACTCTTAAGGCTCGGGGGAACGACGAAAATCGCTCTAGGATGTCTGTATCCTCCAACGTTGTATGAAAGCCTTCTATTCTTCTACTTTCTGGGGCTATTATATTGCGCGCAGGCGACTTTGGCCATGCGTCAGGTGATTCGACCATCCAGTTGGGGCCATTCCACCATAGTGTGGTGGTTGTAAGGTGCAGGGGTTTGCAGCCTCTTGTTCCAAGATCCGCAGGGTTATCAGCACTGGCTACGTGTCGCCAAGTTGCTGGCCCAACCAAGTCAATGATTTGAGCTGTGCGGTTAGAAACGTATGTTTTCCACGTATGTGGTGGCTTTTCTAGCCATGCTAGGACGATTTCTGAATCTGTCCATAAATATAATTTCCTATCGCTCAGGTTTAAATGTGATTGCACGGTCGAGGCTAGTTTTGCGAGCAGGAGTGCGCCGCATAGCTCGAGCCGTGGGAGGCTTACGGTCTTAAGAGGTGCGACCTTGGCCTTTGCCACTAATAAGTGACTTGTTGTTTTGCCATCGTGCTGGGTTCGCACATAAATAGCAGCGCAATATGCTTTCTCAGAAGCATCGCAAAAGCCGTGGATTTCGACTTCATGATCGGGTGAGAAATTCACCCACCGAGGTATTTGTATCTCGGAGATAGTGTGCAAGTTACTTGCAAATTGGGACCATTTTATTAAGCGGAGTGGTTTCACCACTTCGTCCCAATCGGTTCCATCTAGCCATAATTCTTGTATTAAGATCTTCGCTTGTATCATAATTGGCGCAAGCCATCCTGCCGGGTCGAAAAGTTTCGCCACCGAGGATAAAATTTGCCTTTTAGTTTTTGCGGATTTTGCAGATACCGACTCAAGAGTGTAAGAAAATTGGTCTGATATTGGATTCCATTGTATGCCCAGAGTTTTAGTGGTGCTCTCTTTTTCGAACTTTAGAAAATTAGTATCTAGCAAGTTTTCTTTATTTATTTTTGCCAGTATTTCTGGATGGTTGGAAGTTATCTTTTTTAATGGAAACCCTGCTGATTCGAGGGCTTCGATAACTTGCGCTAGTGACTCGCACGCTAATGGAAGGCTATGGCTTCCCGACAGTATGTCGTCTACGTACGTTTGAGAGTTTAGCACCGGGGCGGCTAGTGGTAATTTGGCTTTTGTATCTTTTGCCAGTTCGTGTAATGTACGAATGGCTAGGAAAGGGGCGCAGTTTACGCCAAATGTCACCGTTTTTAGCTTGTAGTCGCGGATTGGACTGCTAGGTGAATTGCGGAATATAATGCGCTGGTAGTCTTGGTCGTCGTCATGTACTAGGATTTGTCTGTACATTTTTTCGACGTCGCCATTGAATACGTATTTATACATACGCCACTGTAGGATTAGTAGCATTAAATCGGGTTGTAATGTTGGACCCGTGTATAAAACGTCATTTAATGAATTGCCTGAGCTTGTGCATTTAGATGCATTAAACACCACTCTTACTTTTGTTGTAAGTTTTTCGGGTTTTATAACCGCGTGGTGTGGTAGATAAAATGAGGCGTGTTTGCCTTTTGTTATTTTTTCATAGGATTTTACTGATTCCATATTATCTAGTGTTAGATATTCCTCAAGAACGTTGTCATATGAGGTTTTTAGCTCGCCTTTTTTAAGTAGGTTTCTTTCCATACTTAAAAACTGCTGTAGCGCAGAGGTTCGTGATTGACCTAAGGCGAGTGTGTCGGGAAATTGTTGTTTGAATGGTAGTCGTACGACGTACCGCCCGTTTTCTGATCTCGTAGTTGTGGACTCGTAGAAGTCTTCACAATACTTGTCGTCAGCTGTAGTAACGGGTATTGGGGGTAGTTCTTCTACCTCCCAGAATTTTCTCAATTGTGAGTTAAGATAGTCATTCGAAATATCTTCCACTTGCGTTGTGAAGCTGGAGATTTTCTCTTTGACTTGACCGCTTAAAATCCATCCAAAGATGGTATTTTGGGCTAGTAGGTTGTTGGAGATTTTCTCAACACCTTGAAGTATTATTTGGGGGATTAGATCGCTTCCCAATAATATGTCGATTTGATCGGGTGTATGGCAGTTGGGATCGGCTAGTTTCAGATGTGAAAACTTTTGCCAGTGCTCGCTTTTTATGTTATAGCTTGGTAGCATATTCGTAAGTCGCGGCAGAACAATAGCTTGTGCTTCTATTCTTTGGTCCGCGCTTGTTGAAACCAGGGTCATGAAGCAGATTTTATTTGAGTTTTGAACAACTCTTCCGCCCATACCTGAAATTTCGAAGTTGGCTTGTTTGGTTGGTAAATTTAAACTTTTTTGGACCTTAGATGCTATGAATGATCGCTGTGATCCTTGATCTATTAAGGCCCTTAGTTTAAATAGTTCTCCTCTGTGTTCGATGGAGACTATTGCTGTCGGTAACAGTGTTTTGCTTTCATTTTCTGAATGAAGCGTTTGTACTCTGGCTGCATTTGAGCAGCATGGTTGTTCGTGACAACTTTCAGTATTGTCTTTTTCGGGATTTTCCGATCTAGCAGTTGCAGCTAGTCCCGTGGTTCTTTTGGCATTTGAATTATTTTGGGCATTGTTATAATTATTATTATGGAGCATCGAATGATGTCTCCTACGGCAATATGAGCAAGTATATTGACTCGCACAAGTCTGTGCAGTATGAGTAGGCGAAAGGCAATTGTTGCAAAGTTTCTTAGTTCTGACTAAGTTATTTCTTTCGTTTATTGATAAATTTCTAAATTTCTCGCAAGATCTTAGTTGATGCCCTCCGCTGCACAGTTCGCATGACATATTTCTATACTGTTCAGATGTGAACGACTGAGATTTGTTGAAACTCGTGTTGTGTGAGTTATATTTGCTCCTGTTATGGGAGTTATAATTACTGGCTTGGGGTTTAAAGAAGCTTTTATTTTTGTCTTCATTTGCATTTTTCGGCTTTGTTTCTTTTGTGCCTACCCGTTCTGCAATTTCGAACTGGGTGGTGAGGAAATCTTTCATTTGTTGCCACGTTGGGCATTTTTTACGGGATGAGAGCGATTGCTCCCATAAAATTAGTGATTTTTCTGGTAATGTGGCAGCGCAAACATTGACCAGAATTGGGTCCCAGTTTTCCGTGGGAATTTTTTGGGTTTCTAGAACCGACAAACAGTTTGTTACTGTGGACTGTAACTTCAGAAATTCCTCACTTGTTTCTTTTTGAATTTTTGGTAAATTCATTAAGGTCGTTATTTGTTTATCGACCAAGACTCTTTCATTTTCATACCTAGCTTTTAACGCTTCCCAAGCCAGATTAAAATTGTCATCATTGAGTGCGAACTGTTTTACTATTATTCCTGCTTGACCTTTTGTTTTATTTCGCAAGTGGTATAATTTTTGCGCTTGTGATAGCTTTGGGTGGTTTATGTAAACGGCTGAGAACATGTCTCGGAACGACGGCCATTGCTCATAACCCCCATGAAATACTTCAGTATCACAGGCCGGCACTTTAAGGTATATGCCGGAGCTTGCTTCTTGTATTTGTCTTTGGGGCAGCTCTACTCGCTGGGGTGGAGTAGGTGCAGTTATAGGCTTAAGAAGTTTGAGTTGATCGGAGATCATAGCCTTTGTTTCTTCGTATTGGTCTAAGCAGTGTTCATATTTTAAATATGCCGAGTTTTTGAAATTTTCGGGCAATTCTGAATCATCTGTTTCGATGATTGCGTCATATGCCGCTTGGAGCCGTGTCCAAAATCTATCAAGTGATTTTTCTTTCACTTCAAGAACCGATTCTGTATTTTCCTCTATAGCAATTGAGGAAAACCTTGTGCAGTATCTTATGATACTGTCACTTTCTGCAATGAATTTTGCAGCTGAAAAATCTTTGCCCTTTTTTTGCTTTGCACCCTGTTTTGAACGGGTGCTTTCAGCTGGGCTGCCTTGAGGCTTTTCTTCTTCACCCATTTTGGGTATATCTAATAATAGATGAGGCGATTTAGGGTCCGTTGACATTTTGAGTCGAAGCTGAACCTCTTTTACAATAGAATTACTGATAAGTTTCTATTTATGTTTTGTATTTAATTAATGTACCGAACTTTTTTGTTTATCGGTGCTTATTTTTTGCGCGCGACTGTAGTTTTTCAGTCGTTACTGATTTGATTTTTTATAATCAATATAATACTGTATGTTTATTTATGTATATATAATAATTTTTAGTTTACCGCGATTTTATAGGTATCACTGCTTTTATTTTACTCGCGACTGTAATTTCCAAGTCGGGTTTGATTATACTTATTACGTTTAATATAAATATATACGTTTGTATATTTGTAATTTACTTTATGCTTTCGTGCACAAAAAGTTTGTTGGGTTACTCGCTTGAGTAAGGTCAGTTATTAAATTCTTTATGTATATATATGTACGTTTGTATGTACTGTATTTTTAGTGAGGGTGGCTGAACACAAGTTTGTGTGTTTGTCTATATGTTTAGCAGTGACAATAGCCGCGGTGGACAAAAGCAAAGCAGGTAACCAATATAATAAATGTGTTCTGCTTTACTTATGCCAATGCAATTCTAAGTTCAATGCAATTTAGTGCAAGGAACTTTGTTGTTTGTTTACCCTTTTTTTTTGGTATACTTCTTCGCTTAACACACGTTTGTGTGATTGTCTGTATTTTTCCCGTGAATATAATAAGACTTTTAAAGTAACTATGATGGGATGTCAGAATTCAGTTGAATGTTATTTTATTATTTTTGTTTCCTTTTTCTTTCTAGTTTCTGCTTATTTCGGGTACACAATCCTGCCTTTGCTTGGCTTATGTATGTAAGGGAATGCAAGCAAAGGGGGTATTGCGGGATAAATTTGCAAGTGAAAACTTGAATATATGTATGTATTTTGTTTTTGTTAATTTTTGTTTGTGCTTGATGACACGAAAAATAAGCAGAAAGCCGCGATTTGAAATTTAGTTAAGTATATTGTTTCTATACTTTTGTGCGGTACTTAATGTGGAAAAATGTTTATGTAAATATGTTTTAATTTATGTATGTATGTAAGTGGGGATCGGAACTTTGATAAAATCGGGAAGACTGTATATATGTATATAATTTTTTGCGGCTCTTTTACCGACTACAGTTTATTGTAAAATATTCCGTTTCCGATGGAAAAAAAATTTTTCCTTTTTAAATTTTACCAAAAATGTGTACTTCGTTAGCAAGTACAAAGGGCAGGTTTGGCTTTTTGTTAATATTGTTTTTGTAACCCGAAATTTTTGCGCTAAATATTTTATATGTATTATATGGAAACTTTTTCAACTCACCGCTCTTTTTTCAGGGGAAAGGGGGGTTGTACTTATCCTTTTATTGTGTTTATGCAGTTTTGTTTAATTAGTTTTTCGCGCCCGAATTTGAAAGTTAGTGGACTGTATTTTGTTGTTTTTTTTTTTTTTTTGATATTTAAGTGCCGTATTGTAACCGGCGCGCCCGAATTTTAATTTTTAGTTTTATATATGTATTTTTTTTTTTTTTTTTTTTTTTTTTTTTTTTTTTTTTTTTTTTTTTGTCACCCTAGTGTATGTGCTTGTTTTTTGCACTTTATATTTTAGGGCACTGCACTTAAAATTTTCTTTTTATTTTCTGTTTGGGTCGGGACCTCTTTTAAAATTCGTGCTTTTATTATTTGTCACTGTCCATAGGTGCCTGTCTTTTAGGCGATGTAGGACCATATACACTTCGGGACACTTCACTGCACTCACCTTTGCACTCACTATCGAACTTTCAATAAAAAATGGAAAGATTTAGGCGTTTTTTAAAAAATTGATAAATATATTTCTGCTCAGGCGCTAAATGACCGTCTTGCTCGAGATTTACGAAATTGTAATAATTGTTTACAATATGTGTGTGTGTTTTGTGTTGACAAATTATATGTGCGTGACTGTGTAAGTGTGTGTGTGGTGTGGTGAATGTTGGCGGCAGGGTTGTACCCGCCAGTGTTGTGGCTAATCTAGCCAGTTACTAAACAAAAAAGAAGCCTACAAACTTTCCGGATCTCTCCAACTATTTTGTAATCTCCAACAGCACAACATATATAAAAGCTTTTACCAGAAGCCAAAACTACAATATGTAACTGTTTCGATGTACGATAGATGGACCCGTGCGCGCCTTGCGTAAAGAATTTCACCACTACCCTTAGCGACATCTGCAACCCAGTAAATAAAGTCTCTGATTCACAACAGAAATGCTATACATGATACAGCAGTGGTAAAGGTGCCGGCTCTGATGCGTGCGTTTACAGGTTCAAAAGCACGGGTTCGGGGCAGGTTAAGGTTTTTTTTTTATAAATTACTAGCAGGGTACCCGGCGTTGCTCGGGATGTAAGTAGTTAGGGGGCCTTTCAAAATCAATAATATACTTTAAGATTTCATATTTATGTAATATAGCTGACCCGGCAAACTTCGTTCTTCCCAAAATAGATTTTTTTATTATTTTTTTCACTACTTCATTGTGCATACAACTTCAAAAATATAAAATTTTAGTATTCCGTTTAAGGCTACACGATACACAAAATTTTTAGTTTTCTGTCCCGGATCGTAAGTAAATAGCGAAAAAAATTTTCCTTTTTTTTCAAATTTCAGGTCCTAACTTTAAACGCTTTTACGATAACCCCACTTTTATGCGCAAAAATTGTTTTGATATCATTTAGCTCTATACCAATTTCCAGGTTCCTGCCTTATATACTTTAAGAGATATTTAACTTGAAAAATTAAATTAATTAATCGTATAACCCCTCACCAAATTTCAGTGGTGTAACCCGAATACTTAGAGAGATACGGACAATGAAAAATTCCATTTGTATGGGAGGTGCCACTCCCACTTTTTCGTTACTCCCAGTTGCTTTGGAGGTGGTAGGGATCGATCCCATATAACCCCTTACCGAGTTTCAATGATCTAACAAAAATACTTCCAGAGATATCGACTAAGAAATATTTCATTCGTATGGGAGGTGCCACATCCCTTTTTCGTTATCCCCATTTTTTTTTTTGGAGGTGGTAGGGATCGATCTCATATAATCTCTCAACAAATTTCAGTGGTCTAACATAAATACTTCCAGAAATATCGACTAAGAAGTATTTCATTCGTATGGGAGGTGCCACGCCCCTTTTTCGTTATCCCCAGTTTTTTTTGAGGTGGTAGGGATCGATCGCATATAGCCCCTTACCGACTTTCAATGGTCTAACATAAATAATTCCAGAGATACGGACAATGGAAAATTCCATTTGTATGGAAGGTGCCACGCCCCCTATATATATCAAAATATTTTTTAGCCTGTGACCATCCTTGGAAGATGTACAGTGTGTGTGTAAAATTTGGTTACGATCGGTTTATAAGTTTAGGACGCAAGTCGATCTATACCTACATATATATTTACATAATTTGAATTTTATATATATAGATATTTGCCTTGAAACATATAGTAACATATGAAAACCTTTTATCATAATATTTTTTTTTTAATTTATTGAAGATTGGCCAGAAAAATATTACCAATTGTCTTAGCAGCATTAGAGCAAAGCTGTCCTGCAATTAGTATACATTTATACCCATTTTGGTATAAAAAGAGTACAATTAGTGCCTTCATAGGACATGCTCGAACAAATGTGACCAATTTATTCCATTATTATAAAAAAGTAGTAGTCTACTACAATAAAATATTGGAAAAGTATATTTTCTAAGCAGAAAATGTATTTTTCATACCAAGAATGAAGTTAGTTATATAGAATAAAATATTTTGATAGCAACACCAGAAGAGGAATTTTCAAAAATAGAAGAGAAAAAAGAAAAATGTCAAAATCCATGCAAAGAAATGTAAAGCAGGAGTTATTACCTTTCAAATGTTGTTGAAAATAATCTGTAGCCTTACTACAAGCCGAAATCTAATCACTTCAGTTGGTGCATGTTTTCATTACCTTATGAAAAATTTCAGCAGTATCTATATATTAATAGGCTAACACTCTCCCCATAGTAATTTTCGCAACCCAACTTCATATAGTATTTATAGATAGATCCCTATAAAAGTTATATTGCCATCTTGGTATGGACTATTTCTACACGGAGAAAACTGTTGTGCATTATTTATGCACAAGCTGTTCATAACCATAAAATGTTTAGATACATTTTTGAATATGCAACGTTGCGCATAAGTTTTGCCCAATAATCATGAATTCTGTACAATCTATTGAAATTGTTCATAAGTTATACACAAAAAATGTGCACAGTTTGTGAACATTGTTCATAGCTTAATTATTTGAAAATCAAACACCATTGATCATAATATGTGAACATTGTGCATAATATGTGACTATAAACACTTATTGTTCATAAGTTGTGCACATTTATGTATAGATTCTGCACCATCTATTAAAATTATATTTATGTACATAGATCGATATTGACTTCCAAAATTTGTACCCGGTATGCAAAAACCCTTTTTAAATTTCCAGCTGCTAAAACAATTATAAATAATCTTCAACAAACAAAGGTAAAAAAACAATTTAAACTTATGAGATGAAGAACTAATTTAATTATTATTTTTGAATTTTTTTAGTACTAATTGAAGTCTCCAAGGTGCTGGCAGCAATTTTTAAGCCTGTGGCAAGAAACCCATTGAAAAACAATCGTGAAAGGTTAGGAAGGTCAGTGAAATAAAAATGTAAATAGTGAAGTATATGATTTATTGTAATAAAGACATTTGAAAATAAAATTAATTTTGTTCACAATCTATGAGAATGTTGTTCATAAATTATGCCCAGTTGTTCATAGTCTATCCCAGTTGTTCAGAACGTATGCTCAATTGTTCATAGTCTATCCCAGTTGTTCAGAACGTATGCTCAGTTGTTCATAGTCTATCCCAGTTGTTCAGAACGTATGCTCAGTTGTTCATAGTCTATCCCAGTTGTTCAGAACGTATGCTCAGTTGTTCATAGTCTATCCCAGTTGTTCAGAACGTATGCTCAGTTGTTCATAGTCTATCCCAGTTGTTCAGAACGTATGCTCAGTTGTTCATAGTCTATCCCAGTTGTTCAGAACGTATGCCCAGTTGTTCATAGTCTATCCCAGTTGTTCATAAAACATGCTCATAGTGCTGAACTTAAATTATGGACAAGTGTGCATGGATTATGAACAACTGTTCTTGGTCATTTTTCGTGAACGATTTGTGCATAAGTTGTGCCCATACCGCATAACTTCTGCACACAATTCTCTCCGTGTACTGTCTCGCGAAAAAAAATTTTGAAAATTATGCTTTGTTTATTTGTTATTAAACAAAAAGAAGCCTACAAACTTTCCGGAACTCTCCAACTAAATATTTTGTAATCTCCAACAGCACAACATATATAAAAGCTTTTACCAAAAGCCAAAACTACAATACGTAACTGTTTCGATGTACGATAGATGGACCCGTGCGCGCCTTGCGTAAAGAATTTCACCACTACCCTTAGCGACATCTGCAACCCAGTAAATAAAGTCTCTGATTCACAACAGAAATGTTATACATGATACAGCAGTGGTAAAGGTGCCGGCTCTGATGCGTGCGTTTACAGGTTCAAAAGCACGGGTTCGGGGCAGGTTAAGGTTTTTTTTTTTATAAATTATATTTGCCTTGAAACATATAGTAACATATGAAAACCTTTTATCATAATATTTTTTTTTTTAATTTATTGAAGATTGGCCAGAAAAATATTACCAATTGTCTCATTTAGAGCAAAGCTGTCCTGCAATTAGTATACATTTATAACCATTTTGGTATAAAAAGGGTACAATTAGTGCCTTCATAGGACATGCTCGAACAAATGTGACCAATTTATTCCATTATTATAAAAAAGTAGTAGTCTACTACAATAAAATATTGGAAAAGTATATTTTCTAAACAGAAAATGTATTTTTCGTACTAAGAATGAAGTTAGTTATATAGAATAAAATATTTTGATAGCAACACCAGAAGAGGAATTTTCAAAAATAGAAGAGAAAAAGTCAAAATCCATGTAAAGAAATGTAAAGCAGGAGTTATTACCTTTCAAATGTTGTTGAAAATAATCTGTAGCCTTACTACAAGCCAAAATCTAATCACTGCAGTTGGTGCATGTTTTTATTACCTTATGAAAAATTTCAGCAGTATCTATATAGTAATAGGCTAACACTCTCCCCATAGTAATTTTCGCAACCCAACTTCATATAGTATTTATAGATAGATCCCTATAAAAGTTATATTGTCATCTTGGTATGGACTATTTCTACTGTCTCGCGAAAAAAAAATTGTAAATTATGCTTTGTTTATTTGTTACTAAACAAAAAAGAAGCCTACAAACTTTCCGGAACTCTCCAACAGCACAACATATATAAAAGCTTTTACCAAAAGCCAAAACTACAATATGTAACTGTTTCGATGTACGATAGATGGACCCGTGCGCGCCTTGCGTAAAGAATTTCACCACTACCCTAAGCGACATCTGCAACCCAGTAAATAAAGTCTCTGCTTCACAACAGAAATGTTATACATAATACAGCAGTGGTAGAGGTGCCGGCTCTGATGCGTGCGTTTACAGGTTCAAAAGCACGGGTTCGGGGCAGGTTAAGGTTTTTTTTTATAAATTATATTTGCCTTGAAACATATAGTAACATATGAAAACCTTTTATCATAACATTTTTTTTTTTTAATTTATTGAAGATTGGCCAGAAAAATATTACCAATTGTCTCATTTAGAGCAAAGCTGTCCTGCAATTAGTATACATTTATACCCATTTTGGTATAAAAAGGGTACAATTAGTGCCTTCATAGGACATGCTCGAGCAAATGTGACCAATTTATTCCATTATTATAAAAAAGTAGTAGTCTACTACAATAAAATATTGGAAAAGTATATTTTCTAAGCAGAAAATGTATTTTTCATACTAAGAATGAAGTTAGTTATATAGAATAAAATATTTTGATAGCAACACCAGAAGAGGAATTTTCAAAAATAGAAGAGGAAAAAGAAAAATGTCAAAATCCATGCAAAGAAATGTAAAGCAGGAGTTATTACCTTTCAAATGTTGTTGAAAATAATCTGTAGCCTTACTACAAGCCAAAATCTAATCACTTCAGTTGGTACATGTTTTCATTACCTTATGAAAAATTTCAGCAGTATCTATATATTAATAGGCTAACACTCTCCCCATAGTAATTTTCGCAACCCAATTTCATATAGTATTTATAGATAGATCCCTATAAAAGTTATATTGCCATCTTGGTATGGACTATTTCTACTGTCTCGCGAAAAAAAATTTGGAAAATTATGCTTTGTTTATTTGTTATTAAAGAAAAAAGAAGCCTACAAACTTTCCGGAACTCTCCAACTACTTTGTAATCTCCAACAGCACAACATATATAAAAGCTTTTACCAAAAGCCAAAACTACAGTATGTACATAACTGTTTCGATGTACGATAGATGGACCCGTGCGCGCCTTGCGTAAAGAATTTCACCACTACCCTTAGCGACATCTACAACCCAGTAAATAAAGTCTCTGATTCACAACAGAAATGTTATACATGATACAGCAATGGTAAAGGTGCCGGCTCTGATGCGTGCTTTACAGGTTCAAAAGCACTGGTTCGGGGCAGGTTAAGGTTTTTTTTTTTTATAAATTATATTTGCCTTGAAACATATAGTAACATATGAAAACCTTTTATCATAATATTTTTTTTTTTTTAATTTATTGAAGATTGGCCAGAAAAATATTACCAATTGTCTCATTTAGAGCAAAGCTGTCAATAGACGCTGGAAAGTATAAGTAGTTGCTGGCGTCATTTTAAATAATTTTCCTTGCTTTACAAGAATTAAAAAAAAAAAAACAATTTCCATTTTTGTCTTCACCGAGAATCAAAGTTAGGTGTCCTGCAATTAGTATACATTTATACCCATTTTGGTATAAAAAGGGTACAATTAGTGCCTTCATAGGTATACAATAAAATATTGGAAAAGTATATTTTCTAAGCAGAAAATGTATTTTTCATACTAAGAATGAAGTTAGTTATATAGAATAAAATATTTTGATAGCAACACCAGAAGAGGAATTTTCAAAAATAGAAGAGAAAAAAGAAAAATGTCAATCCATGCAAAGAAATGTAAAGAAGGAGTTATTACCTTTCAAATGTTGTTGAAAATAATCTGTAGCCTTACTACAAGCCGAAATCTAATCACTTCAGTTGGTGCATGTTTTCATTACCTTATGAAAAATTTCAGCAGTATCTATATATTAATAGGCTAACATAGTAAATTTCGCAACCCAACTTCATACGGTATTTATAGATAGATCGCTATAAAAGTTATATTGCCATCTTGGTATGCACTCTTTCTACTGTCTCGCGAAAAAAAATTTTGAGAATTATGCTTTGTTTATTTGTTATTAAACAAAAAAGAAGCCTACAAACTTTCCAAAACTCTCCAGCTATTTTGTAATCTCCAACAGCACAACATATATAAAAGCTTAACCAAAAGCCAAAACTACAGTATCTGACTATTTCATTGACTGTAGATGGACCAGAGCGCGCCTTGCGCAAAAATTTCACCATTACCCTCAGCGACATCTACGACCCAGTAGATAAAGTCTCTGATTCACAACAGAAATGATATACATGATACAGCAGTGGCGCAGGTGGAAAGGGTGCCGGCTCTGATGCGTGCGTTTACAGGTTCAAGAGCACGGGTTCGGGGCAGGTTAAGTTTTTTTTTTTATAAATTAAATTTACCTTGAAACATATAACCTATGAAAACCTTTTATCATAATATTTTTTTTTTTTTAATTTATTGAAGATTGGCCAGAAAAATATTACCAATTGTCTCATTTAGAGCAAAGCTGTAAGTAGACGCTGGAAAGTATAAGTAGTTGCTGGCGTCATTTTAAATAATTTTCCTTGCTTTAAAAAAATTAAAAAAAAAAAAATTCCCTATTTTGTCTTCACCGAGAATCCCGATTCACAGAGAATCCCGAGAATCGAAGTCAGGTGTCCTGCAAGTAGTATACATTTATACCCATTTTGGTATAAAAATTGTACAATTATACACGCTCACGCATATGGGCAATCCTGTAAGCTCAAAGATTTTAAAACTCATTCATTTTACATACATACATTCATATATGTACATAATTATGAGGGGAAGCCATGCGATTATAAACGTTACCGAAAAATTGAGAAATCGTCATTCTCTCTGCCGAAAATTTCTGCGCATTTGGTTTCTTCTACTCGGTGCGTGAAACACTTGCTCAAATTTTAAAATTTTTTGCCCTCATTCCTTTTACTAACCATAGATAAATAGATTTGAGACTCTTCGTTTCGAGAGAGCGCTGTCAAAATGCACATTTTTTATAACATTTGTCATTGGTGCCACTCCGTGAAAGTGGAGTAAAACTGAGTAATGGTATTTTCATCATATATTTTGGTAATTTTAAAGGTTTTGCTTTTAATTGGACTTTTGAAGGGGTAATTAAATTTTTCGAAACTTATATTATAAAAAATATGACAAATTAACGTATCTGCAGGCATAAATAAGCAAAAATATATGTACAAATGAAGTTTAAACGCATCATATAACACTGCCATGACTTGATAATGAAATATTGAATTTATTGGTAAATATGGATTGATAGGATCAAAAGCACTATAAAAACCGTTGTTGAGTGCATGGGGGCTGGTCCTTTACTTAAAATTTCTGAAGTGCTTCTAACAAAATCAATAACATAAGGCCAAGTAAAAAATGTACTTAAGGTTTTTTGTTGATAAATTTTGACTGGCTTATAGTATTGACCTTCCGCCTGCATATTATTATCAGGGACACCGAACCGCATGTTTTGATGTAGCACTCAATATTTTTCATAACTTCTACCCTTTGACCCCAAAGCTAAAGAGTTCCCGACTATTTCCGTACATTTTTTCGAAAATAAGTATTTTATTTCAAAGTTTTATTTTTAGAGGACCTGAAGAAAATTTAAATTGGTCGAATTTCGACCACGGGCGATACTAGTTTATATTAATACAGGCAATATTTCGAAAAAAAATTATCGAAATCGGGTTAGGTCCACGCCCAATTTTATACGAAAGATTTTGAAAAGGATCATAGATATATTGAATATGCTATAACTTTGCTTAAACTAGCTGTATATAATTTCTATTTCACCTCTAAAGTGTTCGTGGGCAAAGAAAGTCGAAAACACAAAATTTTTGGAAAATGGGCGTGGCCCCGCCCCTTTATGGGGGATTATTCCATAAAACTTTCCATGCCATAACTCCGGTAAAAATTGACTTATTGAAACGATATTTACAGAAAGTGTTCAACATATAAAGGTAACTCTTTGCTGTAAAAATAAACAAAATCGGTGAACGGACACGCCCACATTATGAACACAGTTTTGAAAAATTTCTTTGTAAAATTAAAATCGCGATATTTCCATAACTGTATAAGTTATATATATAAGATTTTACACACTTAATAAGCTTTTTAAGCAAAACTAAACTGTATAAAAATTTTGTGGATTTTGGTGATGTAGGCGTGACGCCGCCCACTTTTTAGCATAAAAGCTCTGCTATTTTCAAAAGCGATTGCTTGGAATTTCAAGAATGTATTTCACTGAAATTTAGTGAGATACTTCCCAATAGTATGTAGCATACTCCTGCCAAAAGTTACGCAAATCGAATAACAAACAAGGAAGATTTACGGGCAAGTAGTTAACACCCTACTGCCTTTTTATACCTAGTAGTGCTTCGCACACAAGGTATATTAACTTCATTGGCCTAACGGTAGTATGTAACGGCATAAACGAATCGATATAGATATTGACTTATATATATCAAAATGTTCAGGAGGAAAAGAGAAATTGATTGAGCCATGTCCGTCCGTCCGTCCGTCCGTCTGTGAACACGATAACTTGAGTAAATCTTGAGATATCTCAATGAAATTTGGTATGTAGGTTCCTTTTCACTTATCTCCGAGCGCTATTGAAAATAGGAAAAATCGGTTAAAAGCCACGCCCACTTTGTATATATATAATATTTTCGAAAATACAAAAAGAGTGATTATTCAGTAGTTAATACACCTATAAGGATAATATTTGGTGTGCACTTTAGCGTTAAGGCAAAAATACATTTTTGAAGGAATTTTTAAAATGGGGCGTGGTACCGCCCACTTTTGATTAAGTCAAATTTGGAAATATTATTAATCATAAATCAAAAACCGCTCAAGATAGCAAAGTCAAATTCAGCACACATATTTATATTAATACAGGCAATATTTCGAAAAAAAATTATCGAAATCGGGTTAGGTCCACGCCCAATTTTATACGAAAGA
Organism: Sphenella marginata; assembly: GCA_951509765.1. Lineage (NCBI taxonomy): Eukaryota > Metazoa > Arthropoda > Insecta > Diptera > Tephritidae > Sphenella > Sphenella marginata. The sequence goes on from OX608078.1 coordinate 2,005,808, forward strand.
TTTTGAAAAGGAGCATAGATATATTGAATATGCTATAACTTTGCTTAAACTAGCTGTATATGATTTCTATTTCACCTCTAAAGTGTTCGTGGGCAAAGAAAGTCGAAAACACAAAATTTTTGGAAAATGGGCGTATGGTATGTAGGTTCCTTTTCACTTATCTCCGAGCGCTATTGAAAATAGGCAAAATCGGTTAAAAGCCACGCCCACTTTCTATATATATAATATTTTCGAAAATACAAAAAGAGTGATTATTCAGTAGTTAATACACCTATAAGGATAATATTTGGTGTGCACTTTAGAGTTAAGGCAAAAAATACATTTTTGAAGAAATTTTTAAAATGGGGCGTGGTACCGCCCACTTTTGATTAAGTCAAATTTGGAAATATTATTAATCATAAATCAAAAACCGCTCAAGATAGCAAAGTCAAATTCAGCACACATATTTATATTAATACAGGCAATATTTCGAAAAAAAATTATCGAAATCGGGTTAGGTCCACGCCCAATTTTATACGAAAGATTTTGAAAAGGATCATAGATATATTGAATATGCTATAACTTTGCTTAAACTAGCTGTATATCATTTCTATTTCACCTCTAAAGTGTTCGTGGGCAAAGAAAGTCGAAAACACAAAATTTTTGGAAAATGGGCGTGGCCCCGCCCCTTTATGGGGGATTATTCCATAAAACTTTCCATGCCATAGCTCCGGTAAAAATTTACTTATTGAAACGATATTTACAGAAAGTGTTCAACATATAAAGGTAACTCTTTGCTGTAAAAATAAACAAAATCGGTGAACGGACACGCCCACATTATGAACACTGTTTTGAAAAATTTCTTTGTAAAATTAAAATCGCGATATTTCCATAACTGTATAAGTTATATATATAAGATTTTACACACTTAATAAGCTTTTTAAGCAAAACTAAACTGTATAAAAATTTTGTGGATTTTGGTGATGTAGGCGTGACGCCGCCCACTTTTTAGCATAAAAGCTCTGCTATTTTCAAAAGCGATTGCTTGGAATTTCAAGAATGTATTTCAATGAAATTTAGTGAGATACTTCCCAATAGTATGTAGCATACTCCTGCCAAAAGTTACGCAAATCGAATAACAAACAAGGAAGATTTACGGGCAAGTAGTTAACACCCTACTGCCTTTTTATACCTAGTAGTGCTTCGCACACAAGGTATATTAACTTCATTGGCCTAACGGTAGTATGTAACGGCATAAACGAATCGAGATAGATATTGACTTATATATATCAAAATGTTCAGGAGGAAAAGAGAAATTGATTGAGCCATGTCCGTCCGTCCGTCCGTCCGTCCGTCTGTGAACACGATAACTTGAGTAAATCTTGAGATATCTCAATGAAATTTGGTATGTAGGTTCCTTTTCACTTATCTCCGAGCGCTATTGAAAATAGGCAAAATCGGTTAAAAGCCACGCCCACTTTCTATATATATAATATTTTCGAAAATACAAAAAGAGTGATTATTCAGTAGTTAATACACCTATAAGGATAATATTTGGTGTGCACTTTAGAGTTAAGGCAAAAAATAAATTTTTGAAGAAATTTTTAAAATGGGGCGTGGTACCGCCCACTTTTGATTAAGTCAAATTTGGAAATATTATTAATCATAAATCAAAAACCGCTCAAGATAGCAAAGTCAAATTCAGCACACATATTTATATTAATACAGGCAATATTTCGAAAAAAAATTATCGAAATCGGGTTAGGTCCACGCCCAATTTTATACGAAAGATTTTGAAAAGGATCATAGATATATTGAATATGCTATAACTTTGCTTAAACTAGCTGTATATCATTTCTATTTCACCTCTAAAGTGTTCGTGGGCAAAGAAAGTCGAAAACACAAAATTTTTGGAAAATGGGCGTGGCCCCGCCCCTTTATGGGGGATTATTCCATAAAACTTTCCATGCCATAACTCCGGTAAAAATTTACTTATTGAAACGATATTTACAGAAAGTGTTCAACATATAAAGGTAACTCTTTGCTGTAAAAATAAACAAAATCGGTGAACGGACACGCCCACATTATGAACACAGTTTTGAAAAATTTCTTTGTAAAATTAAAATCGCGATATTTCCATAACTGTATAAGTTATATATATAAGATTTTACACACTTAATAAGCTTTTTAAGCAAAACTAAACTGTATAAAAATTTTGTGGATTTTGGTGATGTAGGCGTGACGCCGCCCACTTTTTAGCATAAAAGCTCTGCTATTTTCAAAAGCGATTGCTTGGAATTTCAAGAATGTATTTCAATGAAATTTAGTGAGATACTTCCCAATAGTATGTAGCATACTCCTGCCAAAAGTTACGCAAATCGAATAACAAACAAGGAAGATTTACGGGCAAGTAGTTAACACCCTACTGCCTTTTTATACCTAGTAGTGCTTCGCACACAAGGTATATTAACTTCATTGGCCTAACGGTAGTATGTAACGGCATAAACGAATCGAGATAGATATTGACTTATATATATCAAAATGTTCAGGAGGAAAAGAGAAATTGATTGAGCCATGTCCGTCCGTCCGTCCGTCCGTCCGTCTGTGAACACGATAACTTGAGTAAATCTTGAGATATCTCAATGAAATTTGGTATGTAGGTTCCTTTTCACTTATCTCCGAGCGCTATTGAAAATAGGCAAAATCGGTTAAAAGCCACGCCCACTTTGTATATATATAATATTTTCGAAAATACAAAAAGAGTGATTATTCAGTAGTTAATACACCTATAAGGATAATATTTGGTGTGCACTTTAGCGTTAAGGCAAAAAATACATTTTTGAAGAAATTTTTAAAATGGGGCGTGGTACCGCCCACTTTTGATTAAGTCAAATTTGGAAATATTATTAATCATAAATCAAAAACCGCCCAAGATAGCAAAGTCAAATTCAGCACACATATTTATATTAATACAGGCAATATTTCGAAAAAAAATTATCGAAATCGGGTTAGGTCCACGCCCAATTTTATACGAAAGATTTTGAAAAGGAGCATAGATATATTGAATATGCTATAACTTTGCTTAAACTAGCTGTATATGATTTCTATTTCACCTCTAAAGTGTTCGTGGGCAAAGAAAGTCGAAAACACAAAATTTTTGGAAAATGGGCGTATGGTATGTAGGTTCCTTTTCACTTATCTCCGAGCGCTATTGAAAATAGGCAAAATCGGTTAAAAGCCACGCCCACTTTCTATATATATAATATTTTCGAAAATACAAAAAGAGTGATTATTCAGTAGTTAATACACCTATAAGGATAATATTTGGTGTGCACTTTAGCGTTAAGGCAAAAAATACATTTTTGAAGAAATTTTTAAAATGGGGCGTGGTACCGCCCACTTTTGATTAAGTCAAATTTGGAAATATTATTAATCATAAATCAAAAACCGCTCAAGATAGCAAAGTCAAATTCAGCACACATATTTATATTAATACAGGCAATATTTCGAAAAAAAATTATCGAAATCGGGTTAGGTCCACGCCCAATTTTATACGAAAGATTTTGAAAAGGATCATAGATATATTGAATATGCTATAACTTTGCTTAAACTAGCTGTATATCATTTCTATTTCACATCTAAAGTGTTCGTGGGCAAAGAAAGTCGAAAACACAAAATTTTTGGAAAATGGGCGTGGCCCCGCCCCTTTATGGGGGATTATTCCATAAAACTTTCCATGCCATAACTCCGGTAAAAATTGACTTATTGAAACGATATTTACAGAAAGTGTTCAACATATAAAGGTAACTCTTTGCTGTAAAAATAAACAAAATCGGTGAACGGACACGCCCACATTATGAACACAGTTTTGAAAAATTTCTTTGTAAAATTAAAATCGCGATATTTCCATAACTGTATAAGTTATATATATAAGATTTTACACACTTAATAAGCTTTTTAAGCAAAACTAAACTGTATAAAAATTTTGTGGATTTTGGTGATGTAGGCGTGACGCCGCCCACTTTTTAGCATAAAAGCTCTGCTATTTTCAAAAGCGATTGCTTGGAATTTCAAAAATGTATTTCAATGAAATTTAGTGAGATACTTCCCAATAGTATGTAGCATACTCCTGCCAAAAGTTACGCAAATCGAATAACAAACAAGGAAGATTTACGGGCAAGTAGTTAACACCCTACTGCCTTTTTATACCTAGTAGTGCTTCGCACACAAGGTATATTAACTTCATTCGCCTAACGGTAGTATGTAACGGCATAAACGAATCGAGATAGATATTGACTTATGTATATCAAAATGTTCAGGAGGAGAAGAGAAATTGATTGAGCCATGTCCGTCCGTCCGTCCGTCCGTCCGTCCGTCTGTGAACACGATAACTTGAGTAAATCTTGAGATATCTCAATGAAACTTGGTATGCAGGTTCCTTTTTACATATCTCTGAACGGTATTGAAAATAGGCAAAATCGGTTAAAAGCCACGCCCACTTTCTATATATATAATATTTTCGAAAATACAAAAAGAGTGATTATTCAGTAGTTAATACACCTATAAGGATAATATTTGGTGTGCACTTTACCGTTAAGGCAAAAAATAAATTTGTGAAGAAATTTTTAAAAAAGGGCGTGGCACCGCCCACTTTTGATTAAGTCAAATTTGGAAATATTATTAATCATAAATCAAAAACCGCTCAAGATAGCAAAATAAAATTCAGCACACATATTTATATTAATACAGGCAATATTTCGAAAAAAAACTAGCGAAATCGGATTAGGTCCACGCCCAATTTTATACGAAAGATTTTGAAAAGGATCATGGATATATTGAATATGCTATAACTTTGCCTAAACTAGCTGTATATCATTTCTATTTCACCTCTAAAGTGTTCGTGGGCAAAGAAAGGCGAAAGCACAAAATTTTTGGAAAATGGGCGTGGCCCCGCCCCTTTATGGGGGATTATTCCACAAAACTTTCCATGCCATAACTCCGGTAAAAATTTATTTATTAAAACGATATTTGGAGAAAGTGTTCAACATATAAAGCTAACTCTTTGCTGAAAAAATAAACAAAATCGGTGAACGGACACGCCCACTTTTTGAACATAGTTCTAAAATATTTCTTCGTAAAATTAAAATCGCAATATTTCCATAATTGTGTAAGTTATATAAATAAGATTTTACGCACATATTAGCCTTTTTAAACAAAACTAAACTGTAAACAAATTTTGTGGATTTTGGTGATGTAGGCGTGACGCCGCCCACTTTTTAGCATAAAAGCTCTGCTATTTTCAAAAGCGATTGCTTGGAATTTCAAGAATGTATTTCAATGAAATTTTGTGAGATGCTTCCTAATAGTATGTAGTATACTCCTGCCAAAAATTACGCAAATCGAATAACAAACAAGCAAGATTTACGGGCAAGTAGTTAACACCCTACTGCCTTTTTATACCTAGTAGTGCTTCGCACACAAGGTATATTAACTTCATTGGCCTAACGGTAGTATGTAACGGCATAAACGAATCGAGATAGATATTGACTTATATATATCAAAATGTTCAGGAGGAAAAGAGAAATTGATTGAGCCATGTCCGTCCGTCCGTCCGTCTGTGAACACGATAACTTGAGTAAATCTTGAGATATCTCAATGAAATTTGGTATGTAGGTTCCTTTTCACTTATCTCCGAGCGCTATTGAAAATAGGCAAAATCGGTTAAAAGCCACGCCCACTTTCTATATATATAATATTTTCGAAAATACAAAAAGAGTGATTATTCAGTAGTTAATACACCTATAAGGATAATATTTGGTGTGCACTTTAGCGTTAAGGCAAAAAATACATTTTTGAAGAAATTTTTAAAATGGGGCGTGGTACCGCCCACTTTTGATTAAGTCAAATTTGGAAATATTATTAATCATAAATCAAAAACCGCTCAAGATAGCAAAGTCAAATTCAGCACACATATTTATATTAATACAGGCAATATTTCGAAAAAAAATTATCGAAATCGGGTTAGGTCCAAGCCCAATTTTATACGAAAGATTTTGAAAAGGATCATAGATATATTGAATATGCTATAACTTTGCTTAAACTAGCTGTATATCATTTCTATTTCACCTCTAAAGTGTTCGTGGGCAAAGAAAGTCGAAAACACAAAAAAATATATAAAAATTGACTTATTGAAACGATATTTACAGAAAGTGTTCAACATATAAAGGTAACTCTTTGCTGTAAAAATAAACAAAATCGGTGAACGGACACGCCCACATTATGAACACAGTTTTGAAAAATTTCTTTGTAAAATTAAAATCGCGATATTTCCATAAATGTATAAGTTATATATATAAGATTTTACACACTTAATAAGCTTTTTAAGCAAAACTAAACTGTATAAAAATTTTGTGGATTTTGGTGATGTAGGCGTGACGCCGCCCACTTTTTAGCATAAAAGATCTGCTATTTTCAAAAGCGATTGCTTGGAATTTCAAGAATGTATTTCAATGAAATTTAGTGAGATACTTCCCAATAGTATGTAGCATACTCCTGCCAAAAGTTACGCAAATCGAATAACAAACAAGGAAGATTTACGGGCAAGTAGTTAACACCCTACTGCCTTTTTATACCTAGTAGTGCTTCGCACACAAGGTATATTAACTTCATTGGCCTAACGGTAGTATGTAACGGCATAAACGAATCGAGATAGATATTGACTTATATATATCAAAATGTTCAGGAGGAAAAGAGAAATTGATTGAGCCATGTCCGTCCGTCCGTCCGTCCGTCCGTCTGTGAACACGATAACTTGAGTAAATCTTGAGATATCTCAATGAAATTTGGTATGTAGGTTCCTTTTCACTTATCTCCGAGCGCTATTGAAAATAGGCAAAATCGGCTAAAAGCCACGCCCACTTTGTATATATATAATATTTTCGAAAATACAAAAAGAGTGATTATTCAGTAGTTAATACACCTATAAGGATAATATTTGGTGTGCACTTTAGCGTTAAGGCAAAAAATACATTTTTGAAGAAATTTTTAAAATGGGGCGTGGTACCGCCCACTTTTGATTAAGTCAAATTTGGAAATATTATTAATCATAAATCAAAAACCGCTCAAGATAGCAAAGTCAAATTCAGCACACATATTTATATTAATACAGGCAATATTTCGGAAAAAAATTATCGAAATCGGGTTAGGTCCACGCCCAATTTTATACGAAAGATTTTGAAAAGGAGCATAGATATATTGAATATGCTATAACTTTGCTTAAACTAGCTGTATATCATTTCTATTTCACCTCTAAAGTGTTCGTGGGCAAAGAAAGTCGAAAACACAAAATTTTTGGAAAATGGGCGTATGGTATGTAGGTTCCTTTTCACTTATCTCCGAGCGCTATTGAAAATAGGCAAAATCGGTTAAAAGCCACGCCCACTTTCCATATATATAATATTTTCGAAAATACAAAAAGAGTGATTATTCAGTAGTTAATACACCTATATGGATAATATTCGGTGTGCACTTTAGCGTTAAGGCAGAAAATACATTTTTGAAGAAATTTTTAAAATGGGGCGTGGTACCGCCCACTTTTGATTAAGTCAAATTTGGAAATATTATTAATCATAAATCAAAAACCGCTCAAGATAGCAACGTCAAATTCAGCACACATATTTATATTAATACAGGCAATATTTCGAAAAAAAATTATTTAAATCGGGTTAGGTCCACGCCCAATTTTATACGAAAGATTTTGAAAAGGATCATAGATATATTGAATATGCTATAACTTTGCTTAAACTAGCTGTATATCATTTCTATTTCACCTCTAAAGTGTTCGTGGGCAAAGAAAGTCGAAAACACAAAATTTTTGGAAAATGGGCGTGGCCCCGCCCCTTTATGGGTGATTATTCCATACAACTTTCCATGCCATAACTCCGGTAAAAATTGACTTATTGAAACGATATTTACAGAAAGTGTTCAACATATAAAGGTAACTCTTTGCTGTAAAAATAAACAAAATCGGTGAACGGACACGCCCACATTTTGAACACAGTTTTGAAAAATTTCTTTGTAAAATTAAAATCGCGATATTTCCATAACTGTATAAGTTATATATATAAGATTTTACACACTTAATAAGCTTTTTAAGCAAAATTAAACTGTATAAAAATTTTGTGGATTTTGGTGATGTAGGCGTGACGCCGCCCACTTTTTAGCATAAAAGCTCTGCTATTTTCAAAAGCGATTGCTTGGAATTTCAAGAATGTATTTCAATGAAATTTAGTGAGATACTTCCCAATAGTATGTAGCATACTCCTGCCAAAAGTTACGCAAATCGAATAACAAACAAGGAAGATTTACGGGCAAGTAGTTAACACCCTACTGCCTTTTTATACCTAGTAGTGCTTCGCACACAAGGTATATTAACTTCATTGGCCTAACGGTAGTATGTAACGGCATAAACGAATCGAGATAGATATTGACTTATATATATCAAAATGTTCAGGAGGAAAAGAGAAATTGATTGAGCCATGTCCGTCCGTCCGTCCGTCTGTGAACACGATAACTTGAGTAAATCTTGAGATATCTCAATGAAATTTGGTATGTAGGTTCCTTTTCACTTATCTGAGCGCTATTGAAAATAGGCAAAATCGGTTAAAAGCCACGCCCACTTTGTATGTATATAATATTTTCGAAAATACAAAAAGAGTGATTATTCAGTAGTTAATACACCTATAAGGATAATATTTGGTGTGCACTTTAGCGTTAAGGCAAAAAATACATTTTTGAAGAAATTTTTAAAATGGGGCGTGGTACCGCCCACTTTTGATTAAGTCAAATTTGGAAATATTATTAATCATAAATCAAAAACCGCTCAAGATAGCAAAGTCAAATTCAGCACACATATTTATATTAATACAGGCAATATTTCGAAAAAAAATTATCGAAATCGGGTTAGGTCCACGCCCAATTTTATACGAAAGATTTTGAAAAGGATCATAGATATATTGAATATGCTATAACTTTGCTTAAACTAGCTGTATATCATTTCTATTTCACCTCTAAAGTGTTCGTGGGCAAAGAAAGTCGAAAACACAAAATTTTTGGAAAATGGGCGTGGCCCCGCCCCTTTATGGGGGATTATTCCATAAAACTTTCCATGCCATAACTCCGGTAAAAATTGACTTATTGAAACGATATTTACAGAAAGTGTTCAACATATAAAGGTAACTCTTTGCTGTAAAAATAAACAAAATCGGTGAACGGACACGCCCACATTTTGAACACAGTTTTGAAAAATTTCTTTGTAAAATTAAAATCGCGATATTTCCATAACTGTATAAGTTATATATACATATAAGATTTTACACACTTAATAAGCTTTTTAAGCAAAACTAAACTGTATAAAAATTTTGTGGATTTTGGTGATGTAGGCGTGACGCCGCCCACTTTTTAGCATAAAAGCTCTGCTATTTTCAAAAGCGATTGCTTGGAATTTCAAGAATGTATTTCAATGAAATTTAGTGAGATACTTCCCAATAGTATGTAGCATACTCCTGCCAAAAGTTACGCAAATCGAATAACAAACAAGGAAGATTTACGGGCAAGTAGTTAACACCCTACTGCCTTTTTATACCTAGTAGTGCTTCGCACACAAGGTATATTAACTTCATTGGCCTAACGGTAGTATGTAACGGCATAAACGAATCGAGATAGATATTGACTTATATATATCAAAATGTTCAGGAGGAAAAGAGAAATTGATTGAGCCATGTCCGTCCGTCCGTCCGTCCGTCTGTGAACACGATAACTTGAGTAAATCTTGAGATATCTCAATGAAATTTGGTATGTAGGTTCCTTTTAACTTATCTCCGAGCGCTATTGAAAATAGGCAAAATCGGTTAAAAGCCACGCCCACTTTCTATATATATAATATTTTCGAAAATACAAAAAGAGTGATTATTCAGTAGTTAATACACCTATAAGGATAATATTTGGTGTGCACTTTAGCGTTAAGGCAAAAAATACATTTTTGAAGAAATTTTTAAAATGGGGCGTGGTACCGCCCACTTTTGATTAAGTCAAATTTGGAAATATTATTAATAATAAATCAAAAACCGCTCAAGATAGCAAAGTCAAATTCAGCACACATATTTATATTAATACAGGCAATATTTCGAAAAAAAATTATCGAAATCGGGTTAGGTCCACGCCCAATTTTATACGAAAGATTTTGAAAAGGATCATAGATATATTGAATATGCTATAACTTTGCTTAAACTAGCTGTATATCATTTCTATTTCACCTCTAAAGTGTTCGTGGGCAAAGAAAGGCGAAAACACAAAATTTTTGGAAAATGGGCGTGGCCCCGCCCCTTTATGGGGGATTATTCCATAAAACTTTCCATGCCATAACTCCGGTAAAAATTGACTTATTGAAACGATATTTACAGAAAGTGTTCAACATATAAAGGTAACTCTTTGCTGTAAAAATAAACAAAATCGGTGAACGGACACGCCCACATTATGAACACAGTTTTGAAAAATTTCTTTGTAAAATTAAAATCGCGATATTTCCATAACTGTATAAGTTATATATATAAGATTTTACACACTTAATAAGCTTTTTAAGCAAAACTAAGCTGTATACAAATTTTGTGGATTTTGGTGATGTAGGCGTGACGCCGCCCACTTTTTAGCATAAAAGCTCTGCTATTTTCAAAGCGATTGCTTGGAATTTCAAGAATGTATTTCAATGAAATTTAGTGAGATACTTCCCAATAGTATGTAGCATACTCCTGCCAAAAGTTACGCAAATCGAATAACAAACAAGGAAGATTTACGGGCAAGTAGTTAACACCCTACTGCCTTTTTATACCTAGTAGTGCTTCGCACACAAGGTATATTAACTTCATTGGCCTAACGGTAGTATGTAACGGCATAACGAATCGAGATAGATATTGACTTATATATATCAAAATGTTCAGGAGGAAAAGAGAAATTGATTGAGCCATGTCCGTCCGTCCGTCCGTCTGTGAACACGATAACTTGAGTAAATCTTGAGATATCTCAATGAAATTTGGTATGTAGGTTCCTTTTCACTTATCTCCGAGCGCTATTGAAAATAGGCAAAATCGGTTAAAAGCCACGCCCACTTTGTATATATATAATATTTTCGAAAATACAAAAAGAGTGATTATTCAGTAGTTAATACACCTATAAGGATAATATTTGGTGTGCACTTTAGCGTTAAGGCAAAAAATACATTTTTGAAGAAATTTTTAAAATGGGGCGTGGTACCGCCCACTTTTGATTAAGTCAAATTTGGAAATATTATTAATCATAAATCAAAAACCGCTCAAGATAGCAAAGTCAAATTCAGCACACATATTTATATTAATACAGGCAATATTTCGAAAAAAAATTATCGAAATCGGGTTAGGTCCACGCCCAATTTTATACGAAAGATTTTGAAAAGGAGCATAGATATATTGAATATGCTATAACTTTGCTTAAACTAGCTGTATATCATTTCTATTTCACCTCTAAAGTGTTCGTGGGCAAAGAAAGTCGAAAACACAAAATTTTTGGAAAATGGGCGTATGGTATGTAGGTTCCTTTTCACTTATCTCCGAGCGCTATTGAAAATAGGCAAAATCGGTTAAAAGCCACGCCCACTTTCTATATATATAATATTTTCGAAAATACAAAAAGAGTGATTATTCAGTAGTTAATACACCTATAAGGATAATATTTGGTGTGCACTTTAGCGTTAAGGCCAAAAATACATTTTTGAAGAAATTTTTAAAATGGGGCGTGGTACCGCCCACTTTTGATTAAGTCAAATTTGGAAATATTATTAATCATAAATCAAAAACCGCTCAAGATAGCAAAGTCAAATTCAGCACACATATTTATATTAATACAGGCAATATTTCGAAAAAAAATTATTTAAATCGGGTTAGGTCCACGCCCAATTTTATACGAAAGATTTTGAAAAGGATCATAGATATATTGAATATGCTATAACTTTGCTTAAACTAGCTGTATATCATTTCTATTTCACCTCTAAAGTGTTCGTGGGCAAAGAAAGTCGAAAACACAAAATTTTTGGAAAATGGGCGTGGCCCCGCCCCTTTATGGGGGATTATTCCATAAAACTTTCCATGCCATAACTCCGGTAAAAATTGACTTATTGAAACGATATTTACAGAAAGTGTTCAACATATAAAGGTAACTCTTTGCTGTAAAAATAAACAAAATCGGTGAACGGACACGCCCACATTATGAACACAGTTTTGAAAAATTTCTTTGTAAAATTAAAATCGCGATATTTCCATAACTGTATAAGTTATATATATAAGATTTTACACACTTAATAAGCTTTTTAAGCAAAACTAAGCTGTATACAAATTTTGTGGATTTTGGTGATGTAGGCGTGACGCCGCCCACTTTTTAGCATAAAAGCTCTGCTATTTTCAAAAGCGATTGCTTGGAATTTCAAGAATGTATTTCAATGAAATTTAGTGAGATACTTCCCAATAGTATGTAGCATACTCCTGCCAAAAGTTACGCAAATCGAATAACAAACAAGGAAGATTTACGGGCAAGTAGTTAACACCCTACTGCCTTTTTATACCTAGTAGTGCTTCGCACACAAGGTATATTAACTTCATTGGCCTAACGG
>OX608078.1:2018680-2386733 GCA_951509765.1 Sphenella marginata
CCTTTTTATACCTAGTAGTGCTTCGCACACAAGGTATATTAACTTCATTGGCCTAACGGTAGTATGTAACGGCATAACGAATCGAGATAGATATTGACTTATATATATCAAAATGTTCAGGAGGAAAAGAGAAATTGATTGAGCCATGTCCGTCCGTCCGTCCGTCCGTCCGTCCGTCTGTGAACACGATAACTTGAGTAAATCTTGAGATATCTCAATGAAATTTGGTATGTAGGTTCCTTTTCACTTATCTCCGAGCGCTATTGAAAATAGGCAAAATCGGTTAAAAGCCACGCCCACTTTCTATATATATAATATTTTCGAAAATACAAAAAGAGTGATTATTCAGTAGTTAATACACCTATAAGGATAATATTTGGTGTGCACTTTAGCGTTAAGGCAAAAAATACATTTTTGAAGAAATTTTTAAAATGGGGCGTGGTACCGCCCACTTTTGATTAAGTCAAATTTGGAAATATTATTAATCATAAATCAAAAACCGCTCAAGATAGCAAAGTCAAATTCAACACACATATTTATATTAATACAGGCAATATTTCGAATAAAAATTATCGAAATCGGGTTAGGTCCACGCCCAATTTTATACGAAAGATTTTGAAAAGGATCATAGATATATTGAATATGCTATAACTTTGCTTAAACTAGCTGTATATCATTTCTATTTCACCTCTAAAGTGTTCGTGGGCAAAGAAAGTCGAAAACACAAAATTTTTGGAAAATGGGCGTGGCCCCGCCCCTTTATGGGGGATTATTCCATAAAACTTTCCATGCCATAACTCCGGTAAAAATTGACTTATTGAAACGATATTTACAGAAAGTGTTCAACATATAAAGGTAACTCTTTGCTGTAAAAATAAACAAAATCGGTGAACGGACACGCCCACATTTTGAACACAGTTTTGAAAAATTTCTTTGTAAAATTAAAATCGCGATATTTCCATAACTGTATAAGTTATATATATAAGATTTTACACACTTAATAAGCTTTTTAAGCAAAACTAAACTGTATAAAAATTTTGTGGATTTTGGTGATGTAGGCGTGACGCCGCCCACTTTTTAGCATAAAAGCTCTGCTATTTTCAAAAGCGATTGCTTGGAATTTCAAGAATGTATTTCAATGAAATTTAGTGAGATACTTCCCAATAGTATATAGCATACTCCTGCCAAAAGTTACGCAAATCGAATAACAAACAAGGAAGATTTACGGGCAAGTAGTTAACACCCTACTGCCTTTTTATACCTAGTAGTGCTTCGCTCACAAGGTATATTAACTTCATTGGCCTAACGGTAGTATGTAACGGCATAAACGAATCGAGATAGATATTGACTTATATATATCAAAATGTTCAGGAGGAAAAGAGAAATTGATTGAGCCATGTCCGTCCGTCCGTCCGTCCGTCCGTCTGTGAACACGATAACTTGAGTAAATCTTGAGATATCTCAATGAAATTTGGTATGTAGGTTCCTTTTCACTTATCTCCGAGCGCTATTGAAAATAGGCAAAATCGGTTAAAAGCCACGCCCACTTTGTATATATATAATATTTTCGAAAATACAAAAAGAGTGATTATTCAGTAGTTAATACACCTATAAGGATAATATTTGGTGTGCACTTTAGCGTTAAGGCAAAAAATACATTTTTGAAGAAATTTTTAAAATTGGGCGTGGTACCGCCCACTTTTGATTAAGTCAAATTTGGAAATATTATTAATCATAAATCAAAAACTGCTGAAGATAGCAAAGTCAAATTCAGCACACATATTTATATTAATACAGGCAATATTTCGAAAAAAAATTATCGAAATCGGGTTAGGTCCACGCCCAATTTTATACGAAAGATTTTGAAAAGGATCATAGATATATTGAATATGCTATAACTTTGCTTAAACTAGCTGTATATCATTTCTATTTCACCTCTAAAGTGTTCGTGGGCAAAGAAAGTCGAAAATACAAAATTTTTGGAAAATGGGCGTGGCCCCGCCCCTTTATGGGGGATTATTCCATAAAACTTTCCATGCCATAACTCCGGTAAAAATTGACTTATTGAAACGATATTTACAGAAAGTGTTCAACATATAAAGGTAACTCTTTGCTGTAAAAATAAACAAAATCGGTGAACGGACACGCCCACATTTTGAACACAGTTTTGAAAAATTTCTTTGTAAAATTAAAATCGCGATACTTCCATAACTGTATAAGTTAAATATATAAGATTTTACACACTTAATAAGCTTTTTAAGCAAAACTAAACTGTATAAAAATTTTGTGGATTTTGGTGATGTAGGCGTGACGCCGCCCACTTTTTAGCATAAAAGCTCTGCTATTTTCAAAAGCGATTGCTTGGAATTTCAAGAATGTATTTCAATGAAATTTAGTGAGATACTTCCCAATAGTATATAGCATACTTCTGCCAAAAGTTACGCAAATCGAATAACAAACAAGGAAGATTTACGGGCAAGTAGTTAACACCCTACTGCCTTTTTATACCTAGTAGTGCTTCGCACACAAGGTATATTAACTTCATTGGCCTAACGGTAGTATGTAACGGCATAAACGAATCGAGATAGATATTGACTTATATATATCAAAATGTTCAGGAGGAAAAGAGAAATTGATTGAGCCATGTCCGTCCGTCCGTCCGTCCGTCTGTGAACACGATAACTTGAGTAAATCTTGAGATATCTCAATGAAATTTGGTATGTAGGTTCCTTTTCACTTATCTCCGAGCGCTATTGAAAATAGGCAAAATCGGTTAAAAGCCACGCCCACTTTCTATATATATAATATTTTCGAAAATACAAAAAGAGTGATTATTCAGTAGTTAATACACCTATAAGGATAATATTTGGTGTGCACTTTAGCGTTAAGGCAAAAAATACATTTTTGAAGAAATTTTTAAAATGGGGCGTGGTACCGCCCACTTTTGATTAAGTCAAATTTGGAAATATTAATAATCATAAATCAAAAACCGCTCAAGATAGCAAAGTCAAATTCAGCACACATATTTATATTAATACAGGCAATATTTCGAAAAAAATTATCGAAATCGGGTTAGGTCCACGCCCAATTTTATACGAAAGATTTTGAAAAGGATCATAGATATATTGAATATGCTATAACTTTGCTTAAACTAGCTGTATATCATTTCTATTTCACCTCTAAAGTGTTCGTGGGCAAAGAAAGTCGAAAACACAAAATTTTTGGAAAATGGGCGTGGCCCCGCCCCTTTATGGGGGATTATTACATAAAACTTTCCATGCCATAACTCCGGTAAAAATTGACTTATTGAAACGATATTTACAGAAAGTGTTCAACATATAAAGGTAACTCTTTGCTGTAAAAATAAACAAAATCGGTGAACGGACACGCCCACATTATGAACACAGTTTTGAAAAATTTCTTTGTAAAATTAAAATCGCGATATTTCCATAACTGTATAAGTTATATATATAAGATTTTACACACTTAATAAGCTTTTTAAGCAAAACTAAACTGTATAAAAATTTTGTGGATTTTGGTGATGTAGGCGTGACGCCGCCCACTTTTTAGCATAAAAGCACTGCTATTTTCAAAAGCGATTGCTTGGGATTTCAAGAATGTATTTCAATGAAATTTAGTGAGATACTTCCCAATAGTATGTAGCATACTCCTGCCAAAAGTTACGCAAATCGAATAACAAACAAGGAAGATTTACGGGCAAGTAGTTAACACCCTACTGCCTTTTTTTATTAATGTTTTTTATTTTCATACCTTTCATGAACATGAGGAAAGCTATTTATATTTTGTCATTTAGTGATAATTGAATTTACCACTCACAAAAGAAGTGTTTTTAATCGAAAACAATCAGTTGCCTTTATAACAACTTTTCCGTTATTAAAATAGACCTGAGTAAATTGGGATACCAAAACAAATCACTACTAGGTATTTAATGTTCGGTTACACCCGAACTTAGACTTCCTTACTAGTTTTATTAATGTTTTTTATTTTCATACCTTTCATGAACATGAGGAAAAGCTATTTATATTTTGTCATTTAGTGATAATTGAATTTACCACTCACAAAAGAAGTGTTTTTAATCGAAAACAATCAGTTGCCTTTATAACAACTTTTCCGTTATTAAAATAGACCTGAGTAAATTGGGATACCAAAACAAATCACTACTAGGTATTTAATGTTCGGTTACACCCGAACTTAGACTTCCTTACTAGTTTTATTAATGTTTTTATACCTAGTAGTGCTTCGCACACAAGGTATATTAACTTCATTGGCCTAACGGTAGTATGTAACGGCATAAACGAATCGAGATAGATATTGACTTATATATATCAAAATGTTCAGGAGGAAAAGAGAAATTGATTGAGCCATGTCCGTCCGTCCGTCCGTCTGTGAACACGATAACTTGAGTAAATCTTGAGATATCTCAATGAAATTTGGTATGTAGGTTCCTTTTCACTTATCTCCGAGCGCTATTGAAAATAGGCAAAATCGGTTAAAAGCCACGTCCACTTTGTATATATATAATATTTTCGAAAATACAAAAAGAGTGATTATTCAGTAGTTAATACACCTATAAGGATAATATTTGGTGTGCACTTTAGCGTTAAGGCAGAAAATACATTTTTGAAGAAATTTTTAAAATGGGGCGTGGTACCGCCCACTTTTGATTAAGTCAAATTTGGAAATATTATTAATCATAAATCAAAAACCGCTCAAGATAGCAAAGTCAAATTCAGCACACATATTTATATTAATACAGGCAATATTTCGAAAAAAAATTTCGAAATCGGGTTAGGTCCACGCCCAATTTTATACGAAAGATTTTGAAAAGGATCATAGATATATTGAATATGCTATAACTTTGCTTAAACTAGCTGTATATCATTTCTATTTCACCTCTAAAGTGTTCGTGGGCAAAGAAAGTCGAAAACACAAAATTTTTGGAAAATGGGCGTGGCCCCGCCCCTTTATGGGGGATTATTCCATAAAACTTTCCATGCCATAACTCCGGTAAAAATTGACTTATTGAAACGATATTTACAGAAAGTGTTCAACATATAAAGGTAACTCTTTTCTGTAAAAATAAACAAAATCGGTGAACGGACACGCCCACATTTTGAACACAGTTTTGAAAAATTTCTTTGTAAAATTAAAATCGCGATATTTCCATAACTGTATAAGTTATATATATAAGATTTTACACACTTAATAAGCTTTTTAAGCAAAACTAAACTGTATAAAAATTTTGTGGATTTTGGTGATGTAGGCGTGACGCCGCCCACTTTTTAGCATAAAAGCTCTGCTATTTTCAAAAGCGATTGCTTGGAATTTCAAGAATGTATTTCAATGAAATTTAGTGAGATACTTCCCAATAGTATGTAGCATACTCCTGCCAAAAGTTACGCAAATCGAATAACAAACAAGGAAGATTTACGGGCAAGTAGTTAACACCCTACTGCCTTTTTATACCTAGTAGTGCTTCGCAGACAAGGTATATTAACTTCATTGGCCTAACGGTAGTATGTAACGGCATAAACGAATCGAGATAGATATTGACTTATATATATCAAAATGTTCAGGAGGAAAAGAGAAATTGATTGAGCCATGTCCGTCCGTCTGTGAACACGATAACTTGAGTAAATCTTGAGATATCTCAATGAAATTTGGTATGTAGGTTCCTTTTCACTTATCTCCGAGCGCTATTGAAAATAGGCAAAATCGGTTAAAAGCCACGCCCACTTTCTATATATATAATATTTTCGAAAATACAAAAAGAGTGATTATTCAGTAGTTAATACACCTATAAGGATAATATTTGGTGTGCACTTTAGCGTTAAGGCAAAAAATACATTTTTGAAGAAATTTTTAAAATGGGGCGTGGTACCGCCCACTTTTGATTAAGTCAAATTTGGAAATATTATTAATCATAAATCAAAAACCGCTCAAGATAGCAAAGTCAAATTCAGCACACATATTTATATTAATACAGGCAATATTTCGAAAAAAATTATCGAAATCGGGTTAGGTCCACGCCCAATTTTATACGAAAGATTTTGAAAAGGATCATAGATATATTGAATATGCTATAACTTTGCTTAAACTAGCTGTATATCATTTCTATTTCACCTCTAAAGTGTTCGTGGGCAAAGAAAGTCTAAAACACAAAATTTTTGGAAAATGGGCGTGGCCCCGCCCCTTTATGGGGGATTATTACATAAAACTTTCCATGCCATAACTCCGGTAAAAATTGACTTATTGAAACGATATTTACAGAAAGTGTTCAACATATAAAGGTAACTCTTTGCTGTAAAAATAAACAAAATCGGTGAACGGACACGCCCACATTATGAACACAGTTTTGAAAAATTTCTTTGTAAAATTAAAATCGCGATATTTCCATAACTGTATAAGTTATATATATAAGATTTTACACACTTAATAAGCTTTTTAAGCAAAACTAAACTGTATAAAAATTTTGTGGATTTTGGTGATGTAGGCGTGACGCCGCCCACTTTTTAGCATAAAAGCTCTGCTATTTTCAAAAGCGATTGCTTGGAATTTCAAGAATGTATTTCAATGAAATTTAGTGAGATACTTCCCAATAGTATGTAGCATACTCCTGCCAAAAGTTACGCAAATCGAATAACAAACAAGGAAGATTTACGGGCAAGTAGTTAACACCCTACTGCCTTTTTTTATTAATGTTTTTTATTTTCATACCTTTCATGAACATGAGGAAAGCTATTTATATTTTGTCATTTAGTGATAATTGAATTTACCACTCACAAAAGAAGTGTTTTTAATCGAAAACAATCAGTTGCCTTTATAACAACTTTTCCGTTATTAAAATAGACCTGAGTAAATTGGGATACCAAAACAAATCACTACTAGGTATTTAATGTTCGGTTACACCCGAACTTAGACTTCCTTACTAGTTTTATTAATGTTTTTTTTTTCATACCTTTCATGAACATGAGGAAAGCTATTTATATTTTGTCATTTAGTGATAATTGAATTTACCACTCACAAAAGAAGTGTTTTTAATCGAAAACAATCAGTTGCCTTTATAACAACTTTTCCGTTATTAAAATAGACCTGAGTAAATTGGGATACCAAAACAAATCACTACTAGGTATTTAATGTTCGGTTACACCCGAACTTAGACTTCCTTACTAGTTTTATTAATGTTTTTATACCTAGTAGTGCTTCGCACACAAGGTATATTAACTTCATTGGCCTAACGGTAGTATGTAACGGCATAAACGAATCGAGATAGATATTGACTTATATATATCAAAATGTTCAGGAGGAAAAGAGAAATTGATTGAGCCATGTCCGTCCGTCCGTCCGTCTGTGAACACGATAACTTGAGTAAATCTTGAGATATCTCAATGAAATTTGGTATGTAGGTTCCTTTTCACTTATCTCCGAGCGCTATTGAAAATAGGCAAAATCGGTTAAAAGCCACGTCCACTTTGTATATATATAATATTTTCGAAAATACAAAAAGAGTGATTATTCAGTAGTTAATACACCTATAAGGATAATATTTGGTGTGCACTTTAGCGTTAAGGCAAAAAATACATTTTTGAAGAAATTTTTAAAATGGGGCGTGGTACCGCCCACTTTTGATTAAGTCAAATTTGGAAATATTATTAATCATAAATCAAAAACCGCTCAAGATAGCAAAGTCAAATTCAGCACACATATTTATATTAATACAGGCAATATTTCGAAAAAAAATTATCGAAATCGGGTTAGGTCCACGCCCAATTTTATACGAAAGATTTTGAAAAGGATCATAGATATATTGAATATGCTATAACTTTGCTTAAACTAGCTGTATATCATTTCTATTTCACCTCTAAAGTGTTCGTGGGCAAAGAAAGTCGAAAACACAAAATTTTTGGAAAATGGGCGTGGCCCCGCCCCTTTATGGGGGATTATTCCATAAAACTTTCCATGCCATAACTCCGGTAAAAATTGACTTATTGAAACGATATTTACAGAAAGTGTTCAACATATAAAGGTAACTCTTTTCTGTAAAAATAAACAAAATCGGTGAACGGACACGCCCACATTTTGAACACAGTTTTGAAAAATTTCTTTGTAAAATTAAAATCGCGATATTTCCATAACTGTATAAGTTATATATATAAGATTTTACACACTTAATAAGCTTTTTAAGCAAAACTAAACTGTATAAAAATTTTGTGGATTTTGGTGATGTAGGCGTGACGCCGCCCACTTTTTAGCATAAAAGCTCTGCTATTTTCAAAAGCGATTGCTTGGAATTTCAAGAATGTATTTCAATGAAATTTAGTGAGATACTTCCCAATAGTATGTAGCATACTCCTGCCAAAAGTTACGCAAATCGAATAACAAACAAGGAAGATTTACGGGCAAGTAGTTAACACCCTACTGCCTTTTTATACCTAGTAGTGCTTCGCAGACAAGGTATATTAACTTCATTGGCCTAACGGTAGTATGTAACGGCATAAACGAATCGAGATAGATATTGACTTATATATATCAAAATGTTCAGGAGGAAAAGAGAAATTGATTGAGCCATGTCCGTCCGTCCGTCCGTCCGTCCGTCCGTCTGTGAACACGATAACTTGAGTAAATCTTGAGATATCTCAATGAAATTTGGTATGTAGGTTCCTTTTCACTTATCTCCGAGCGCTATTGAAAATAGGCAAAATCGGTTAAAAGCCACGCCCACTTTCTATATATATAATATTTTCGAAAATACAAAAAGAGTGATTATTCAGTAGTTAATACACCTATAAGGATAATATTTGGTGTGCACTTTAGCGTTAAGGCAAAAAATACATTTTTGAAGACATTTTTAAAATGGGGCGTGGTACCGCCCACTTTTGATTAATTCAAATTTGGAAATATTATTAATCATAAATCAAAAACCGCTCAAGATAGCAAAGTCAAATTCAGCACACATATTTATATTAATACAGGCAATATTTCGAAAAAAAATTATCGAAATCGGGTTAGGTCCACGCCCAATTTTATACGAAAGATTTTGAAAAGGATCATAGATATATTGAATATGCTATAACTTTGCTTAAACTAGCTGTATATCATTTCTATTTCACCTCTAAAGTGTTCGTGGGCAAAGAAAGTCGAAAACACAAAATTTTTGGAAAATGGGCGTGGCCCCGCCCCTTTATGGGGGATTATTCCATAAAACTTTCCATGCCATAACTCCGGTAAAAATTGACTTATTGAAACGATATTTACAGAAAGTGTTCAACATATAAAGGTAACTCTTTGCTGTAAAAATAAACAAAATCGGTGAACGGACACGCCCACATTTTGAACACAGTTTTGAAAAATTTCTTTGTAAAATTAAAATCGCGATATTTCCATAACTGTATAAGTTATATATATAAGATTTTACACACTTAATAAGCTTTTTAAGCAAAACTAAACTGTATAAAAATTTTGTGGATTTTGGTGATGTAGGCGTGACGCCGCCCACTTTTTAGCATAAAAGCTCTGCTATTTTCAAAAGCGATTGCTTGGAATTTCAAGAATGTATTTCAATGAAATTTAGTGAGTTACTTCCCAATAGTATATAGCATACTGCTGCCAAAAGTTACGCAAATCGAATAACAAACAAGGAAGATTTACGGGCAAGTAGTTAACACCCTACTGCCTTTTTATACCTAGTAGTGCTTCGCTCACAAGGTATATTAACTTCATTGGCCTAACGGTAGTATGTAACGGCATAAACGAATCGAGATAGATATTGACTTATATATATCAAAATGTTCAGGAGGAAAAGAGAAATTGATTGAGCTATGTCCGTCCGTCCGTCCGTCCGTCCGTCTGTGAACACGATAACTTGAGTAAATCTTGAGATATCTCAATGAAATTTGGTATGTAGGTTGTTTAGGCCTGATGCCTAAATTCTCAAAAACGAGCCACCCTAATGTCACTTTCGTGTTCCCTTCCAACCACACATACCAAACCACCCACCTGTACGTGCATGCATGCGTATGCATGTTTTGTCAGCAACATATACATGCAGGTGGGTGTGCATGTGTAGGTTCACCTCCCCTTAAAACCGGAGGCTAAAATTTCGCGTTCAACGGTTGTCCTCGACTGGACAACTTCCTACTTTTCCAGCGATCATCAGCGAGTCAACACGCGTCACGGCCACCCCAGGATTTTCACCGCCAACTATAAGGTAAAATTTAGTTGTAAAACTGATAATTTTCACTGCAAAATATACGGCCACATTCTAACGAGATTATCGTTTTCGTTCTTCTTATTTTCTTTTTAAATCCGAATTCGACCGCGGTGCTTTCGAGCCACGGCCGCTCCAGCTAAGCACCACAGCCGAATCTCTTCATGGTCCATCTCCCCGCAGAGGAACCACAGCACAGCGAATACAGTCCACAACAACAACAACAGCGCAATTACACTTGGATAAATTCAGAACTTTTAATACTATTTTTCATCGTTGGATAAATCCACCAGCCACACACAGCCATATAACACTGCCGCAAAGAAGCTGCAACAACAAAATAGAACATATACATACAACATACTCTGCCGATCACCACATCAAAGCACGTAAGTTGTATATTTCTTGCCACTTTTTTTTTTGTGTTGCGAACTATTTTTTTAAAAAAAGTGCCACAGTTTTGTATTTTTAAAGTATCCGCGAGTGAAATCAAAATATAAGTGCGATAAGTGCATAAATTGAATTTGTCTTTTTCTATTTAACTTCACATACATAGACATTTTTAAACACAAGAGGTAACATAACTTCATTTTCATTGCAAAGTCACTGAGCCTTCGAACAATTGTTTTTGTTTTGCTTTCATTTTTTTGGTAATAAATATTACATTGGTTTATCTTAGGCGAGTTATTCTTTTCAGCGCAAATTGACTGGGTTTTGTTTAATTAACAACACAAGTTTAATTATTTGCACAATTTTTCTTTTGTCACTAAATATTCACTTCATCGCCCATTTTGATTCACCGCGCACTTTATTTGTGGTTCTTTTGTTTACATTCCTTTGCGGCAATACCAACACATACATATATATATATAAACATATCCCCGATAGCGTGTGGGTGGCGAGTTATTCAAATAGCATAAATTTGAATTTATTGTTCAATTTTAAACAAAATATTCAGACGATTCGGCCAAGTCTGTAAGAAATAAATTAAAATTAAACTAAAAGCACAAATCAATTGCGTTCAATTTCAAAGGTTTTATTGAGTTGGGGTTGAATTTTCCTGGGTGTAACTACTGCCATTCCCTTGGATTCTATTATATTGCACGGTTGAGCACGTCCCGTACCCTTGTTCTACTTTTCTGCCTTTAATTATACACATCTCGTAAAAACCCAAGAATGGATAGCTTCATTAGGTTGGCTGACACGATCAGCGAATTCGAAGCTGACTATAATGAGATAGATGATTCCGCCCACACCAAGTTTACTCTTGGCCTTCAACAAGAGGACTTGAAGTCGATGTGGAGGAAAACGAGAACGGCCCAAGATGAGTTGTTAAACTCCAATAAGTTGGAAGCTTCTGACATAGTAGCAGTGAAATTAAAATACAAAAAGGCATACGCCATCTATTTACGCTGCATGTCAGACATGGCTACACGCCAAGCGGCGTTAACGAAACCCGATTCCAAAACGGAAGAAAAGCCAGAATTTGAGCACAGTATCCGCCTGCCTCCCTGCGATACTGAAGTCTTCAAGGGCGATTACCTTTCATGGCCAACATTTCGTGACATGTTCACGGCCATTTATATCTTAAACAAACGCCTAACACCAGTTGAGAAATTGTTCCATCTCAACAATAAAACACAAGGTGAGGCAAAAGATATTGTTAAAAAATGTCCGCTCACGAATGAGGGGTTCGATACAGCGTGGAGAAACTTATGCGAGAGATACGAAAATAAACGTATACTAGTGAACTCGCAACTCCAAATTTTGTTTAACTTAAAAAAGGTAGAGAGTGAGTGTGGTAGCGCAATTAAGACATTGCAACATGATATAAATAATTGCCTTTCGTCCTTGCGAAGTCATAAAATTGACACTTCCAACTGGGACGCAATTATTACGTACCTGTGTTCGACTAAATTGCCGGAAAGTACGCTCGGTCTATGGGAACAAAGCATAGACCATAAAGTGGAAATATCCAAGTGGGAGGATATGGACAAATTTTTGTCCAACCGCTTCCAGACACTTGAAACAGTGTTTGGGTTCATAGGGGCTTCTACCAAAGCGCAGAAACCGCAATCTACGCGACCTGCCAGCGAAACCCCTACAAAAAGACTTGGTGCATACCAAGCAAAAGTAACAAAGGCACTATGCACAAAGTGCAAGTCAAATTCCCACAGATTGAGAAATTGTCCCCGTTTCCTAAAATTAACGCCGGTGGAGAGAATCAATTTTGTTAAATCCACCAAGGGCTGCCTAAACTGCCTATCCCCAGGACATACAGTGTCGAAGTGCAGCAGTTCGTACGACTGCAACAAATGCCACTCTCGACATCATACGCTCCTGCATGCGGAGTCTCTACAGACGCAGGCAACTAGCAGTCCGCATCAGTACAATGCTGATAATGCTGCCTCTACTTCCCAACAGGCACAACAGAGACGGGAAGTTTCAAAATCAAACTCGGATTCTAACCGAAATGTAAAATCCTGCCATGTACATTCAAGTGCAGGTGTGCTGCTAGGGACAGCTCGAGTCACCATTCATCATAATGGGACAGACTTCCCAGCAAGAGCACTTATCGATTCTGGCTCAGAATGTTCGTTCATGACAGAACGACTAAAACGCCGAATCAATCTACCAGCAAAAAGGATGCATGCCCAAGTTTCGGGTATCACTAATGCTGTGTCGGCTCAAGTCAAGGAGGCCTCCCACATTGAACTCCGTTCACCAGTGGACCCTTGCTTTAGCCTAACAACTTCTGTGCTAATTCTAGCCAAACTAACTGGGAATCTGCCATCCTGCCATATCGACGCAACGACTATGCAGGCATTCCCATACTTAGTTTTGGCAGATAAGAGATTCTACGTTAATGAAGAAGTAGATCTCATACTGGGCGGAGATATATATCCGCAAATAATACTGAGCGGACTAAAAAAGAATGTACTAAGTACACTTCTGGCTCAAGAAACGGTGTTCGGTTGGATATTAACCGGGCGTGTAGAAGCACCGAACCCAACCAGAAATATAGTGTCCTTTTACAGCGAAGTCGCTTTGGACAAACAACTTACAGCATTCTGGGAGTTGGAAAATCTGCCCAGAACTAAAAGTCCAAACGCAGATGACAAATACTGCGAAGATCTATATAGGGCAACTACGAGTCGTAGAGAAGATGGGAGATATGTCGTCTCACTTCCGTTCAGACAGGAATACCCGGATAAAATAAACATAGGGGGATCTCTTAGGAGGGCCTGCACCCAATTCTTCCGAAATGAAACGCGGTTAGCAAAAAACCCAGATTTAGCGAAAGAATACATAAGGGTCCTGTCTGAGTATGAGATATTAGGGCATATGCAAAAAGTTAAGGAGATAGTTCAAGCCGATTCGGCGAATAATTATTTTTTGCCCCATCACGCCGTAGTTAAGGCGGAGAGTACCACCACTAAGGTACGAGTCGTTTTTAACGCCTCAAGCCAAACAGCAAATGGTACAAGCCTAAACGACATTCTCTTGCCTGGCCCAGTACTGCAATCAGATCTTCCAGTACTTATACTTCGCTGGAGATTATATCGGTATGTTTTCAATAGTGACATCGAAAAGATGTATAGGCAAGTATGGATAAGCGATGATCACACAAAATTCCAACGGATTGTCTACCGAACATCGCCACAAGAACCAATAAGCCTGTACGAGTTAAAAACGGTCACTTTCGGGGTCAATTGCGCGCCTTATTTAGCAATACGAACCCTTTTGCAACTTGCAGATGATGTAGAAAGTTCATATCCTACAGCATCTAGCATACTAAGGGAAGGCATGTACGTTGACGACGTACTAGCGGGGGGACATACACTCGCATCGGCCATTAATGCGAGAAATGAAATTCGAGAAGTCTTACACTCCGCTGGCTTCCCACTACGGAAATGGACTTCGAATTCTGAAGAAATTCTCAACGACATCCCTAAATCGGATCGGCTGACCGAGGACTTTCTGGCCTTTGAAGATACCAGCACCGTTAAGGCATTGGGCATAAGATGGAATGCCCATTCCGACCTATTCTACTTTCAAGCAGGGTCATTGGAAGAAAGTGAAAAGCTGACAAAAAGAGCGATTTTATCCGCCATTGCCAAACTTTTCGACCCCTTAGGATGGCTTGCACCAATGGTCATTGTGGCCAAAATTTTGATGCAGAACATCTGGTTAGAGGGAACCGATTGGGACGAACCAGTTTCGTCAAACACATTGGAGCGGTGGAACAACTTTAGACAGCAATACCACGAAATCGACAAGATTCGGATACCACGATGGGTGAACTTTTCACCAGAAGACGACGTCGAGATTCATGGATTCTGCGACGCTTCGGAAAAGGCATACGCTGCAGCCGTCTACATGCGAGTCAAAAGGAATGAGGATATCTTCGTATCTCTACTCTTGGCTAAAACCAGAGTAGCACCCGTGAAGACTATTTCACTTCCGCGTCTGGAGCTTTGCGGAGCAGTCCTTTTGGCAGAAATGATGGAATCAATATTCCGAAATATCAAACTTGGACCAGTCAAACAACATCTATGGACGGATTCCACAATCGTTTTAGCATGGATAAGGAAACCACCATGTTCCTGGTCAACTTTCGTCGCACACAGGATAACCAAAATCATCGACCTGGTCGGCAGCAAGGACTGGCTTCATGTCAACTCGGAATCGAATCCAGCAGACTTAGGAAGCAGGGGACTACCAGCATCGGATTTGGTCGACAATTCTTTGTGGTGGCAGGGACCTTCTTGGTTACAAGAAGACAACTCACAATGGCCATCACAAGAAATAGAATATCACACTTCCGTGGAGGAAAAGAGAGCGCAGGCCTACGCAATATCAACGCAAAAAGAAATCGATATTCTTGACCGTTTTTCGGATTTACCGAGGGCTTTGAGGGTACTATCATATATTATGAGATTCTTTCGAAGAACTCATCCCAAAACAAAAGCTTCATTTCAAGAAAGGTCATGTTTAATCTCATCCGCTGAGATTAAGGCAACGACTCAAATCTTGATAAAACTCTGTCAGAAGCAAATCTATAATGAGGATTATGTGAATTTGAAGAAGGGAAAGTCTATTGAGAAGAAAAGCGAGATATTGCCACTCAACCCATTCATCGACAATGATGATATTATTAGGGCCGGTGGACGTCTTGGAGCATCTCAAGACCTCGCTTATAACGAGCGCCACCCAATCATACTGCCATATAATTGTAGGTTGACGCGTTTGATTGTACAAATGGTACATAAAATCTCCCTCCATGGGGAAAACCAGCTAATGCTCCGTCTCATTCGCACCCAATACTGGATTCCGAATGTCAAGAACATGATTAGGGCCACCATCCATAATTGTAAGGTCTGCACCATTTATCGAAAACGAGCGCAAACCCAACTTATGGGTACCCTGCCTTGCGAGCGCACTACCTTCACCCGCGCGTTTACTAATACCGGGGTGGACTTTGCCGGGCCTTTCGATATTAAGGAGGATGTCGACTATCAAAGGGCTACGTTTGCCTCTTTGTTTGTTTCACCACCAAAGCGATCCATCTGGAAGCGACCAGTGATCTTAGTACCCCATCCTTTCTAGCAGCCTTTGCGCGTTTTATCGCTAGAAGAGGATGTCCAAGAAACATATACTCCGACAACGGTACCAACTTTGTCGGAGCGTCAAGATCTCTACGATCTTAATTTAAGACATTTATAGCTGAAGCCCGAGATAAAGCTATTTCGACATATAGCCATCAAGACATGACATGGCATTTTATTCCGGCCGGGGCTCCACATATGGGGGGACTCTGGGAGGCGGGCGTGAAGAGCTTCAAAAGCCACTTCAAGAAGTTAGCCGCGCCTCACACATTCACTCATGAAGAGTTGCATACACTATTGTGCCGGATTGAGGCATGCCTCAATTCGCGACCACTAAGTCCCGCCTCCAATGAACCCACGGACCTGGAACCCTTAACCCCTGGGCACTTCCTTACGGGAAGTCATCTTCTGGCTCCGCCAGAACCAGAAGTGAATGAGAGCCCTGCCTCCATTATTAATAGGTGGCAGAAGCTCAAGGCTCTTCATCAAACCTTCTGCAGGCGATGGAAGGTGGAATACTTATCCGAACTTCAAAAACGAGTGAAGTGGAAGCATCCGAAACAAAACATTAAGGTGGGAGATCTCGTTGTCATCAAAGAAGACAACTTGACTCCGAATGAATGGAGGCTCGGCCGAGTTACCCACGTACACCCCGGCGAAGATAACCGAGTGCGTGTAGTGGACCTCGTAACCGAAAAAGGGCAGATCAGAAGACCGTTGGTCAAACTGATCCTGCTCCCTATGGAAGGAATGGATGGCGAGAGGCCCGCTACCTCATCCTAACCACCCACTCCACCTCCAACCAAGACCCTACCATTTCCCATATCCCAAACATCCACCCTTCACTCGCTACCCTTAACGAGGACAATAGAAAGCCGAACGCAGAAGGGCGAACCATTCTGCCAAAGAAAACCTACTTGCACTCGCGAACGAGGCCAAAGAAAACCTAACGCAGAAAGGCGAACCTTTCTACCACTGAAAAATTAATCCATCTGCCACGACAAGTTGGCAGCCGATGGACCCACCCTCGTATACATACCCCAAAATTACTAATAAATAAACATGTGTATATATAACTTGCCCGTGTCACTCGCCCTGGAGGATACTTACTCCATCATACCGCGACTTTAATCATATATACCTGAAAATACGCAAAATTAGTATCGTTCTACAAGAATTAAAAATATATTTTTTCTAAACTGGTGTATGCAAATAATCGAAGAATGGCAAACTTTAAGACAAATATCTCTTGACGTAACGAGATTATCGAGCTTCCGCCCTCGAAATATTGTCACTAAGGCCAAAACGCGTCGTTTGACACCTTTCCGGACATCTTCGGAAGTGTTTTAGCAGTTGACAGATGTGGTATACAATTACCGAAAAAGTTCAATAATCAAGAGAAGGAGCTCTTGCCATGCGAGGGGCACCCTTTAAAACTCACGCAGTACCGAAATAACGGAGTTAAGCCCACTTGTTATCCAATTACCGCCTGAAATTGATGGGCTGGCATAGCCACAACGCCTCCAAAGAAGCCGCGAAAATTTGTTTGTGCCTCATAAGTATCTAAAAATTCAGTCGGACAGACGGGCGGACATTCTGACAAAGCAGGATTATGGCTAGGGGTTCAAAATTTCGATCGCTTTATTGCTTTAAACGGAACAATGGAAAACCAGTCAAATACATAGGCACACTATAGCTTCCCTGCAGTGAGACACCAAACTAGTCAGACAACATACTAGTATTCAACTTCAATTTTCATGTTCAAGTTGTTCTAGTTTGAAAAGGTCCTCAATTACCTTATACGCACTCGTTTAACTATCAAGACTATACACGGGGTTAAGATTTGTCTATTCTAAACAAGGTAGAATTGACAACTGAAATATTTGTTTGTAAGAGTTCTGACTTCTAAAAAGTTAAACCGTATTTGCACAGATAGAAAATTATTATTATAGAAATTCATAAACTATCTAATAAGCTCACCTTTGCCACCAAGTGCTACGTTGGAGTCTACCTCTTTAAAGACCTTGACGGCAAAGAACGAGCATACATACATATGTATGTATATATTAGTATATCAATGAGTTGGGTCACTGTTTACGACTATCATCAAAGTCTAAAAGGTGTTGGGAGGAGTATCAAAGTCAAAACAAAAAAAATAACGCGATACCGTCTTCTTGGTACAGAAATTGTTTCAGTCGTTTCCAAATATCGTGCAAACTACTATGAAACTGGGATATTTCAACTACATACCAACGGGTATGTATATACGAGTAGTGGACTGGGATGTTCTGGTCGAAATCTGACAATTGAAATTAGAAATACATAATACAACCATTATTCGTACTCACCCATACCAAATATTGTACGACCATCGGCTATCAAAATAGCGTGACATCCCGTGCCCAATGTAGCGGCTCAACCGAAATGTATCTTAGCCTTCGTCTCAACAGCCGTTTGTATACGCTTAGGATTGGTTTCGGTGAAATCATAGCTTGACATGATGGCGGGCATAAAATAACCAAATGATTTTGGAATGCATCGGCACGTCCTTGTGTATATTGACGTCCAACCTTTCGTCCACCATAGATTTGATCGCGGCCCTCATAGGCTAATGGACGTTCACGCACCAAACGCCGCACTTGACTGGTCAGTTGATTGGTAATGGCAAATGTCATATTCTCTGTCGTACTGGGTACAAAGTTGGTAACCAAAGTAGAAGCTGGTTGCACAGTGTGGAAATCACCGCGACGGCTTCACCACAAAGTCGCGATGTTCAGCCAACGCGCTCAAGACAGCTTCACCCAGACCACCTTGCTGGTAGTGATCCTCAACGACAACAATGCGTCCACCAGTTGCCCTTCCGTTTTCAATGATCAGCTTAGCGTCTAAGGGTTTAATGGTGAACGGATCAATTACACGTGCATGTACACCCTTCTTCTCAAGCTCAGTTGCAGCAGCGAGACATTCATATAGAGTAATACCAGCTCCGATCAACAAAACTTGATCCTTTGTAGATTGCTTCACCACTTTACCTTTGCCAATTTGAAGTACCTCGTCGTTGTTATAGATAATAACTGTATTGGGACGTGATGTCCGAATGAAGCAGACGCCTTTTGTATTTGCTGCTAGCTCGACGGCACGTTCACAGCTGACCGCATCGGCGGGATAGAATACGGTACTGCCAGGGATCGCGCGGAACAGAGCAATATCTTCTAGACCCATTTGAGATGGGCCATCTTCACCAATGCTTACACCACAGTGAGAACCAACAAAATTAACATTTGTTTGTGAAATGGCACCCATACGAATTTGATCGAAAGCTCGAGTAAAGAAGGTAGCAAATGTTGAAACGAAGGCAATAGTACGATCACGGCACGCAGCGCCAATAGCAACGCCGACGAGATTCTGTTCGGCTATAAAACACTCAATGTAGCGTTCGGGGAATATATGTTTCAATTTATCGGAGAAGGTAGAGTTCTTTGTGTCACCGTCCAATGCAATGACCCTATCATTATTTTGAGCAATCTTGGCTAATGCTGTACCGTATGCCAAACGTGTAGCAATTTGCTCGCCCAATTTATAGTTTGGTGGCGAAGACAATTTTACGTTAGTGATATTTATCGTTGGTGCGGGTTTCGACTTCGCTGGACTCTTAGGTGGACTTGGTGGAATATTTGTTGTACCATTCACCATGAGTCCCTCCAAGTGCTTGATTACTTCGTTGGCCTTGTCTCCCAAGGGTTTACCATGCCAGTTCTCCAAATCTTCAATATTTGGAAAGAACTTACCCTTGTACGTTTTCGCAATGATGGCAGTGGGTTTATTCTTGGTTGTGGCGGCTTCATGGAATGCTTTGCATAATTCTTCAACATCATGACCATCAACCACCAACGCATTGAATCCAAATGCATCTAAACGTTTACGATAAACTTCCATTTGATGTTGCAGCGGAGTTGGTTCAGATTGACCCAAACGGTTGACGTCGAAAATCACGCACAAATTGTCTAACTTGTAGTGCCCAGCAAAATGTAATGATTCCCAAATGGAACCTTCAGCGGATTCGCCATCACCAACAAGTACATAACTTCTGTAGTCGGCTTTATCGTAGCTCTTGCCAACGTAAGCCATACCAGCAGCAACTGCAACACCTTGACCTAGAGATCCAGTGCCGACATCGATGAAGTTCAGACGTGGAGTTGGATGACCGTCGAGATCGCTATCTATTTTACGCAGATTTTGTAAGTCTTCGATGGGGAAGAGACCAGCTTCAGCCCAGGCTGCGTAAAGTATTGGAGCAGAATGACCTTTAGAAAGCACAAAACGATCGCTGGACGGATCGCGAGGGAACTTCATATTCAAACGCAAAGTATTGAAGAATAGTACAGACATTATTTCGGCAATAGATGCGCATGATGTTGGATGGCCGGATTTAGATGCTTGTGTTGACGTAATGTAATGGATACGCAGACGATGTGCTATATCCTTCAACTCCTGAATGGTTTTTGCTTCCGGTTTATGAGTTGCTAGTTTTAGTGACTACTTCGCGACCACGTATGTTCAAAGCGTACCAAAGCGACTGGCGTACAAGAGCAAACATGAGGAGCATCAAGAAGCTAAAACCTGCAAAGAAAAAAAACCAATAGTAAGTTGTGTACCACATATATACGTATGCATATGTCCATGCAAATGTGTCTCAAAAGCATGTGCCGGCCGCCACAGCATTTGAGACACAATTTTTTCAAGTGAATTGCGCTGTTACCGAAACGATACAGTATTTCGGGCAGCGCAAAAATAAAAACTTACCCCAATCCTGTATTATGCCCATGCGCCGTCCAGGCGATCCACCCTATCTGCTCCAGATGCCCATGTGCTAATCTAAAAATAAAGAAAAATTAGGTTAGGCATCAAATTTTCTAGTAAATTATAAATTTACTTACCTCTGCAAATACTGCTGACCACGCGCGCCGGAAAAAATAAGAATAATGAATTGGGTCATTTTTCTCTACTACGCTGGCAGAGAAAAATGAACAATGAATTTTCTCTTTATTTTCGGCACTTATTCTATTGCTAGAGTGAGTATATATAAATATGTATGTACTACATATTTTGTCGGTCGCGAGCTCTGCTAGCAAAGCGTGAGTGAGCATATATGTGTGTGTGGTTCAATTGAACCGTCGCTCCCCTGTAAAAAACGTTGGAGTATGGGAGTACTCCAACATTTATCCTCATTCATACAAAAAGGTGGTCCAATTTATAAGCCCATGTCCGGTGATTGGATCACCTAATCCATATCGGAGCACCCTGCTGAATAGTCTATGGAACACCTACGTGAGAGTACTTTGAAAATGCTGGCAAAATATTACTCTATAGAGTACTTTGCAGTAAAGCGAGAGAGGGAGTATGTGTTCTTTTTGAGGACCACCTACTCCCTCTCTCGCTTTGCTGTTGAATAGTCCATAGAGTAATCCAATAGGAGTATTTTGGGAGTACTCTCATGTAGGTGGTCTATAGGTGTAGGTGGTAAATTGGACCACCTTTTTTATATGAGCGAGGATAAGTGTTGGAGTACTCCGATACTCCTTAAGGAGTACTCTATGGAGTATGGAACGGAGTATTTCGGTTTTTTGCAGGGTCAATGCGAGCGCCATACATATATGTAAATATGTGTGCCAATGATCACGGCTGCGCGCTAGTGATGCTACGGTTTTGGTCAACGGGCACCAAAAACCCGACTTGGAAAAAAATCGGGACCGCTTACTGCGGGAGAAGGGGGGACGAAATCTACGTTCGTCCCGCTCCTCGGCGACCGTGCCGAGGCAAAAAAAAATGGAAAAAGTCCAAAAAATAAAAAGTTTTTTTTCGTTTCGGAAAACTTTTTTTTGGTTTTTTTTGTTCTGTTTTCTATTTTTTTATGAGTTTGGGTTATTTTTTTGTAGGGGCAGGGCTATTTTGCCCACAAAACAACAAAAGTAACCGGAACCTAAAAGACCCTCACACTCTCTACCAGGCTCGGTACCGGATTCCGAGTTCCGCCGGGATTACCGGACCAGCCAAAGCGAAAACGTCGCTGTGTGCGCAGCCCTAACGCCAGCACGAATATACGTACACAAACATATGTACATACATACGGACATAATGAACGCGAGAAAATAAATGCACTCTGCCTAGCGAAACAGAATGCAGGGTGAGTCAAGCAAGAAAATATAACCTTTCGTAGCAAGCGCTACGGTGTTACGGTGACATACGCAACCGTATAAGAATCATAACTTTTGTCACTCCTGGACTCGTTTCGGGCATATAACGGGGCCTATTTATTATCGTTCAATATATTTACCGCTAGTAACCAAGAATAATATACATATATTAACATATTCCGTTTAAATAATTATGAAGTTCTGCAAATGAACAGTGGGTTTCGCGATATTAGACCCATATACATAAACGGTCGCCGAATTCCAGCGCTCTCGCCACCCACACGTACGGGTGTACGGCCGTCAAAATAACCAATTTTGTTTTATTCTCCTTTCTTCCGCCAGAATGACACGTTTCGCATCCCTGCGCCAGCGGGCCGAACGCTTAGCCGGCCGGTACCCGAAGCCATGCCCGCTGTGTGGCGATGGCCATCCGCTTCGGTCGTGCGCCCAATACCAGGGGATGGCGCCCCTGCAGCGCTTGAAGGAGGTCATTCGGGCCGGCTATTGCGACAACTGCCTGTCCATGGTCCACTGTGCTAGGGAATGCACCAGCGCCGCCAGATGCCGACGATGTGGTGGAAAGCACCACACCACTCTCCACCTGCCAATGGACGACCCCGAGCCAACTAGCCCGCCTGCCGAGAAGAGTTGGGCGCAACAAGTGGAAGAGGCAGAGATGGAAGAAGAGATGCTGTCGATCCACGCCTCGGACGCAGCATGGGAGGTAGAGTCGGTACCGGACCCACGGCCGCTCCGACCGACGGAAGGGGCATCGGACTCACTGCCGTTCCGGCCCCTTCTAGCCCACGAGCGGCGAAACCTCGACCACCACACCGACCCGGTCACCACCTCGCAACACCGCAACCGCGCGCACCGTAACAGCCGTAAGCGGAGACTGGCCACACTGCCGCGCCAGCTTCGCACTAACACCGGCCACGACGACGGGCGTAGACTGGCCTCCCAGCCGCGCCAGCTACGCACCACCAATAGCGACGACTCACGCCGCACAAATACGCACAATCAGCGTAGACTGGCCTCTCAGCCGCGCCAACTACCTCTCGTATCCGGATTCCGCGACGGTCTCAACCGCGCCCTCTCCCGGGTGGGCCCTCCGGTGCGCCCCATGACCACCCTCGCGCCAACTGCGGTCGTGAAGCTGGAAGCCGGGGGTGGATTGCTACGCATCCGTGCCCTCATTGATGCGTGCTCCCCCCGCACAGTCATCGACCGCTCCTTGGCGGAAGATTTAGGGCTCCGGACGACACACTCGGGCGGAGTGTGCGGTTGCTTCCTCCGCATCCGCGGGAAACACGGGAACAACAAACAAATCACGGCGCACGCGCTGTGTGTCCCGCATTTTCAGCGGATCAGCCCCGCCCAAACCGTCGATGCGAACATCGCCGCTCCTTATGAGCATATTCGGCTGGCTGATCCGCTATTCTGTCAGGCCGCACCGCTCCGCTTGGTGCTCGGAGGTGACATATGCGCCGACATTTTCACCGCGGGAACTTTCCCTGCGTCCTTTGGGTCCCTCCGTGCCCAGAGCACGATATTCGGTTTCGTGCTATCCGGCGCCACTAGCATGTAAGGTTAGGTTAAGTTTAAAAAATAATAATAAAACTTTTTCTTTTTTTTCGTTATGAAATGTGTTCCACCTTTTTTATTGGGTCGAATAGATACATGGCAAGAAATATGCAACACGTATATTTTTTCACTCTTTCCCCCTCTCTTAGCTCTAGGTATGATCCGGCCACGCTCCAACCCTCAAAGTGGCGGTGGCTGCTCGAAGGCAGACGGCGGGACGGCGCCGTCCGGGACTTATCATTTGAGTTTACTAGACTAAGTGAGGCATGTGTGAAAATCCTGCGGCGGTTATCAGATGTTGCGTATCGCAAGGGGGCCGGCATGTTTAGGCCTGATGCCTAAATTCTCAAAAACGAGCCACCCTAATGTCACTTTCGTGTTCCCTTCCAACCACACATACCAAACCACCCACCTGTACGTGCATGCATGCGTATGCATGTTTTGTCAGCAACATATACATGCAGGTGGGTGTGCATGTGTAGGTTCACCTCCCCTTAAAACCGGAGGCTAAAATTTCGCGTTCAACGGTTGTCCTCGACTGGACAACTTCCTACTTTTCCAGCGATCATCAGCGAGTCAACACGCGTCACGGCCACCCCAGGATTTTCACCGCCAACTATAAGGTAAAATTTCGTTGTAAAACTGATAATTTTCACTGCAAAATATACGGCCACATTCTAACGAGATTATCGTTTTCGTTCTTCTTATTTTCTTTTTAAATCCGAATTCGACCGCGGTGCTTTCGAGCCACGGCCGCTCCAGCTAAGCACCACAGCCGAATCTCTTCATAGGTTCCTTTTCACTTATCTCCGAGCGCTATTGAAAATAGGCAAAATCGGTTAAAAGCCACGCCCACTTTCTATATATATAATATTTTCGAAAATACAAAAAGAGTGATTATTCAGTAGTTAATACACCTATAAGGATAATATTTGGTGTGCACTTTAGCGTTAAGGCAAAAAATACATTTTTGAAGAAATTTTTAAAATGGGGCGTGGTACCGCCCACTTTTGATTAAGTCAAATTTGGAAATATTATTAATCATAAATCAAAAACCGCTCAAGATAGCAAAGTCAAATTCAGCACATATATTTATATTAATACAGGCAATATTTCGAAAAAAAATTATCGAAATCGGGTTAGGTCCACGCCCAATTTTATACGAAAGATTTTGAAAAGGATCATAGATATATTGAATATGCTATAACTTTGCTTAAACTAGCTGTATATCATTTCTATTTCACCTCTAAAGTGTTCGTGGGCAAAGAAAGTCGAAAATACAAAATTTTTGGAAAATGGGCGTGGCCCCGCCCCTTTATGGGGGATTATTCCATAAAACTTTCCATGCCATAACTCCGGTAAAACTTGACTTATTGAAACGATATTTACAGAAAGTGTTCAACATATAAAGGTAACTCTTTGCTGTAAAAATAAACAAAATCGGTGAACGGACACGCCCACATTTTGAACACAGTTTTGAAAAATTTCTTTGTAAAATTAAAATCGCGATATTTCCATAACTGTATAAGTTATATATATAAGATTTTACACACTTAATAAGCTTTTTAAGCAAAACTAAACTGTATAAAAATTTTGTGGATTTTGGTGATGTAGGCGTGACGCCGCCCACTTTTTAGCATAAAAGCTCTGCTATTTTCAAAAGCGATTGCTTGGAATTTCAAGAATGTATTTCAATGAAATTTAGTGAGATACTTCCCAATAGTATGTAGCATACTCCTGCCAAAAGTTACGCAAATCGAATAACAAACAAGGAAGATTTACGGGCAAGTAGTTAACACCCTACTGCCTTTTTATACCTAGTAGTGCTTCGCACACAAGGTATATTAACTTCATTGGCCTAACGGTAGTATGTAACGGCATGAACGAATCGAGATAGATATTGACTTATATATATCAAAATGTTCAGGAGGAAAAGAGAAATTGATTGAGCCATGTCCGTCCGTCCGTCCGTCCGTCTGTGAACACGATAACTTGAGTAAATCTTGAGATATCTCAATGAAATTTGGTATGTAGGTTCCTTTTCACTTATCTCCGAGCGCTATTGAAAATAGGCAAAATCGGTTAAAAGCCACGCCCACTTTCTATATATATAATATTTTCGAAAATACAAAAAGAGTGATTATTCAGTAGTTAAAACACCTAGAAGGATAATATTTGGTGTGCACTTTAGCGTTAAGGCAAAAAATACATTTTTGAAGAAATTTTTAAAATGGGGCTTGGTACCGCCCACTTTTGATTAAGTCAAATTTGGAAATATTATTAATCATAAATCAAAAACCGCTCAAGATAGCAAAGTCAAATTCAGCACACATATTTATATTAATACAGGCAATATTTCGAAAAAAAATTATCGAAATCGGGTTAGGTCCACGCCCAATTTTATACGAAAGATTTTGAAAAGGATCATAGATATATTGAATATGCTATAACTTTGCTTAAACTAGCTGTATATCATTTCTATTTCACCTCTAAAGTGTTCGTGGGCAAAGAAAGTCTAAAACACAAAATTTTTGGAAAATGGGCGTGGCCCCGCCCCTTTATGGGGGATTATTCCATAAAACTTTCCATGCCATAACTCCGGTAAAAATTGACTTATTGAAACGATATTTACAGAAAGTGTTCAACATATAAAGGTAACTCTTTGCTGAAAAAATAAACAAAATCGGTGAACGGACACGCCCACATTATGAACACAGTTTTGAAAAATTTCTTTGTAAAATTAAAATCGCGATATTTCCATAACTGTATAAGTTATATATATAAGATTTTACACACTTAATAAGCTTTTTAAGCAAAACTAAACTGTATAAAAATTTTGTGGATTTTGGTGATGTAGGCGTGACGCCGCCCACTTTTTAGCATAAAAGCTCTGCTATTTTCAAAAGCGATTGCTTGGAATTTCAAGAATGTATTTCAATGAAATTTAGTGAGATACTTCCCAATAGTATGTAGCATACTCCTGTCAAAAGTTACGCAAATCGAATAACAAACAAGGAAGATTTACGGGCAAGTAGTTAACACCCTCCTGCATTTTTTTATTAATGTTTTTTATTTTCATACCTTTCATGAACATGAGGAAAGCTATTTATATTTTGTCATTTAGTGATAATTGAATTTACCACTCACAAAAGAAGTGTTTTTAATCGAAAACAATCAGTTGCCTTTATAACAACTTTTCCGTTATTAAAATAGACCTGAGTAAATTGGGATACCAAAACAAATCACTACTAGGTATTTAATGTTCGGTTACACCCGAACTTAGACTTCCTTACTAGTTTTATTAATGTTTTTTATTTTCATACCTTTCATGAACATGAGGAAAGCTATTTATATTTTGTCATTTAGTGATAATTGAATTTACCACTCACAAAAGAAGTGTTTTTAATCGAAAACAATCAGTTGCCTTTATAACAACTTTTCCGTTATTAAAATAGACCTGAGTAAATTGGGATACCAAAACAAATCACTACTAGGTATTTAATGTTCGGTTACACCCGAACTTAGACTTCCTTACTAGTTTTATTAATGTTTTTATACCTAGTAGTGCTTCGCACACAAGGTATATTAACTTCATTGGCCTAACGGTAGTATGTAACGGCATAAACGAATCGAGATAGATATTGACTTATATATATCAAAATGTTCAGGAGGAAAAGAGAAATTGATTGAGCCATGTCCGTCCGTCCGTCCGTCCGTCTGTGAACACGATAACTTGAGTAAATCTTGAGATATCTCAATGAAATTTGGTATGTAGGTTCCTTTTCACTTATCTCCGAGCGCTATTGAAAATAGGCAAAATCGGTTAAAAGCCACGTCCACTTTGTATATATATAATATTTTCGAAAATACAAAAAGAGTGATTATTCAGTAGTTAATACACCTATAAGGATAATATTTGGTGTGCACTTTAGCGTTAAGGCAAAAAATACATTTTTGAAGAAATTTTTAAAATGGGGCGTGGTACCGCCCACTTTTGATTAAGTCAAATTTGGAAATATTATTAATCATAAATCAAAAACCGCTCAAGATAGCAAAGTCAAATTCAGCACACATATTTATATTAATACAGGCAATATTTCGAAAAAAAATTATCGAAATCGGGTTAGGTCCACTCCCAATTTTATACGAAAGATTTTGAAAAGGATCATAGATATATTGAATATGCTATAACTTTGCTTAAACTAGCTGTATATCATTTCTATTTCACCTCTAAAGTGTTCGTGGGCAAAGAAAGTCGAAAACACAAAATTTTTGGAAAATGGGCGTGGCCCCGCCCCTTTATGGGGGATTATTCCATAAAACTTTCCATGCCATAACTCCGGTAAAAATTGACTTATTGAAACGATATTTACAGAAAGTGTTCAACATATAAAGGTAACTCTTTGCTGTAAAAATAAACAAAATCGGGGAACGGACACGCCCACATTATGAACACAGTTTTGAAAAATTTCTTTGTAAAATTAAAATCGCGATATTTCCATAACTGTATAAGTTATATATATAAGATTTTACACACTTAATAAGCTTTTTAAGCAAAACTAAACTGTATAAAAATTTTGTGGATTTTGGTGATTTAGGCGTGACGCCGCCCACTTTTTAGCATAAAAGCTCTGCTATTTTCAAAAGCGATTGCTTGGAATTTCAAGAATGTATTTCAATGAAATTTAGTGAGATACTTCCCAATAGTATGTAGCATACTCCTGCCAAAAGTTACGCAAATCGAATAACAAACAAGGAAGATTTACGGGCAAGTAGTTAACACCCTACTGCCTTTTTATACCTAGTAGTGCTTCGCACACAAGGTATATTAACTTCATTGGCCTAACGGTAGTATGTAACGGCATAAACGAATCGAGATAGATATTGACTTACATATATCAAAATGTTCAGGAGGAAAAGAGAAATTGATTGAGCCATGTCCGTCCGTCCGTCCGTCCGTCCGTCCGTCTGTGAACACGATAACTTGAGTAAATCTTGAGATATCTCAATGAAATTTGGTATGTAGGTTCCTTTTCACTTATCTCCGAGCGCTATTGAAAATAGGCAAAATCGGTTAAAAGCCACGCCCGCTTTGTATATATATAATATTTTCGAAAATACAAAAAGAGTGATTATTCAGTAGTTAATACACCTATAAGGATAATATTTGGTGTGCACTTTAGCGTTAAGGCAAAAAATACATTTTTGAAGAAATTTTTAAAATGGGGCGTGGTACCGCCCACTTTTGATTAAGTCAAATTTGGAAATATTATTAATCATAAATCAAAAACCGCTCAAGATAGCAAAGTCAAATTCCGTCCGTCTGTGAACACGATAACTTGAGTAAATCTTGAGATATCTCAATGAAATTTGGTATGTAGGTTCCTTTTCACTTATCTCCGAGCGCTATTGAAAATAGGCAAAATCGGTTAAAAGCCACGTCCACTTTGTATATATATAATATTTTCGAAAATACAAAAAGAGTGATTATTCAGTAGTTAATACACCTATAAGGATAATATTTGGTGTGCACTTTAGCGTTAAGGCAAAAAATACATTTTTGAAGAAATTTTTAAAATGGGGCGTGGTACCGCCCACTTTTGATTAAGTCAAATTTGGAAATATTATTAATCATAAATCAAAAACCGCTCAAGATAGCAAAGTCAAATTCAGCACACATATTTATATTAATACAGGCAATATTTCGAAAAAAAATTATCGAAATCGGGTTAGGTCCACTCCCAATTTTATACGAAAGATTTTGAAAAGGATCATAGATATATTGAATATGCTATAACTTTGCTTAAACTAGCTGTATATCATTTCTATTTCACCTCTAAAGTGTTCGTGGGCAAAGAAAGTCGAAAACACAAAATTTTTGGAAAATGGGCGTATGGTATGTAGGTTCCTTTTCACTTATCTCCGAGCGCTATTGAAAATAGGCAAAATCGGTTAAAAGCCACGCCCACTTTCTATATATATAATATTTTCGAAAATACAAAAAGAGTGATTATTCAGTAGTTAATACACCTATAAGGATAATATTTGGTGTGCACTTTAGCGTTAAGGCAAAAAATACATTTTTGAAGAAATTTTTAAAATGGGGCGTGGTACCGCCCACTTTTGATTAAGTCAAATTTGGAAATATTATTAATCATAAATCAAAAACCGCTCAAGATAGCAAAGTCAAATTCAGCACACATATTTATATTAATACAGGCAATATTTCGAAAAAAAATTATTTAAATCGGGTTAGGTCCACGCCCAATTTTATACGAAAGATTTTGAAAAGGATCATAGATATATTGAATATGCTATAACTTTGCTTAAACTAGCTGTATATCATTTCTATTTCACCTCTAAAGTGTTCGTGGGCAAAGAAAGTCGAAAACACAAAATTTTTGGAAAATGGGCGTGGCCCCGCCCCTTTATGGGGGATTATTCCATAAAACTTTCCATGCCATAACTCCGGTAAAAATTGACTTATTGAAACGATATTTACAGAAAGTGTTCAACATATAAAGGTAACTCTTTGCTGTAAAAATAAACAAAATCGGTGAACGGACACGCCCACATTATGCACACAGTTTTGAAAAATTTCTCTGTAAAATTAAAATCGCGATATTTCCATAACTGTATAAGTTATATATATAAGATTTTACACACTTAATAAGCTTTTTAAGCAAAACTAAACTGTATAAAAATTTTGTGGATTTTGGTGATGTAGGCGTGACGCCGCCCACTTTTTAGCATAAAAGCTCTGCTATTTTCAAAAGCGATTGCTTGGAATTTCAAGAATGTATTTCAATGAAATTTAGTGAGATACTTCCCAATAGTATGTAGCATACTCCTGCCAAAAGTTACGCAAATCGAATAACAAACAAGGAAGATTTACGGGCAAGTAGTTAACACCCTACTGCCTTTTTTTATTAATGTTTTTTATTTTCATACCTTTCATGAACATGAGGAAAGCTATTTATATTTTG
Source organism: Sphenella marginata (assembly GCA_951509765.1). Classification (NCBI taxonomy): domain Eukaryota; kingdom Metazoa; phylum Arthropoda; class Insecta; order Diptera; family Tephritidae; genus Sphenella; species Sphenella marginata. Next base: position 2,049,282 of record OX608078.1, read on the forward strand.
TCATTTAGTGATAATTGAATTTACCACTCACAAAAGAAGTGTTTTTAATCGAAAACAATCAGTTGCCTTTATAACAACTTTTCCGTTATTAAAATAGACCTGAGTAAATTGGGATACCAAAACAAATCACTACTAGGTATTTAATGTTCGGTTACACCCGAACTTAGACTTCCTTACTAGTTTTATTAATGTTTTTTATTTTCATACCTTTCATGAACATGAGGAAAGCTATTTATATTTTGTCATTTAGTGATAATTGAATTTACCACTCACAAAAGAAGTGTTTTTAATCGAAAACAATCAGTTGCCTTTATAACAACTTTTCCGTTATTAAAATAGACCTGAGTAAATTGGGATACCAAAACAAATCACTACTAGGTATTTAATGTTCGGTTACACCCGAACTTAGACTTCCTTACTAGTTTTATTAATGTTTTTTATTTTCATACCTTTCATGAACATGAGGAAAGCTATTTATATTTTGTCATTTAGTGATAATTGAATTTACCACTCACAAAAGAAGTGTTTTTAATCGAAAACAATCAGTTGCCTTTATAACAACTTTTCCGTTATTAAAGTAGACCTGAGTAAATTGGGATACCAAAACAAATCACTACTAGGTATTTAATGTTCGGTTACACCCGAACTTAGACTTCCTTACTAGTTTATTTTCATACCTTTCATGAACATGAGGAAAGCTATTTATATTTTGTCATTTAGTGATAATTGAATTTACCACTCACAAAAGAAGTGTTTTTAATCGAAAACAATCAGTTGCCTTTATAACAACTTTTCCGTTATTAAAATAGACCTGAGTAAATTGGGATACCAAAACAAATCACTAGTAGGTATTTAATGTTCGGTTACACCCGAACTTAGACTTCCTTACTAGTTTATTTTCATACCTTTCATGAACATGAGGAAAGCTATTTATATTTTGTCATTTAGTGATAATTGAATTTACCACTCACAAAAGAAGTGTTTTTAATCGAAAACAATCAGTTGCCTTTATAACAACTTTTCCGTTATTAAAATAGACCTGAGTAAATTGGGATACCAAAACAAATCACTACTAGGTATTTAATGTTCGGTTACACCCGAACTTAGACTTCCTTACTAGTTTTATTAATATTTTTTATTTTCATACCTTTCATGAACATGAGGAAAGCTATTTATATTTTGTCATTTAGTGATAATTGAATTTACCACTCACAAAAGAAGTGTTTTTAATCGAAAACAATCAGTTGCCTTTATAACAACTTTTCCGTTATTAAAATAGACCTGAGTAAATTGGGATACCAAAACAAATCACTACTAGGTATTTAATGTTCGGTTACACCCGAACTTAGACTTACTTACTAGTTTATTTTCATACCTTTCATGAACATGAGGAAAGCTATTTATATTTTGTCATTTAGTGATAATTGAATTTACCACTCACAAAAGAAGTGGTTTTAATCGAAAACAATCAGTTGCCTTTATAACAACTTTTCCGTTATTAAAATAGACCTGAGTAAATTGGGATACCAAAACAAATCACTACTAGGTATTTAATGTTCGGTTACACCCGAACTTAGACTTCCTTACTAGTTTTATTAATGTTTTTTATTTTCATACCTTTCATGAACATGAGGAAAGCTATTTATATTTTGTCATTTAGTGATAATTGAATTTACCACTCACAAAAGAAGTGTTTTTAATCGAAAACAATCAGTTGCCTTTATAACAACTTTTCCGTTATTAAAATAGACCTGAGTAAATTGGGATACCAAAACAAATCACTACTAGGTATTTAATATTCGGTTACACCCGAACTTAGACTTCCTTACTAGTTATACCTAGTAGTGCTTCGCACACAAGGTATATTAACTTCATTGGCCTAACGGTAGTATGTAACGGCATAAACGAATCGAGATAGATATTGACTTATATATATCAAAATGTTCAGGAGGAAAGAGAAATTGATTGAGCCATGTCCGTCCGTCCGTCCGTCCGTCCGTCTGTGAACACGATAACTTGAGTAAATCTTGAGATATCTCAATGAAATTTGGTATGTAGGTTCCTTTTCACTTATCTCCGAGCGCTATTGAAAATAGGCAAAATCGGTTAAAAGCCACGCCCACTTTGTATATATATAATATTTTCGAAAATACAAAAAGAGTGATTATTCAGTAGTTAATACACCTATAAGGATAATATTTGGTGTGCACTTTAGCGTTAAGGCAAAAAATACATTTTTGAAGAAATTTTTAAAATGGGGCGTGGTACCGCCCACTTTTGATTAAGTCAAATTTGGAAATATTATTAATCATAAATCAAAAACCGCTCAAGATAGCAAAGTCAAATTCAGCACACATATTTATATTAATACAGGCAATATTTCGAAAAAAAATTATCGAAATCGGGTTAGGTCCACGCCCAATTTTATACGAAAGATTTTGAAAAGGATCATAGATATATTGAATATGCTATAACTTTGCTTAAACTAGCTGTATATCATTTCTATTTCACCTCTAAAGTGTTCGTGGGCAAAGAAAGTCGAAAACACAAAATTTTTGGAAAATGGGCGAGGCCCCGCCCCTTTATGGGGGATTATTCCATAAAACTTTCCATGCCATAACTCCGGTAAAAATTGACTTATTGAAACGATATTTACAGAAAGTGTTCAACATATAAAGGTAACTCTTTGCTGTAAAAATAAACAAAATCGGTGAACGGACACGCCCACATTTTGAACACAGTTTTGAAAAATTTCTTTGTAAAATTAAAATCGCGATATTTCCATAACTGTATAAGTTATATATATAAGATTTTACACACTTAATAAGCTTTTTAAGCAAAACTAAACTGTATAAAAATTGTGTTTCTATATATATAATATTTTCGAAAATACAAAAAGAGTGATTATTCAGTAGTTAATACACCTATAAGGATAATATTTGGTGTGCACTTTAGCGTCAAGGCAAAACATACATTTTTGAAGAAATTTTTAAAATGGGGCGTGGTACCGCCCACTTTTGATTAAGTCAAATTTGGAAATATTATTAATCATAAATCAAAAACCGCTCAAGATAGCAAAGTCAAATTCAGCACACAGGTGTTCTGAATTGTTAATACAGGCAATATTTCGAAAAAAAATTATCGAGATGGGGTTAGGTCCACGCCCAATTTTATACGAAAGATTTTGAAAAGGATCATAGATATATTGAATATGCTATAACTTTGCTTAAACTAGCTGTATATCATTTCTATTTCACCTCTAAAGTGTTCGTGGGCAAAGAAAGTCGAAAACACAAAATTTTTGGAAAATGGGCGTGGCCCCGCCCCTTTATGGGGGATTATTCCATAAAACTTTCCATGCCATAACTCCGGTAAAAATTGACTTATTGAAACGATATTTACAGAAAGTGTTCAACATATAAAGGTAACTCTTTGCTGTAAAAATAAACAAAATCGGTGAACGGACACGCCCACATTTTGAACACAGTTTTGAAAAATTTCTCTGTAAAATTAAAATCGCGATATTTCCATAACTGTATAAGTTATATATATAAGATTTTACACACTTAATAAGCTTTTTAAGCAAAACTAAACTGTATAAAAATTTTGTGGATTTTGGTGATGTAGGCGTGACGCCGCCCACTTTTTAGCATAAAAGCTCTGCTATTTTCAAAAGCGATTGCTTGGAATTTCAAGAATGTATTTCAATGAAATTTAGTGAGATACTTCCCAATAGTATGAAGCATACTCCTGCCAAAAGTTACGCAAATCGAATAAGAAACAAGGAAGATTTACGGGCAAGTAGTTAACACCCTACTGCCTTTTTTTATTAATGTTTTTTATTTTCATACCTTTCATGAACATGAGGAAAGCTATTTATATTTTGTCATTTAGTGATAATTGAATTTACCACTCACAAAAGAAGTGTTTTTAATCGAAAACAATCAGTTGCCTTTATAACAACTTTTCCGTTATTAAAATATACCTGAGTAAATTGGGATACCAAAACAAATCACTACTAGGTATTTAATGTTCGGTTACACCCGAACTTAGACTTCCTTACTAGTTTTATTAATGTTTTTTATTTTCATGCCTTTCATGAACATGAGGAAAGCTATTTATATTTTGTCATTTAGTGATAATTGAATTTACCACTCACAAAAGAAGTGTTTTTAATCGAAAACAATCAGTTGCCTTTATAAAAACTTTTCCGTTATTAAAATATACCTGAGTAAATTGGGATACCAAAACAAATCACTACTAGGTATTTAATGTTCGGTTACACCCGAACTTAGACTTCCTTACTAGTTTATTTTCATACCTTTCATGAACATGAGGAAAGCTATTTATATTTTGTCATTTAGTGATAATTGAATTTACCACTCACAAAAGAAGTGTTTTTAATCGAAAACAATCAGTTGCCTTTATAACAACTTTTCCGTTATTAAAATAGACCTGAGTAAATTGGGATACCAAAACAAATCAGTACTAGGTATTTAATGTTCGGTTACACCCGAACTTAGACTTCCTTACTAGTTATACCTAGTAGTGCTTCGCACACAAGGTATATTAACTTCATTGGCCTAACGGTAGTATGTAACGGCATAAACGAATCGAGATAGATATTGACTTATATATATCAAAATGTTCAGGAGGAAAAGAGAAATTGATTGAGCCATGTCCGTACGTCCGTCCGTCCGTCTGTGAACACGATAACTTGAGTAAATCTTGAGATATCTCAATGAAATTTGGTATGTAGGTTCCTTTTCACTTATCTCCGAGCGCTATTGAAAATAGGCAAAATCGGTTAAAAGCCACGCCCACTTTCTATATATATAATATTTTCGAAAATACAAAAAGAGTAATTATTCAGTAGTTAATACACCTATAAGGATAATATTTGGTGTGCACTTTAGCGTTAAGGCAAAAAATACATTTTTGAAGAAATTTTTAAAATGGGGCGTGGTACCGCTCACTTTTGATTAAGTCAAATTTGGAAATATTATTAATCATAAATCAAAAACCGCTCAAGATAGCAAAGTCAAATTCAGCACACATATTTATATTAATACAGGCAATATTTCGAAAAAAAATTATCGAAATCGGGTTAGGTCCACGCCCAATTTTATACGAAAGATTTTGAAAAGGATCATAGATATATTGAATATGCTATAACTTTGCTTAAACTAGCTGTATATCATTTCTATTTCACCTCTAAAGTGTTCGTGGGCAAAGAAAGTCGAAAACACAAAATTTTTGGAAAATGGGCGTGGCCCCGCCCCTTTATGGGGGATTATTCCATAAAACTTTCCATGCCATAACTCCGGTAAAAATTGACTTATTGAAACGATATTTACAGAAAGTGTTCAACATATAAAGGTAACTCTTTGCTGTAAAAATAAACAAAATCGGTGAACGGACACGCCCACATTTTGAACACAGTTTTGAAAAATTTCTTTGTAAAATTAAAATCGCGATATTTCCATAACTGTATAAGTTATATATATAAGATTTTACACACTTAATAAGCTTTTTAAGCAAAACTAAACTGTATAAAAATTTTGTGGATTTTGGTGATGTAGGCGTGACGCCGCCCACTTTTTAGCATAAAAGCTCTGCTATTTTCAAAAGCGATTGCTTGGAATTTCAAGAATGTATTTCAATGAAATTTAGTGAGATACTTCCCAATAGTATGTAGCATACTCCTGCCAAAAGTTACGCAAATCGAATAACAAACAAGGAAGATTTACGGGCAAGTAGTTAACACCCTACTGCCTTTTTATACCTAGTAGTGCTTCGCACACAAGGTATATTAACTTCATTGGCCTAACGGTAGTATGTAACGGCATAAACGAATCGAGATAGATATTGACTTATATATATCAAAATGTTCAGGAGGAAAAGAGAAATTGATTGAGCCATGTCCGTCCGTCCGTCTGTGAACACGATAACTTGAGTAAATCTTGAGATATCTCAATGAAATTTGGTATGTAGGTTCCTTTTCACTTATCTCCGAGCGCTATTGAAAATAGGCAAAATCGGTTAAAAGCCACGCCCACTTTCTATATATATAATATTTTCGAAAATACAAAAAGAGTGATTATTCAGTAGTTAATACACCTATAAGGATAATATTTGGTGTGCACTTTAGCGTTAAGGCAAAAAATACATTTTTGAAGAAATTTTTAAAATGGGACGTGGTACCTCCCACTTTTGATTAAGTCAAATTTGGAAATATTATTAATCATAAATCAAAAACCGCTCAAGATAGCAAAGTCAAATTCAGCACACATATTTATATTAATACAGGCAATATTTCGAAAAAAAATTATCGAAATCGGGTTAGGTCCACGCCCAATTTTATACGAAAGATTTTGAAAAGGATCATAGATATATTGAATATGCTATAACTTTGCTTAAACTAGCTGTATATCATTTCTATTTCACCTCTAAAGTGTTCGTGGGCAAAGAAAGTCGAAAACACAAAATTTTTGGAAAATGGGCGTGGCTCCGCCCCTTTATGGGGGATTATTCCATAAAACTTTCCATGCCATAACTCCGGTAAAAATTGACTTATTGAAACGATATTTACAGAAAGTGTTCAACATATAAAGGTAACTCTTTGCTGTAAAAATAAACAAAATCGGTGAACGGACACGCCCACATTATGAACACAGTTTTGAAAAATTTCTTTGTAAAATTAAAATCGCGATATTTCCATAACTGTATAAGTTATATATATAAGATTTTACACACTTAATAAGCTTTTTAAGCAAAACTAAACTGTATAAAAATTTTGTGGATTTTGGTGATGTAGGCGTGACGCCGCCCACTTTTTAGCATAAAAGCTCTGCTATTTTCAAAAGCGATTGCTTGGAATTTCAAGAATGTATTTCAATGAAATTTAGTGAGATACTTCCCAATAGTATGTAGCATACTCCTGCCAAAAGTTACGCAAATCGAATAACAAACAAGGAAGATTTACGGGCAAGTAGTTAACACCCTACTGCCTTTTTATACCTAGTAGTGCTTCGCACACAAGGTATATTAACTTCATTGGCCTAACGGTAGTATGTAACGGCATAAACGAATCGAGATAGATATTGACTTATATATATCAAAATGTTCAGGAGGAAAAGAGAAATTGATTGAGCCATGTCCGTCCGTCCGTCCGTCCGTCCGTCTGTGAACACGATAACTTGAGTAAATCTTGAGATATCTCAATGAAATTTGGTATGTAGGTTCCTTTTCACTTATCTCCGAGCGCTATTGAAAATAGGCAAAATCGGTTAAAAGCCACGCCCACTTTGTATATATATAATATTTTCGAAAATACAAAAAGAGTGATTATTCAGTAGTTAATACACCTATAAGGATAATATTTGGTGTGCACTTTAGCGTTAAGGCAAAAAATACATTTTTGAAGAAATTTTTAAAATGGGGCGTGGTACCGCCCACTTTTGATTAAGTCAAATTTGGAAATATTATTAATCATAAATCAAAAACCGCTCAAGATAGCAAAGTCAAATTCAGCACACATATTTATATTAATACAGGCAATATTTCGAAAAAAAATTATCGAAATCGGGTTAGGTCCACGCCCAATTTTATACGAAAGATTTTGAAAAGGATCATAGATATATTGAATATGCTATAACTTTGCTTAAACTAGCTGTATATCATTTCTATTTCACCTCTAAAGTGCTCGTGGGCAAAGAAAGTCGAAAACACAAAATTTTTGGAAAATGGGCGTGGCCCCGCCCCTTTATGGGGGATTATTCCATAAAACTTTCCATGCCATAACTCCGGTAAAAATTGACTTATTGAAACGATATTTACAGAAAGTGTTCAACATATAAAGGTAACTCTTTGCTGTAAATAAACAAAATCGGTGAACGGACACGCCCACATTTTGAACACAGTTTTGAAAAATTTCTTTGTAAAATTAAAATCGCGATATTTCCATAACTGTATAAGTTATATATATAAGATTTTACACACTTAATAAGCTTTTTAAGCAAAACTAAACTGTATAAAAATTTTGTGGATTTTGGTGATGTAGGCGTGACGCCGCCCACTTTTTAGCATAAAAGCTCTGCTATTTTCAAAAGCGATTGCTTGGAATTTCAATAATGTATTTCAATGAAATTTAGTGAGATACTTCCCAATAGTATGTAGCATACTCCTGCCAAAAGTTACGCAAATCGAATAACAAACAAGGAAGATTTACGGGCAAGTAGTTAACACCCTACTGCCTTATTATTAACTTCATTGGCCTAACGGTAGTATGTAACGGCATAAACGAATCGAGATAGATATTGACTTATATATATCAAAATGTTCAGGAGGAAAAGAGAAATTGATTGAGCCATGTCCGTCCGTCTGTGAACACGATAACTTGAGTAAATCTTGAGATATCTCAATGAAACTTGGTATGCAGGTTCCTTTTTACATATCTCTGAACGGTATTGAAAATAGGCAAAATCGGTTAAAAGCCACGCCCACTTTCTATATATATAATATTTTCGAAAATACAAAAAGAGTGATTATTCAGTACATAATACACCTATAAGGATAAAATTTGGTGTGTACCTTACCGTTAAGGCAAAAAATAAATTTGTGAAGAAATTTTTAAAAAAGGGCGTGGCACCGCCCACTTTTGATTAAGTCAAATTTGGAAATATTATTAATCATAAATCAAAAACCGCTCAAGATAGCAAAATAAAATTCAGCACACATATTTATATTAATACAGGCAATATTTCGAAAAAAAACTAGCGAAATCGGATTAGGTCCACGCCCAATTTTATACGAAAGATTTTGAAAAGGATCATGGATATATTGAATATGCTATAACTTTGCCTAAACTAGCTGTATATCATTTCTATTTCACCTCTAAAGTGTTCGTGGGCAAAGAAAGGCGAAAGCACAAAATTTTTGGAAAATGGGCGTGGCCCCGCCCCTTTATGGGGGATTATTCCACAAAACTTTCCATGCCATAACTCCGGTAAAAATTTATTTATTAAAACGATATTTGGAGAAAGTGTTCAACATATAAAGCTAACTCTTTGAACATAGTTCTAAAATATTTCTTCGTAAAATTAAAATCGCAATATTTCCATAATTGTGTAAGTTATATAAATAAGATTTTACGCACATATTAGCCTTTTTAAACAAAACTAAACTGTAAACAAATTTTGTGGATTTTGGTGATGTAGGCGTGACGCCGCCCACTTTTTAGCATAAAAGCTCTGCTATTTTCAAAAGCGATTGCTTGGAATTTCAAGAATGTATTTCAATGAAATTTTGTGAGATGCTTCCTAATAGTATGTAGTATACTCCTGCCAAAAATTACGCAAATCGAATAACAAACAAGCAAGATTTACGGGCAAGTAGTTAACACCCTACTGCCTTTTTATACCTAGTAGTGCTTCGCACACAAGGTATATTAACTTCATTGGCCTAACGGTAGTATGTAACGGCATAAACGAATCGAGATAGATATTGACTTATATATATCAAAATGTTCAGGAGGAAAAGAGAAATTGATTGAGCCATGTCCGTCCGTCCGTCCGTCTGTGAACACGATAACTTGAGTAAATCTTGAGATATCTCAATGAAATTTGGTATGTAGGTTCCTTTTCACTTATCTCCGAGCGCTATTGAAAATAGGCAAAATCGGTTAAAAGCCACGCCCACTTTCTATATATATAATATTTTCGAAAATACAAAAAGAGTGATTATTCAGTAGTTAATACACCTATAAGGATAATATTTGGTGTGCACTTTAGCGTTAAGGCAAAAAATACATTTTTGAAGAAATTTTTAAAATGGGGCGTGGTACCGCCCACTTTTGATTAAGTCAAATTTGGAAATATTATTAATCATAAATCAAAAACCGCTCAAGATAGCAAAGTCAAATTCAGCACACATATTTATATTAATACAGGCAATATTTCGAAAAAAAATTATCGAAATCGGGTTAGGTCCACGCCCAATTTTATACGAAAGATTTTGAAAAGGATCATAGATATATTGAATATGCTATAACTTTGCTTAAACTAGCTGTATATCATTTCTATTTCACCTCTAAAGTGTTCGTGGGCAAAGAAAGTCGAAAACACAAAATTTTTGGAAAATGGGCGTGGCCCCGCCCCTTTATGGGGGATTATTCCATAAAACTTTCCATGCCATAACTCCGGTAAAAATTGACTTATTGAAACGATATTTACAGAAAGTGTTCAACATATAAAGGTAACTCTTTGCTGTAAAAATAAACAAAATCGGTGAACGGACACGCCCACATTTTGAACACAGTTTTGAAAAATTTCTTTGTAAAATTAAAATCGCGATATTTCCATAACTGTATAAGTTATATATACATATAAGATTTTACACACTTAATAAGCTTTTTAAGCAAAACTAAACTGTATAAAAATTTTGTGGATTTTGGTGATGTAGGCATGACGCCGCCCACTGTTTAGCATAAAAGCTCTGCTATTTTCAAAAGCGATTGCTTGGAATTTCAATAATGTATTTCAATGAAATTTAGTGAGATACTTCCCAATAGTATGTAGCATACTCCTGCCAAAAGTTACGCAAATCGAATAACAAACAAGGAAGATTTACGGGCAAGTAGTTAACACCCTACTGCCTTTTTATACCTAGTAGTGCTTCGCACACAAGGTATATTAACTTCATTGGCCTAACGGTAGTATGTAACGGCATAAACGAATCGAGATAGATATTGACTTATATATATCAAAATGTTCAGGAGGAAAAGAGAAATTGATTGAGCCATGTCCGTCCGTCCGTCTGTGAACACGATAACTTGAGTAAATCTTGAGATATCTCAATGAAATTTGGTATGTAGGTTCCTTTTCACTTATCTCCGAGCGCTATTGAAAATAGGCAAAATCGGTTAAAAGCCACGCCCACTTTCTATATATATAATATTTTCGAAAATACAAAAAGAGTGATTATTCAGTAGTTAATACACCTATAAGGATAATATTTGGTGTGCACTTTAGCGTTAAGGCAAAAAATACATTTTTGAAGAAATTTTTAAAATGGGGCGTGGTACCGCCCACTTTTGATTAAGTCAAATTTGGAAATATTATTAATCATAAATCAAAAACCGCTCAAGATAGCAAAGTCAAATTCAGCACACATATTTATATTAATACAGGCAATATTTCGAAAAAAAATTATCGAAATCGGGTTAGGTCCACGCCCAATTTTATACGAAAGATTTTGAAAAGGATCATAGATATATTGAATATGCTATAACTTTGCTTAAACTAGCTGTATATCATTTCTATTTCACCTCTAAAGTGTTCGTGGGCAAAGAAAGTCGAAAACACAAAATTTTTGGAAAATGGGCGTGGCCCCGCCCCTTTATGGGGGATTATTCCATAAAACTTTCCATGCCATAACTCCGGTAAAAATTGACTTATTGAAACGATATTTACAGAAAGTGTTCAACATATAAAGGTAACTCTTTGCTGTAAAAATAAACAAAATCGGTGAACGGACACGCCCACATTATGAACACAGTTTTGAAAAATTTCTTTGTAAAATTAAAATCGCGATATTTCCATAACTGTATAAGTTATATATATAAGATTTTACACACTTAATAAGCTTTTTAAGCAAAACTAAACTGTATAAAAATTTTGTGGATTTTGGTGATGTAGGCGTGACGCCGCCCACTTTTTAGCATAAAAGCTCTGCTATTTTCAAAAGCGATTGCTTGGAATTTCAAGAATGTATTTCAATGAAATTTAGTGAGATACTTCCCAATAGTATGTAGCATACTCCTGCCAAAAGTTACGCAAATCGAATAACAAACAAGGAAGATTTACGGGCAAGTAGTTAACACCCTACTGCCTTTTTATACCTAGTAGTGCTTCGCACTCAAGGTATATTAACTTCATTCGCCTAACGGTAGTATGTAACGGCATAAACGAATCGAGATAGATATTGACTTATGTATATCAAAATGCTCAGGAGGAAAAGGGAAATTGATTGAGCCATGTCCGTCCGTCCGTCCGTCTGTCCGTCTGTCCGTCCGTCCGTCTGTGAACACGATAACTTGAGTAAATCTTGAGATATCTCAATGAAATTTGGTATGCAGGTTCCTTTTCACTTATCTCGGAGCGCTATTGAAAATAGGCAAAATCGGTTAAAAGCCACGCCCACTTTCTATATATATAATATTTTCGAAAATACAAAAAGAGTGATTATTCAGTAAATAATACACCAATAAGGATAAAATTTGGTGTGCACTTTAGCGTTAAGGCAAAAAATACATTTTTGAAGAAATTTTTAAAATGGGGCGTGGCACCGCCCACTTCTGATTAAGTAAAGTTTGGAAATATTATTAATCATAAATCAAAAACCGCTCAAGATAGCAAAGCGAAATTGAGCACACATATTTATATCAATACAGGCAATATTTCGAAAAAAAATTACCGAAATCGGGTAAGGCCACGCCCAATTTTATACAAAAGATTTTGAAAAGGATCATAGATATATTGAATATGCAATAACTTTGCTTAAACTACCTGTATATCATTTCTATTTCACCTCTAAAGTGTTCGTGGGCAAAGAAAGTCGAAAACACAAAATTTTGGGAAAATGGGCATGGCCCCGCCCCTTTATGGTGGATTATTCCACAAAACTTTCCATGCCATAACTCCTGTAAAAATTAATTTATTGAAACGATATTTGGAGAAATTGTTCAACATATAAAGCTTACTCTTTGCTGTAAAAATTAACAAAATTGGTTAAAGGACACGCCCACTTTTCGAATACAGTTCTGAAAAATTTCTTTGTAAAATTAAAATCGCGATATTTCCATAATTGTATAAGTTATATAAATAAGATTTTACACACTTAATAAGCTTTTTAGGGAAAACTAAGCTGTAAAAAAATTTTGCGGATTTTGTTGAAGTAGGCGTGGCGCCGCCCACTTTTTAGCAAAAAAGGTCTGTTAATTTCAAAAGCGATTGCTTAAAATTTCAAGAAGGTATTTCAATGAAAGTAAGTGAGATGCTTCCCAATAGTATGTAGTATACTCCTGCCAAAAATTACGCAAATCGGATAGCAAACACGCAAAATATACGGACAAGTAGTTAACACCCTACTGCCTTTTTACACCCAGCGTACTAGTACTAGTACAAGGGTATATTAATTTTGTTCACATAAAGGTACTATGTAACGGCACAAAATAATCGAGTTAGATATAGAGTTCCATATATGAAAGTTCTTAGGTTGAAAAGAGGAATTGATTAAGGCATGTCCGTCCGTCTGTCCGTCTGTCCGTCTGTCCGTCCGTGTACACGATAACTTGAGTAAAAATTGAGATATTTGCATGAAATTTTGCATACAGGTTACTTTCTGGCCAAGGTAGGTTGCTAAAAATTTCGAAAAACGTATAAAATGTTTTAATTCAATATCAGAAGCAGCTACAATGATAAAATTTGCAATATGTATTGATTTATATGTTCTAAGGCGGATTTTACCAAATTTTTTGAAAAGGGGCGTGGCACCGCCCCCATATATTTGAAGAAATTTTAAAATTTTGACTCCTAATAACTTGAGAACAGTTTATGCTAGTATAACGAAATTTTGTAGAGGGCATACTATTGTTGTGTTAAATTCAGATATAGAAAATAAACGAAATCGCTTGGCGACCACGCCTACTTTTTTATAAAAGTTATATTGAAAGGAGGTGGAAATATTGAAAAGTCCATATCTAATTAACTGATACCGCTATAATAATATAATTTGGTACATACATAAATTTTCATATTCTTTACATTATTTTTGCAAAATTTTGGAAAGTGGGCGTGGCACCGCCCACTTATGAGTCAAGCAATTTTCAAATTCGACTGCTAATAACTTCAGAACGGTGTGAGATAGGTTTACGAAACTAGGTTCCAGGCATGTTATGTTTATGTAGAGTACTACCACAGAAAATAAGAAAAATCGGTGAACGACCACGCCCCTTTTTGGATTAAAGTTCTCTAAACGAGAGTTAGGAAACCGGAATATGCAATATCTGTTTAACTGATAAAGATATAATGCTAAAATTTAGTACACTCATTCACCTGATGATGTTATTAGTGATGTTTAAAGGTTTTTCGGTAATATTTTGGAAAATGGGCGTGGCACCGCCCACAAGTGAATAAACAAAATATCAACATTTCACTATTAACAAGCCACTGTGAAAGTATCATAAAGATCTGCAATGAAAACTGATCTTCAATAGGGACAAACAACATAATAAAATCCGTGGGCGTGCCACCACCCACTTTTTTAAAATTAGGTAAATATTGATTAATGGACACATATATCCGTACATCGAAAAATTTCACAAAATACGTTAAAATTTATGGGCATGGCACGCCTTCTTTTCCAAAGTTATATATAGGACATGGTATAACCCTTGAAAAGATCGATTCAGTACTTTTGGCTCATGTAAGCGGTTAAAGCTTTATAAGCAAGGAGCGTGGCCGCGCCCACCAAATTCGCTATTGTTTAGGCTCGGCATAGATTGGTTTTTAAAATGGGCGAAATCGGATGAAAACCACGCCCCCTTTTTCTGAAAACTAACGCTGGGTATTTAATGTTCGGTTCACCCGAACTTAGACTTCCTTACTTGTTTTTATTAATTTTTTTTATTTTCATACCTTTCATGGACATGGGAAAAGCTATTTATATTTTCTTATCTAGTGATAATTTAATTTACCACTTACAACAGGAGTGTTTTTAATCGAAAACAATCGGTTGTTTTATAACACCTTTTCAGGTAGTAAAATAGACCTGAGTAAATTAGGATACCAAAACAGATCACTACTAGGTATTTAATGTTCGGTTACACCCGAACTTAGACTTCCTTACTAGTTTATTTTCATACCTTTCATGAACATGAGGAAAGCTATTTATATTTTGTCATTTAGTGATAATTGAATTTACCACTCACAAAAGAAGTGTTTTTAATCGAAAACAATCAGTTGCCTTTATAACAACTTTTCCGTTATTAAAATAGACCTGAGTAAATTGGGATACCAAAACAAATCACTACTAGGTATTTAATGTTCGGTTACACCCGAACTTAGACTTCCTTACTAGTTTTATTAATGTTTTTATACCTAGTAGTGCTTCGCACACAAGGTATATTAACTTCATTCGCCTAACGGTAGTATGTAACGGCATAAACGAATCGAGATAGATATTGACTTATGTATATCAAAATGTTCAGGAGGAGAAGAGAAATTGATTGAGCCATGTCCGTCCGTCCGTCCGTCCGTCTGTGAACACGATAACTTGAGTAAATCTTGAGATATCTCAATGAAACTTGGTATGCAGGTTCCTTTTTACATATCTCTGAACGGTATTGAAAATAGGCAAAATCGGTTAAAAGCCACGCCCACTTTCTATATATATAATATTTTCGAAAATACAAAAAGAGTGATTATTCAGTACATAATACACCTATAAGGATAAAATTTGGTGTGTACCTTACCGTTAAGGCAAAAAATAAATTTGTGAAGAAATTTTTAAAAAAGGGCGTGGCACCGCCCACTTTTGATTAAGTCAAATTTGGAAATATTATTAATCATAAATCAAAAACCGCTCAAGATAGCAAAATAAAATTCAGCACACATATTTATATTAATACAGGCAATATTTCGAAAAAAAACTAGCGAAATCGGATTAGGTCCACGCCCAATTTTATACGAAAGATTTTGAAAAGGATCATGGATATATTGAATATGCTATAACTTTGCCTAAACTAGCTGTATATCATTTCTATTTCACCTCTAAAGTGTTCGTGGGCAAAGAAAGGCGAAAGCACAAAATTTTTGGAAAATGGGCGTGGCCCCGCCCCTTTATGGGGGATTATTCCACAAAACTTTCCATGCCATAACTCCGGTAAAAATTTATTTATTAAAACGATATTTGGAGAAAGTGTTCAACATATAAAGCTAACTCTTTGCTGAAAAAATAAACAAAATCGGTGAACGGACACGCCCACTTTTTGAACATAGTTCTAAAATATTTCTTCGTAAAATTAAAATCGCAATATTTCCATAATTGTGTAAGTTATATAAATAAGATTTTACGCACATATTAGCCTTTTTAAACAAAACTAAACTGTAAACAAATTTTGTGGATTTTGGTGATGTAGGCGTGACGCCGCCCACTTTTTAGCATAAAAGCTCTGCTATTTTCAAAAGCGATTGCTTGGAATTTCAGGAATGTATTTCAATGAAATTTTGTGAGATGCTTCCTAATAGTATGTAGTATACTCCTGCCAAAAATTACGCAAATCGAATAACAAACAAGCAAGATTTACGGGCAAGTAGTTAACACCCTACTGCCTTTTTATACCTAGTAGTGCTTCGCACACAAGGTATATTAACTTCATTGGCCTAACGGTAGTATGTAACGGCATAAACGAATCGATATAGATATTGACTTATATATATCAAAATGTTCAGGAGGAAAAGAGAAATTGATTGAGCCATGTCCGTCCGTCCGTCCGTCTGTGAACACGATAACTTGAGTAAATCTTGAGATATCTCAATGAAATTTGGTATGTAGGTTCCTTTTCACTTATCTCCGAGCGCTATTGAAAATAGGCAAAATCGGTTAAAAGCCACGCCCACTTTCTATATATATAATATTTTCGAAAATACAAAAAGAGTGATTATTCAGTAGTTAATACACCTATAAGGATAATATTTGGTGTGCACTTTAGCGTTAAGGCAAAAAATACATTTTTGAAGAAATTTTTAAAATGGGGCGTGGTACCGCCCACTTTTGATTAAGTCAAATTTGGAAATATTATTAATCATAAATCAAAAACCGCTCAAGATAGCAAAGTCAAATTCAGCACACATATTTATATTAATACAGGCAATATTTCGAAAAAAAATTATCGAAATCGGGTTAGGTCCACGCCCAATTTTATACGAAAGATTTTGAAAAGGATCATAGATATATTGAATATGCTATAACTTTGCTTAAACTAGCTGTATATCATTTCTATTTCACCTCTAAAGTGTTCGTGGGCAAAGAAAGTCGAAAACACAAAATTTTTGGAAAATGGGCGTGGCCCCGCCCCTTTATGGGGGATTATTCCATAAAACTTTCCATGCCATAACTCCGGTAAAAATTGACTTATTGAAACGATATTTACAGAAAGTGTTCAACATATAAAGGTAACTCTTTGCTGTAAAAATAAACAAAATCGGTGAACGGACACGCCCACATTTTGAACACAGTTTTGAAAAATTTCTTTGTAAAATTAAAATCGCGATATTTCCATAACTGTATAAGTTATATATACATATAAGATTTTACACACTTAATAAGCTTTTTAAGCAAAACTAAACTGTATAAAAATTTTGTGGATTTTGGTGATGTAGGCGTGACGCCGCCCACTTTTTAGCATAAAAGCTCTGCTATTTTCAAAAGCGATTGCTTGGAATTTCAAGAATGTATTTCAATGAAATTTAGTGAGATACTTCCCAATAGTATGTAGCATACTCCTGCCAAAAGTTACGCAAATCGAATAACAAACAAGGAAGATTTACGGGCAAGTAGTTAACACCCTACTGCCTTTTTATACCTAGTAGTGCTTCGCACACAAGGTATATTAACTTCATTGGCCTAACGGTAGTATGTAACGGCATAAACGAATCGAGATAGATATTGACTTATATATATCAAAATGTTCAGGAGGAAAAGAGAAATTGATTGAGCCATGTCCGTCCGTCCGTCCGTCCGTCTGTGAACACGATAACTTGAGTAAATCTTGAGATATCTCAATGAAATTTGGTATGTAGGTTCCTTTTCACTTATCTCCGAGCGCTATTGAAAATAGGCAAAATCGGTTAAAAGCCACGCCCACTTTCTATATATATAATATTTTCGAAAATACAAAAAGAGTGATTATTCAGTAGTTAATACACCTATAAGGATAATATTTGGTGTGCACTTTAGCGTTAAGGCAAAAAATACATTTTTGAAGAAATTTTTAAAATGGGGCGTGGTACCGCCCACTTTTGATTAAGTCAAATTTGGAAATATTATTAATCATAAATCAAAAACCGCTCAAGATAGCAAAGTCAAATTCAGCACACATATTTATATTAATACAGGCAATATTTCGAAAAAAAATTATTTAAATCGGGTTAGGTCCACGCCCAATTTTATACGAAAGATTTTGAAAAGGATCATAGATATATTGAATATGCTATAACTTTGCTTAAACTAGCTGTATATCATTTCTATTTCACCTCTAAAGTGTTCGTGGGCAAAGAAAGTCGAAAACACAAAATTTTTGGAAAATGGGCGTGGCCCCGCCCCTTTATGGGGGATTATTCCATAAAACTTTCCATGCCATAACTCCGGTAAAAATTGACTTATTGAAACGATATTTACAGAAAGTGTTCAACATATAAAGGTAACTCTTTGCTGTAAAAATAAACAAAATCGGTGAACGGACACGCCCACATTTTGAACACAGTTTTGAAAAATTTCTTTGTAAAATTAAAATCGCGATATTTCCATAACTGTATAAGTTATATATACATATAAGATTTTACACACTTAATAAGCTTTTTAAGCAAAACTAAACTGTATAAAAATTTTGTGGATTTTGGTGATGTAGGCGTGACGCCGCCCACTTTTTAGCATAAAAGCTATGCTATTTTCAAAAGCGATTGCTTGGAATTTCAAGAATGTATTTCAATGAAATTTAGTGAGATACTTCCCAATAGTATGTAGCATACTCCTGCCAAAAGTTACGCAAATCGAATAACAAACAAGGAAGATTTACGGGCAAGTAGTTAACACCCTACTGCCTTTTTATACCTAGTAGTGCTTCGCACACAAGGTATATTAACTTCATTGGCCTAACGGTAGTATGTAACGGCATAAACGAATCGAGATAGATATTGACTTATATATATCAAAATGTTCAGGAGGAAAAGAGAAATTGATTGAGCCATGTCCGTCCGTCCGTCCGTCCGTCCGTCTGTGAACACGATAACTTGAGTAAATCTTGAGATATCTCAATGAAATTTGGTATGTAGGTTCCTTTTCACTTATCTCCGAGCGCTATTGAAAATAGGCAAAATCGGTTAAAAGCCACGCCCACTTTCTATATATATAATATTTTCGAAAATACAAAAAGAGTGATTATTCAGTAGTTAATACACCTATAAGGATAATATTTGGTGTGCACTTTAGCGTTAAGGCAAAAAATACATTTTTGAAGAAATTTTTAAAATGGGGCGTGGTACCGCCCACTTTTGATTAAGTCAAATTTGGAAATATTATTAATCATAAATCAAAAACCGCTCAAGATAGCAAAGTCAAATTCAGCACACATATTTATATTAATACAGGCAATATTTCGAAAAAAAATTATTTAAATCGGGTTAGGTCCACGCCCAATTTTATACGAAAGATTTTGAAAAGGATCATAGATATATTGAATATGCTATAACTTTGCTTAAACTAGCTGTATATCATTTCTATTTCACCTCTAAAGTGTTCGTGGGCAAAGAAAGTCGAAAACACAAAATTTTTGGAAAATGGGCGTGGCCCCGCCCCTTTATGGGGGATTATTCCATAAAACTTTCCATGCCATAACTCCGGTAAAAATTGACTTATTGAAACGATATTTACAGAAAGTGTTCAACATATAAAGGTAACTCTTTGCTGTAAAAATAAACAAAATCGGTGGACGGACACGCCCACATTATGAACACAGTTTTGAAAAATTTCTCTGTAAAATTAAAATCGCGATATTTCCATAACTGTATAAGTTATATATATAAGATTTTACACACTTAATAAGCTTTTTAAGCAAAACTAAACTGTATAAAAATTTTGTGGATTTTGGTGATGTAGGCGTGACGCCGCCCACTGTTTAGCATAAAAGCTCTGCTATTTTCAAAAGCGATTGCTTGGAATTTCAAGAATGTATTTCAATGAAATTTAGTGAGATACTTCCCAATAGTATGTAGCATACTCCTGCCAAAAGTTACGCAAATCGAATAACAAACAAGGAAGATTTACGGGCAAGTAGTTAACACCCTACTGCCTTTTTTTATTAATGTTTTTTATTTTCATACCTTTCATGAACATGAGGAAAGCTATTTATATTTTGTCATTTAGTGATAATTGAATTTACCACTCACAAAAGAAGTGTTTTTAATCGAAAACAATCAGTTGCCTTTATAACAACTTTTCCGTTATTAAAATAGACCTGAGTAAATTGGGATACCAAAACAAATCACTACTAGGTATTTAATGTTCGGTTACACCCGAACTTAGACTTCCTTACTAGTTTTATTAATGTTTTTTATTTTCATACCTTTCATGAACATGAGGAAAGCTATTTATATTTTGTCATTTAGTGATAATTGAATTTACCACTCACAAAAGAAGTGTTTTTAATCGAAAACAATCAGTTGCCTTTATAACAACTTTTCCGTTATTAAAATAGACCTGAGTAAATTGGGATACCAAAACAAATCACTACTAGGTATTTTTAATTTAGACATAATATGTTCAGAGCTATGAAGAATTTAAATTTTATATAGCCTGGGGGCGTGGCACCGCCTACTTTTCCAAAAATTGATATAGCCCAAATCGTACACAACAATCTTCTGAACCAATCTTGACAGTTTAAAAGAGATCGACCATAAGCTTTGGACATTATTGAAGTACAAACAAAACACAAAAAATGTGGGCGTGGCACCGCCCACTTTTCCAAAATTACATAAATCTTGACCAAAGGACACACATATCCAGAAATCATTAATTTAGACCAAATATGTTCAGAGCTATGAAGAATTTAAATTTTATATAGCCTTGGGGCGTGGCACCGCCTACTTTTCCAAAAATTGATATAGCCTAAATCGTACACAACAATTTTCTTAACCAATCTTGAAAGTTTAAAAGAGATCGACCATAAACTTTGGACATTATTGAAGTACAAACAAAACACAAAAAATGTGGGCGTGGCACCGCCCACTTTTCCAAAATTACATAAATCTTGACCAAAGGACACACATATCCAGAAATCATTAATTTAGACCAAATATGTTCAGAGCTATGAAGAATTTAAATTTTATATAGCCTTGGGGCGTGGCACCGCCTACATTTCCAAAAATTGATAGCGCCTAAATCGTACACAACAATTTTCTTAACCAATCTTGAAAGTTTAAAAGAGATCGACCATAAACTTTGGACATTATTGAAGTACAAACAAAACACAAAAGATGTGGGCGTGGCACCGCCCACTTTTCCAAAATTACATAAATCTTGACTAAAGGACACACATATCCAGAAATCATTAATTTAGACCAAATATGTTCAGAGCTATGAAGAATTTAAATTTTATATAGCCTTGGATCGTGGCACCGCCTACATTTCCAAAAATTGATAGCGCCTTAATCGTACACAACAATTTTCTTAACCAATCTTGAAAGTTTAAAAGAGATCGACCATAAACTTTGGACATTATTGAAGTACAAACAAAACACAAAAAATGTGGGCGTGGCACCGCCCACTTTTCCAAAATTACATAAATCTTGACCAAAGGACACACATATCCAAAAATTATTAATTTAGACCAAATATGTTCAGAGCTATGAAGAATTTAAATTTTATATAGCCTGGGGGCGTGGCACCGCCTACTTTTCCAAAAATTGATATAGCCTAAATCGTACACAACAATCTTCTGAACCAATCTTGAAAGTTTAAAAGAGATCGACCATAAACTTTGGACATTATTGAAGTACAAACAAAACACAAAAAATGTGGGCGTGGCACCGCCCACTTTTCCAAAATTACATAAATCTTGACCAAAGGACACACATATCCAAAAATCATTAATTTAGACCAAATATGTTCAGAGTTATGAAGAATTGTAGTTTTATATAGCCTATGCTTTAACCCATGATCTCAAGAATATACTGTGAAAATTTCATAAAAATCGGTTGAGTACTTTGGACGCCCATAAAGGACACACAGACACACAGACACACAGACACACATTCATTTTTATTTATAAGATAAGCTACCTGGTTCTCTGCCGATATTGCAGTGATCCTCCGTCCTTGCAACCGGTCCTGCAGCCTCTCCGCAACGCCTGCCCCAATTTCAGGACCCACCCTATACAGCTTCCTGAATTCCAATGGATCAAGGTCAAAGGGATCATCTATGTCCCTAAGTAACCTTCGATCCACTCTCACGCTCCTTACAGCTGCACTTCGCGTCATATTATAGGCTACGAACTCAAAATCCATTATATTTATGTATGTTTTTCACTTAAATATGAATATATTAACACAAATCACAAAAAGTAAACAAAACTTTAACAGCGTAAAAAGAATCTCTGATAAAATGTCAATTTTCAGATTGATAACGATAAGTTATCGAATTTAGAATTGACAAAAAGTTAGTGAATAGCATAGATTGTTAAAATTATTGTTACGTTAATTTATCGTTGACAAATTGTGTTAAAACAGTTAGTGAATCGCAAAATTGTTAAAATTATTGTTAAGTTAATTTATCGTTGACAAATTACGTTAAAAAAGTTAGTGAATCGCGCTACTGCTGCCTTCTCCTTTCGTTTTATACCCATATTATAGGGCAATGTTAAGTTTTTTGGGCAATCACCGACAACTCAGTTATCGATAAACTTATCGAAATATATCGAAGTAAAAATGAAACCTGGAGCTATCTCCTTTCGTTTGATACCCATATTATAGGGTAATATAGAGGTTTTCGGGCAATCGCATTTTGCCCGATGACTCAGTTATCGATCAATTTATCGAAATATATCCAAGTACAAAGGAAACCTGGGGCCTTCCCCTTTCGTTTGATACCCATATTGCAGGTCAAGTTTCAGGTTTTTGGGCAATCACATTTTCACCGATAACTCAGTTATCGATCAATTTATCGAAATATATCGAAGCTTAAGTGAAACCTGGGGCCTTCCCCTTTCGTTTGATACCCATATTGTAGGTCAAGTTTAAGGTTTTTGGGCAATCACATTTTCACCGATAACTCAGTTATCGATCAATTTATCGAAACCTATCGTAGTCCAAATGAAACCTGCTGCCTTCTCCTTTCGTTTTATACCCATATTATAGAGTAATGTTAAGTTTTTTGGGCAATCACCGATAACTCAGTTATCGATAAATTTATCGAAATATATCGGAGTCCAAATGAAACCTGGAGCTATCTCCTTTCGTTTGATACCCATATTGTAGGGTAATATAGAGGTTTTCGGGCAATCGCATTTTGAACGATGACTCAGTTATCGATCAATTTATCGAAATATATCGAAGTCCAAATGAAACCTGGAGCTATCTCCTTTCGTTTGATACCCATATTGAAATGTAATATAGAGGTTTTCGGGCAATCGCAATTTATCGAAATATATCGAAGTACAAATGAAACCTGGGGCCTTCCCCTTTCGTTTTATACCCATATTGTAGGGCAGATTTCACTCGACATCCGTAAACTTATTCCACGAAGAATTTTCATCTTTTTTAGACAATGAAAAAGCAACAAATATAGTAGTATTAGGAGATTTTAATATTGATTTATTAGGCTCCAGCTCTGCAGTGGAAAACCACGTTCAACTGCTAGCAAGTCATGGATTGACGTCATATATTCAATCCTCTACTAGGCCTGAGTCTGGCACATGTATAGATCATATTTACGACCGATTCGATAGTAGCAGATTGAGCCCATCTGTTGGGTTGAACTTAGATCTTGGATTTTCTGATCACTGTATGACCGGGCTATGTATCAACTGTTTAAATGGTGAGCGTAATAATAATCACCCATTAAGAGCCATCAAGAAAATTAATTTTAGGGATCTTCACATATCGCTTCGTCATGAACAATGGGAAACTGTTTATGCAGAAAAGGATGTATCTAAGGCGTACAGTTTATTTGTGACCACACTTCAAGCTCACATAATCAAATCCAGCTTTGTTACATTCCCAAAGATTTCGGACGTTACCCTCAAGCCGCGGATCAATCGTGATCTACTTAAAAAAATAAAAATAAAAAATAAATTGCGTGCTAAGTGTCGAAAGCATCCAAGAAACATCCGTCTCCGGAAGCGAGTGAAGCGGCTCACATGCAGTCTACATAAAGAAACTCGTTTAAGGCATGATAACTTTTATAAAAATAGGTTTATAGCTGAGAATGGCAACGTTAAAAAAGAATGGAATGTTATAAATGAGATTCTTCATCGTAATTCTGAAAGACGAGATAGTTCGTTTGTCTTGGATATCAACGGAGTGAATGTTTTTAGCCCAGCAGATGTTGCAAATGAGTTCAATGATTTTTTCTGTACAGTTGGTGCAAAATAACAGAGTGATACGCTGCACATGTAACAATCGCTCAATTTATTTTGATTCTACTCCGCCTGGAAGTAGTTTTTTCTTTGAACCAATCTCTGGATCCGAGATCTTGAGCTTAATAAATTCTTTGAGTAACACTGAGTCATGTGGAAATGATAATATTTCGAACCGTACGTTGAAGAGTATTGCTCTTTATGTTGTTGACATCTTGAAGCATTTATTTAATAATAGTATGGTCGAAGGAGTATTTCCAGAGGATCTAAAATGTGCTGTTGTCATACCTCTTTATAAGAAAGGTAATAGAAAAGACAAGAATAACTCCAGACCTATCTCTCTCCTGCCGTCGATATCTAAAGTTTTTGAGAAAGCTGTGAAGTGTAGAGTTGTAGCATATTTGGAAAAAATTAGGTATTTCAGTTCTAAACAATTCGGTTTCCGGCAAGGATGCTCTACTGAAGACGCTCTTCATGAATTTTGTTCTTCTATATATAAAGCAATGGATGAAAGAAAGTATTGCGCTTGCCTTTTTGTTGATATTACGAAAGCTTTTGACATGGTGAACCATAAAATTCTCTTAAGTAAACTGAGTTCAGCAGGTTTCCGTGGAAACATTTTAAATTGGTTTGAATCTTATTTAACATGCAGAAAACAAAGAGTGAAAATTAATCATGTTATAAGCGAACCTAAAATAATGGATTTGGGAGTCCCTCAAGGCTCTGTGCTCGGTCCAATTTTATTCCTTATTTACATAAATTCGTTATTTTCAATACCTTTCGTGGGGCAAGTGACTGCATTTGCCGATGACTTGGCAATTGCATATGGATCACTCAATGCCTTCAATCGTTGTATGGAGATTAATCACGATGTGCACCTGCTAAGAGAGTGGTTTGCTGCTCATAAGCTCATTGTAAGCAGTAAAACAAAATTTATGTATTTCAGTCTTTGTGGCAAGGAAGTGCCAAGTGGTGATATTATTTTTCACTCTGCAAGTTGTTTGGGGCACAAGCTTTGTTGTCATACTTGTATTGAGCAAGACAATCGAGTTATTTATACACCAGAAATCATGTGTGATAGTAATTGTTTTAAGATTGAGGTAGTATCTAGTTTCAAGTACTTGGGAGTTATAGTTGATCAAAACTTGAGTTGGTCGTCGCATGTCTCTGCTATGAAGCAATATCTGCTTTCAACAGTGCGTTCATTTTATCGTCTTAAAAAATTATGTTCAAGCAGCGTACTGAAAATAGTGTACTATGGACTAGTACAGTCTAAACTTCAATATGGTATAAGTTGCTGGGGTAGTACATATAATAATAAAATTCGTCCGCTTTTAAGGTTGCAGAAG
This sequence comes from Sphenella marginata, assembly GCA_951509765.1. NCBI lineage: Eukaryota > Metazoa > Arthropoda > Insecta > Diptera > Tephritidae > Sphenella > Sphenella marginata. Next base: position 2,075,040 of record OX608078.1, read on the forward strand.
TGTCTCATAAGAAGAATATGTAACGCCAACCGGCTAGCGCACTCTATGAACCTTTTCAAAGGACTAAACATTCTTCCTGTGAGACACTTGTATTACTATAAAGTTCTGAAAGTTTTTTTTATGAGGAGTGGATATCTACGTAGCCCAATATACACCTCACACAGGTTAAGAAGCAATTCACATTCAAATGTTTCAGTTCCTACGTATCGCACTACCGTGTTTCGTAACTTCTATACCATAGTATCTTGTATCGTTTTCAATAAACTTCCCAGAGATATACAACTTATTAGAAAGCTAACCGTTTTCCTGAAGGAGGTGAAATTATGGCTTCTTTTTTTAACGCATGACGATATTGAGGTTCTGTTAAGGCCTATCGTATAATTTGTTATCTACCGATAAACATGTCAAAACATTTTTCTATTAACTTTTAAAAAACTCTGTACAGTAAATTTATTTGAGTTGGTTTTTGTTTAATCCACATAATTTTATTTTTATAATTCTTTATATAATTTTGCACCCCACAATATTCAACTTCTAATCATGTTATACAAGGAAATGGCATTATCTCTGTCCTGTTAATTGGACACTCAACGCCATTAACTATTATCTTATTATAATTATTATATGTAAGCGTAGACTTATTTATTTAAGAAAATAATGTACAATTTGTAAATCTCATAAGATAATAAAGAATTAATATACAATACAATACAATACAAGTTTGAGGTTTTTGGGCAATCACATTTTCACCGATAATTCAGTTATCGGTAAATATATCGAAACTTGTCGAAGTCCAAATTAAACCTGCGGCCTTCTCCTTACGTTTTATGCCAATATTGTAGGGTAATATAGAGGTTTTGGGGAAATCGCATTTTGACCGATGACTCAGTTATCGATCAATTTATCAAAATATATCAAAGTACAAAGGAAACCTGGGGCCTTCGCCTTTCGTTTGATACCCATATTGTAGGTCAAGTTTAAGGTTTTTGGGCAATCACATTTTCACCGATAACTCAGTTATCGATCAATTTATCGAAACCTATCGTAGTCCAAATGAAACCTGCTGCCTTCTCCTTTCGTTTTATACCCATATTATAGAGTAATGTTAAGTTTTTTGGGCAATCACCGATAACTCAGTTATCGATAAACTTATCGAAATATATCGAAGTCCAAATGAAACCTGGAGCTATCTCCTTTCGTTTGATACCCATATTTTAGGGTAATATAAAGGTTTTCGGGCAATCGCATTTTGACCGATGACTCAGTTATCGATCAATTTATCGAAATATATCCAAGTACAAAGGAAAGCTGGGGCCTTCCCCTTTCGTTTGATACCCATATTATAGGTCAAGTTTAAGGTTTTTAGGCAATCACATTTTCACCGATAACTCAGTTATCGATCAATTTATCGAAACCTATCGTAGTCCAAATGAAACCTGCTGCCTTCTCCTTTCGTTTTATACCCATATTGTAGGGCAAGTTTAAGGTTTTTGGGCAATCACATTTTCACCGATAATTCAGTTATCGGTCAATTTATCGAAACTTGTCGAAGTCCAAATTAAACCTGCGGCCTTCTCCTTACGTTTTATGCCAATATTGTAGGGTAATATAGAGGTGTTAGGGCAATCGAATTTTGACCGATAACTTAGTTATCGATCAATTTATCGAAATATATCGAAGCTAAAATGAAACCTGGGGCCTTCCCCTTTCGTTTGATACCCATATTGTAGGTCAAGTTTAAGGTTTTTGGGCAATCACATTTTCACCGATAACTCAGTTATCGATCAATTTATCGAAACCTATCGTAGTCCAAATGAGACCTGCTGCCTTCTCCTTTCGTTTTATACCCATATTATAGAGAAATGTTAAGTTTTTTGGGCAATCACCGATAACTCAGTTATCGATAAATTTATCAAAATATATCGAAGTCCAAATGAAACCTGGAGCTATCTCCTTTCCTTTGATACCCATATTGTAGGGTAATATAGAGGTTTTCGGGCAATCGCATTTTGAACGATGACTCAGTTATCGATCAATTTATCGAAATATATTGAAGTACAAATGAAACCTGGGGCCTTCCCCTTTCGTTTGATACCCATATTGTAGGGTTTTTGTGCAATAAAATTTTCACCGATAACTCAGTTATCGATAAATTTATCGAAATATATCGAAGTCCAAATGAAACCTGGAGCTACCTTCTTTCGTTTGATACCCATATTGTAGGGTAATATAGAAGTTTTCGGGCAATCGCATTTTGACCGATAACTCAGTTATCGATCAATTTATCGAACCCAATAGAAGTCCAAATGAAGCCTGGAGCTATCCCCTTCCGTTTGATACCCATATTGCAGGGTAATATTAAGGTTTTCAGGCAATCGAATTTTGACCGATAACTTAGTTATCGATAAATTTATCGAAATATATCGAAGCTAAAATGACACCTGGGGCCTTCCCCTTTCGTTTGATACCCATATTGTAGGTCAAGTTTAAGGTTTTTGGGCAATCACATTTTCACCGATAACTCGTTATCGATCAATTTACCGAAACCTATCGTAGTCCAAATGAAACCTGCTGCCTTCTCCTTTCGTTTTATACCCATATTATAGGGTAGTGTTAAGTTTTTTGGGCAATCACCGATAACTCAGTTATCGATAAACTTATCGAAATATATCGAAGTCCAAATGAAACCTGGAGCTATCTCCTTTCGTTTGATACCCATATTGCAGGGTAATATTAAGGTTTTCGGGCAATCGAATTTTGACCGATAACTTAGTTATAGATCAATTTATCGAAATATATCGAAGCTAAAATGACACCTGGGGCCTTCCCCTTTCGTTTGATACCCATATAGTAGGTCAAGTTTAAGGTTTTTGGGCAATCACATTTTCACCGATAACTCGTTATCGATCAATTTACCGAAACCTATCGTAGTCCAAATGAAACCTGCTGCCTTCTCCTTTCGTTTTATACCCATATTATAGGGTAGTGTTAAGTTTTTTGGGCAATCACCGATAACTCAGTTATCGATAAACTTATCGAAATATATCGAAGTCCAAATGAAACCTGGAGCTATCTCCTTTCGTTTGATACCCATATTGTAGGGTAATATAGAGGTTTTCGGGCAATCGCATTTTGAACGATGACTCAGTTATCGATCAATTTATCGAAATATATCGAAGTACAAATGAAACCTGGGGCCTTCCCCTTTCGTTTTATACCCATATTGTAGGTCAAGTTTAAGGTTTTTGGCAATCACATTTTCACCGATAACTCGTTATCGATCAATTTACCGAAACCTATCGTAGTCCAAATGAAACCTGCTGCCTTCTCCTTTCGTTGTATACCCATATTATAGGGTAATGTTAAGTTTTTTCTGCAGTCACCGATAACTCAGTTATCGATAAACTTATCGGAATATATCGAAGTCCAAATGAAACCTGGAGCTATCTCCTTTCGTTTGATACCCATATTGTAATGTAATATAGAGGTTTTCGGGCAATCGCATTTTGACCGATAACTCAGTTATCGATAAATTTATCGAAATATATCGAAGTACAAATGAAACCTGGGGCCTTCCCCTTTCGTTTTATACCCATATTGTAGGGCAAGTTTAAGGTTTTTGGGCAATCACATTTTCACCGATAATTCAGTTATCGGTAAATTTATCGAAACTTGTCGAAGTCCAAATTAAACCTGCGGCCATCTCCTTACGTTTTATGCCAATATTGTAGGGTAATATAGAGGTTTTCGGGCAATCGCATTTTGACCAATGACTCAGTTATCGATCAATTTATCGAAATATATCCAAGTACAAAGGAAAGCTGGGGCCTTCCCCTTTCGTTTGATACCCATATTGTAGGTCAAGTTTAAGGTTTTTGGGCCATCACATTTTCACCGATAACTCAGTTATCGATCAATTTATCGAAACCTATCGTAGTCCAAATGAAACCTGCTGCCTTCTCCTTTCGTTTTATACCCATATTATAGAGTAATGTTAAGTTCTTTGGGCAATCACCGATAACTCAGTTATCGATAAACTTATCGAAATATATCGAAGTCCAAATGAAACCTGGAGCTATCTCCTTTCGTTTGATACCCATATTTTAGGGTAATATAAAGTTTTTCGGGCAATCGCATTTTGACCGATAACTCAGTTATCGATCAATTTATCGAAATATATCGAAGCTAAAATGAAACCTGGGGCCTTCCCCTTTCGTTTGATACCCATATTATAGGTCAAGTTTAAGGTTTTTAGGCAATCACATTTTCACCGACAACTCAGTTATCGATCAATTTATCGAAACCTATCGTAGTCCAAATGAAACCTGCTGCCTTCTCCTTTCGTTTAATACCCATATTATAGGGTAGTGTTAAGTTTTTTGGTCAATCACCGATAACTCAGTTATCGATAAACTTATCGAAATATATCGAAGTCCAAATGAAACCTGGAGCTATCTCCTTTCGTTTGATACCCATATTGTAGGGTAATATAGAGGTTTTCGGGCAATCGCATTTTGAACGATGACTCAGTTATCGATCAATTTATCGAAATATATCCAAGTACAAAGGAAACCTGGGGCCTTCCCCTTTCGTTTTATACCCATATTGTAGGTCAAGTTTAAGGTTTTTCGGCAATCACCGATAACTCAGTTATCGATAAACTTATCGAAATATATCGAAGTCCAAATGAAACCTGGAGCTATCTCCTTTCGTTTGATACCCATATTGCAGGGCAAGTTTAAGGTTTTTGGGCAATCACATTTTCACCGATAACTCATCATCGATAAATTTATCGAAACCTATCGAAGTCCAAATGAAACCTGCGGACTTCTCCTTTCATTTTATACCCACGAACTCTTCTCATAGACTGAGCACTCTCCCGGAATATACTGGCCCTGTAGAGAAATTTCAATTCGTAGGCGTAAGTGAAATGGATGTATTGAAAGCAATACTGGGTATTAAATCTGATGCAGCTGGAAATGATGGAATCTCTTTAAAATTTATCAAACTTGCTCTTCCATTCATTTTGAGAATTATTACGCATATAATCAACCACTGTTTTACTACCTCCAGTTTTCCAATTGAGTGGAAAAAGGCTGTAATACTCCCGGTAGCCAAGAAGAACACGCCTAGTGATCCTTGCGATTATAGGCCGATAAGTATTCTACCAGCTTTAGCAAAAGTATGTGAGTCTTTGATGGCAGCACAAATTTCGAATTATATTCAACGTCATAACTTGTTATCCCCACTGCAGTCCGGATTTAGGAAAAATCATAGCTGTGCTACCGCTACGATGAAAGTGATTGACGACATCAGAATTCAATACGATAAGGGTGAATTGACGCTTCTATGCCTGTTAGACTTTTCTAAAGCATTTGATTTGGTTGATCATAATATATTATGTTCAAAACTCAAATATATGTTTGGGTTTTCGGACAACTCAGTAGTGCTAATGAAGAGCTATCTTGAAGACAGGGCACAAAAAGTAAAGTCAATTAATTCCTTTTCCACTTTTAAGTCTATTTCAGCAGGTGTTCCTCAGGGATCTATCCTAGGACCTCTTTTGTTCAGCTTGCTCGTCAATGATGTGTTCTCAGTGTGTAAATTTGTCAATGCGCATGCGTATGCCGATGATATTCAAGTGTACTTGTCTAGTCGTTTCGGTCTGGTTGAGGATTTATGTTTTAAAATAAATAATGATTTGTCTGCTATTTCACAATGGGCAAGTGATAACCGTTTATGTCTAAATGCGTCTAAGTCATTTGTGTTGCCAGTTTATAACAGTGACGTTCAAGTTGAAAGTATTCCTGAGCTGTTTATTGGTACAAGTTCCCTGATGTTTACTAACAAAATTAAGAGTCTTGGCTTTGTAATCAACTCTAAGCTGTCATGTACCGATCACATTAACTCTACAGTCAGTAAGGTTTATTATATACTACGTAGATTGAGATTGTCTGCCTCCTTTACGCCATTGGAAACTAAACGCAAATTAGCTAGGCAGCTTATTATACCGCATATAACGTACTTCGAGCTTGTATACAGCAAGCTAGATTCAGTATCCGCCCACAAAATTGATATTTTGTTTAACAATGTTACACGTTACGTATGTGGTCTAAGAAAGTTTGACCACGTATCGCTATGGAGAAAAGAAATCTTGGGGTGTAGCATCAATAATCTTCTTGCTGCCAGAAACTGTATTTTTATATACAAACTGCTTGTGTGGAAATCGCCGAAGTACTTATATGATAAGTTAAATCCGACTAACAGCCTCATTCTCTTTGACGATAACGTGCCCAAAACGATCGTCGTTTGTGTGTTGGTAGCATGAATAGCAATACGATAGCCAAAACGATAGTCAACACGATAACAGCTGACCCTTACGTAACGAAAGTGCTTAATCGGTAATCTGTTTGACGATTATCGTCTGACAATACGAAAACAAAGTGTCAAAATCAAACAAGAAGGAAATTGCTATCGTTGTTGAACAAATGGAACCCGCAAACACAAGAAGTAAGTATTATTATTCAATTTTCCACTATTGTTGTTACTTATTGTTATTTATTTATTTTAAAAGATTCCAAAAAGAATCCTAGCACCCAGTTTCGAGTGCTTGTGAACGAGCTGGAGGCAAATGTTGAACTGACGAGAGTAGCACCAGTGTATGGAGCCTGTAAGGTTGCCTTCGAGGAGGAATAAAGAAAGATTGCCTCAAAGAAGGGACGTGTTTAGCAGTTGCTTCCTAAAGGAAGTATCACCGCACATCAAAACTATGAAATACATAACTATTCACAGAAATAAATAGTTAAAAATTATCTTATGAACTATTGATACCGATGGATTTTGATATCCCTTCCAATATAACTGTGATAATTTTAGCAGGTGTTTCCTAAAAGAAACAATTACCCAAACGTTACTTACTTAGCGTCTGGTAGATCTATCACATTAGTCACATCACGCCAACTCTGCCGTTGGATTCTCAGCGCACCTTCCTCCGACAAAGCCAAAGCAACAGCTTGGTACATAATTATAAACGAAATATTCCCGATTTACTAATAACATAAAAATTATAAACTTTTTCACAAAGTCAAAACGCAGGTGCACAGAGTTGCAAAATTGACATTTCATTTCGTTTAGCTGGCGATAGACGTAAGCCTACACGATAATCGTCAACGTAACATTCATGCTACCAAAAGCACACGATATCGTCAGCGCGGGTATCGTTCGTTAAGCGTATCGTTCGTCAAAGAGAATGAGGCTGTAAATCAGCGAGACTTCACAATCTTATTGTGCCGAAGTACACATATTTGACAACATCCAGACTGTTTTTCATCAATGCTGTGAGGCTTTGGAACAACATGCCTGAGTGTATTAAATCTGTGCTCAATAGAACAAACTACAAGGAGACTATACTTAACTACTTCAAATCTTTGTAATGAGTATGACTTTAATTATCAATTTATCTTTTTACAATCTATCATTTATCTCAACTTCAACTTTACCTTCACTATACTTCAACACCTATTCTCTCGTCTGGTCTCTATACTGATTGTATTTATAATTTAGCTTTTACTCGGATGTGTTTTTAATTTTCAATTTGTTTGTAATTTGATTTTGTATCCACATAAATACTTTCCCTAATGAAAGTTGATGTACTCTTAAAAGACGTTAGTCTTACATGTACAACCATTTTTAACCTTAATAAATAAATAAATATTATAGAGTAATGTTAAGTTTTTTGGGCAATCACCGATAACTCAGTTATCGAAATATATCGAAGTCCAAATGAAACCTGGGCAAGTTTAAGGTCAAGTTTAAGGTTTTTGGGCAGTCACATTTTCACCGATAACTCATTTAAATTTATCGAAACCTATCGAAGTCCAAATGAAACCTGCGGCCTTCTCCTTTCGTTTTATACCCATATTATAGAGTAATGTTAAGTTTTTTGGGCAATCACCGATAACTCAGTTATCGATAAACTTATCGAAATATATCGAAGTAAAAATGAAACCTGGAGCTATCTCCTTTCGTTTGATACCCATATTGTAGGCTAATATAGAGGTTTTCGGGCAATCGCATTTTGAACGATGACTCAGTTATCGATCAATTTATCGAAATATATCCAAGTACAAAGGAAACCTGGGCAAGTTTAAGGTCAAGTTTAAGGTTTTTGGGCAGTCACATTTTCACCGATAACTCATCATCGATAAATTTATCGAAACCTATCGAAGTCGAAATGAAACCTGCGGCCTTCCCCTTTCGTTTGATACCCATATTGTAGGTCAAGTTTAAGGTTTTTGGGCAATCACATTTTCACCGATAACTCAGTTATCGATCAATTTACCGAAACCTATCGTAGTCCAAATGAAACCTGCTGCCTTCTCCTTTCGTTTTATACCCATATTATAGGCCAATGTTAAGTTTTTTGGGCAATCACCGACAACTCAGTTATCGATAAACTTATCGAAATATATCGAAGTAAAAATGAAACCTGGAGCTATCTCCTTTCGTTTGATACCCATATTGTAGGGTAATATAGAGGTTTTCGGGCAATCGAATTTTGCCCGATGACTCAGTTATCGATCAATTTATCGAAATATATCCAAGTACAAAGGAAACCTGGGGCCTTCCCCTTTCGTTTGATACCCAAATTGCAGGTCAAGTTTAAGGTTTTTGGGCAATCACATTTTCACCGATAACTCAGTTATCGATCAATTTATCGAAACCTATCGTAGTCCAAATGAAACCTGCTGCCTTCTCCTTTCGTTTTATACCCATATTATAGGGCAATGTTAAGTTTTTTGGGCAATCACCGACAACTCAGTTATCGATAAACTTATCGAAATATATCGAAGTCCAAATGAAACCTGGAGCTATCTTCTTTCGTTTGATACCCATATTGTAGGGTAATATAGAAGTTTTCGGGCAATCGCATTTTGACCGATAACTCAGTTATCGATCAATTTATCGAACCCAATAGAAGTCCAAATGAAACCTGGAGCTATCCCCTTTCGTTTGATACCCATATTGCAGGGTAATATTAAGGTTTTCGGGCAATCGAATTTTGACCGATAACTTAGTTATCGATCAATTTATCGAAATATATCGAAGCTAAAATGAAAACTGCTGCCTTCTCCTTTCGTTGTATACCCATATTATAGGGTAATGTTAAGTTTTTTCTGCAGTCACCGATAACTCAGTTATCGATAAATTTATCGAAATATATCGAAGTACAAATGAAACCTGGGGCCTTCCCCTTTCGTTTTATACCCATATTGTAGGGCAAGTTTAAGGTTTTTGGGCAATCACATTTTCACCGATAATTCAGTTATCGGTAAATTTATCGAAATATATCCAAGTACAAAGGAAAGCTGGGGCCTTCCCCTTTCGTTTGATACCCATATTGTAGGTCAAGTTTAAGGTTTTTGGGCAATCACATTTTCACCGATAACTCAGTTATCGATCAATTTATCGAAACCTATCGTAGTCCAAATGAAACCTGCTGCCTTCTCCTTTCGTTTTATACCCATATTATAGAGTAATGTTAAGTTTTTTGGGCAATCACCGATAACTCAGTTATCGATAAACTTATCGAAATATATCGAAGTCCAAATGAAACCTGGAGCTATCACCTTTCGTTTGATACCCATATTTTAGGGTAATATAAAGGTTTTCGGGCAATCGCATTTTGACCGATAACTCAGTTATCGATCAATTTATCGAAATATATCGAAGCTAAAATGAAACCTGGGGCCTTCCCCTTTCGTTTGATACCCATATTATAGGTCAAGTTTAAGGTTTTTAGGCAATCACATTTTCACCGACAACTCAGTTATCGATCAATTTATCGAAACCTATCGTAGTCCAAATGAAACCTGCTGCCTTCTCCTTTCGTTTTATACCCATATTATAGGGTATTGTTAAGTTTTTTGGGCAATCACCGATAACTCAGTTATCGATAAACTTATCGAAATATATCGAAGTCCAAATGAAACCTGGAGCTATCTCCTTTCGTTTGATACCCATATTGTAGGGTAATATAGAGGTTTTCGGGCAATCGCATTTTGAACGATGACTCAGTTATCGATCAATTTATCGAAATATATCCAAGTACAAAGGAAACCTGGGGCCTTCCCCTTTCGTTTTATACCCATATTGTAGGTCAAGTTTAAGGTTTTTCGGCAATCACCGATAACTCAGTTATCGATAAACTTATCGAAATATATCGAAGTCCAAATGAAACCTGGAGCTATCTCCTTTCGTTTGATACCCATATTGCAGGGCAAGTTTAAGGTTTTTGGGCAATCACATTTTCACCGATAACTCATCATCGATAAATTTATCGAAACCTATCGAAGTCCAAATGAAACCTGCGCCCTTCTCCTTTCGTTTTATACCCATATTATAGAGTAACGTTAGGTTTTTTGGGCAATCACCGATAACTCAGTTATCGAAATATATCGAAGTCCAAATGAAACCTGGGCAAGTTTAAGGTCAAGTTTAAGGTTTTTGGGCAGTCACATTTTCACCGATAACTCATCATCGATAAAAATATCGAAACCTATCGAAGTCCAAATGAAACCTGCGGCCTTCTCCTTTCGTTTTATACCCATATTATAGAGTAATGTTAAGTTTTTTGGGCAATCACCGATAACTCAGTTATCGATAAACTTATCGAAATATATCGAAGTAAAAATGAAACCTGGAGCTATCTCCTTTCGTTTGATACCCATATTGTAGGCTAATATAGAGGTTTTCGGGCAATCGCATTTTGAACGATGACTCAGTTATCGATCAATTTATCGAAATATATCCAAGTACAAAGGAAACCTGGGCAAGTTTAAGGTCAAGTTTAAGGTTTTTGGGCAGTCACATTTTCACCGATAACTCATCATCGATAAATTTATCGAAACCTATCGAAGTCCAAATGAAACCTGCGGCCTTCCCCTTTCGTTTGATACCCATATTGTAGGTCAAGTTTAAGGTTTTTGGGCAATCACATTTTCACCGATAACTCAGTTATCGATCAATTTACCGAAACCTATCGTAGTTAAAATGAAACCTGCTGCCTTCTCCTTTCGTTTTATACCCATATTATAGGGCAATGTTAAGTTTTTTGGGCAATCACCGACAACTCAGTTATCGATAAACTTATCGAAATATATCGAAGTAAAAATGAAACCTGGAGCTATCTCCTTTCGTTTGATACCCATATTGTAGGGTAATATAGAGGTTTTCGGGCAATCGAATTTTGCCCGATGACTCAGTTATCGATCAATTTATCGAAATATATCGAAGCTAAAATGACACCTGGGGCCTTCCCCTTTCGTTTGATACCCATATTGTAGGTCAAGTTTAAGGTTTTTGGGCAATCACATTTTCACCGATAACTCAGTTATCGATCAATTTACCGAAACCTATCGTAGTTAAAATGAAACCTGCTGCCTTCTCCTTTCGTTTTATACCCATATTATAGGGCAATGTTAAGTTTTTTGGGCAATCACCGACAACTCAGTTATCGATAAATTTATCGAAATATATCGAAGTCCAAATGAAACCTGGAGCTATCTTCTTTCGTTTGATACCCATATTGCAGGGTAATATTAAGGTTTTCGGGCAATCGAATTTTGACCGATAACTTAGTTATCGATCAATTTATCGAAATATATCGAAGCTAAAATGAACCCTGGGGCCTTCCCCTTTCGTTTGATACCCATATTGTAGGTCAAGTTTAAGGTTTTTGGGCAATCACATTTTCACCGATAACTCAGTTATCGATCAATTTACCGAAACCTATCGTAGTCCAAATGAAACCTGCTGCCTTCTCCTTTCGTTTTATACCCATATTATAGGGTAATGTTAAGTTTTTTCTGCAGTCACCGATAACTCAGTTATCGATAAACTTATCGGAATATACCGAAGTCCAAATGAAACCTGGAGCTATCTCCTTTCGTTTGATACCCATATTGCAGGGTAATATTAAGGTTTTCGGGCAATCGAATTTTGACCGATAACTTAGTTATCGATCAGGGGTTAAGCCAGGTGCGGGGTGTGGAGACGCGGAATATAGAGCCCGGACTTCCAGGCTCCTAGCCTCTCCCACACCAGGACCGTAGTGCGCGGCTAAGCCCTCTTGCTGTGGCTGCGGATGTTGACGGCTGCAGCCCCGGGGCATGCGAGCATGCTCGTATGCAACGGTTCTCCTTCAGTCAATACCTGCGGCCATGGGGGTGGAACACTGGCCGTAACCTTCACGAGGTGACCCTGTTTATACAGAACACTACGGATCTAGACCCGGAGGGTGTCGATCTTACCCTCCCCCCTAACCCAAGGTGTCACGCGATTCCGTGCCTACTGGGTGGTTTGCAGTCAGGGGCTTCCGACTGTATTCTAACGGAGCCTCCCGGATACCGGTCCACCTCCTTGAGTAATAGGACTTGCTGCGGTATGGGGCGCTGCCGCAGTCGACCATTCCCTTCCCCTTTTTATATTTTTATGGTTACCGAAAGGCTTTGGCTAAGTAGGTGACCAAAGAACCAGATGTAATGGATAAAAACAACTCCGCCTCGGATCCCTGCACGGGAAAAAATGCCGCCTCTGGACAAGGCGTTAAAAATGCTCTACATAAAGCTAGCCCAGCCAGGGCTACTCGACCGAGTACCGCTTCGACGGGTTCGGGTAGGCCTCCACGGCCAGCAGCCACCCCCTTTCGGTCGTCTGCACAAAGTGGTGCGGCTAAACCCCTTGAGGGAAAGTCGTCACCACGCGTAACCGCACCAGCCAAACCCCTTGAGGGTACGGCGAGCGCGGGGAGCAGTGGGCAGACGGCCAATCGCCCCATGCCAGTTCGGGGCAACTTCCAACCACAGCCCACAGGTGCTGGCCTTAATCCCTCCACGGGAGGGCGTACATCCCAAATGGCAGCCAGCATTGCTACTCGGTCAGCACCGATAAACGGGCGGAAAATCTCCCCCTCCGTTAGGGCGCAGCGTGACCGCAGATCAGCGGCCAAAATAGTGTCGCGATTGGGAAACGTGCCTCCCAGCGCACTAACGGAGGACCAAAAATCCTCCCTAACCTGGGCCACAAACCTCCTCGCCGCGAGGCAGGAGCGCGAAGCCGGGAATCCGCCGAGGGCACAAGCCTCTAAGAGACAGCGTTCTCTGGAAAGCACCGCGAGTGAATCCAAGAGGCACAGACCCTCGGCGACATCCCCGAGAACCGCTGCGGTGAACCCACCCAGACCGTTTAGCGAGGTTGCCAAAGAGCATCTCACCCTCGGGGTTCTGGACAAAGGGCACCCAGACGGAAACATTACACCAGACAACTGGAAGTCGGTGTTAATTGGTCTGTGCGGGGTCTACGGAAAAGTCCTTGAGAAATTTCCGGGCCCTGCACCAATCATCCGTGATGCCGGCTGGCATCAGCGGAGAATCAAGTTGGTCTCCTGTGCCGATGAGCGCTCGGTATTGCTGTACAAGGAGGCAATCTCCGCGTTAGGCGAGCTGTGGTCCGGGGCAGACCTGGTAGCGGTGCATAGGAACGAGATTCCTTGCAGGCTACGGGCCTGGGCCTGGATTCCGGCAGCCGAGCCGTCGACGCCAGAGGCCATCCTGAGGATCATCCAGGACGGGAACGCGGGGCTACCCACCAGCGAATGGAGGGTGGTTAGGGTTAGTGAGGTCAGGGAGAAGCAGCGCTATGTGACCCTAGTCATTAGCGAAGACTCTCTCCCTGCTCTGGAAGCCTGTGGTGGAGTCATAAGCTACTGCTTTTACTCCATCACCCTGCGGATCCAGAAAAAGGGTGAAACCGCAACGGATGAACCAGGAGCGGAAGTACCAGGAGACACCGCGAGTGGAACTGGTCCCTCCAATAAAGCTAGCGATGGGGGCCCTTCAGCCGATAACGCCTTGAGCGGAACGGATGATACCCCTACCGCCTCTCAGACCGCCCCAGGCGGTGAAGGTCCCACGGGCAGCACCCTGAGTGAACCCGTTGGGAGGGCGCACTCGCTGGTCGGGTACGATACCGCGAACGACTCCGGGAGCGATACTGCCTCGGTGTCGGGCTTCATCGGGTCTACCTTCGGCCGGTGGGTGCACCAGTCCGAGAGCCAGCTACTGGACTCTGATGCGGAGGACGCGGCACTTGACATCACAGTCATAGCCGCTCCCGAACGCGTAGAGACGGTGGCGATGGACGAGGGCTCGGACACCGAATTGTAGACTTATGATGATGCGGGTTCTACAAATCAACCTGCATCACTCCAAGGCAGCTTCGGCTGCCCTTCTCTTGCGTCTCGGCGAAACATCTGAGGAGCTCGTACTAATCCAAGAACCTTGGATCGTCGGTAACAAGGTGTGCGGATTAACCTCGGATGCCTACCAGGTGGTAAAGACCCCAGCTATAGGTAGGACCAGAGCCTGCATCCTCGTTAAGAAGACCCTCTCTTACTTTCTGTTATCCAATTTCAGTGACGCAGACACGGTGAGCATCAGCCTCGAAGTTGAAGGCAGGCAAATCTGGCTAACTGCAGCCTATATGGCGCATGAAGCCCCTCAATTACCATCAAGCTGCCTTACTAACGCAGTGAAGGAGGCAAATCTACGGAAGCTGCCGATTATTATAGGAGCTGACGCCAATGCACACAACGTAGTATGGGGTTCTACGGATACCAACCCTAGAGGTGAGTGCCTTTTCGATTTTATTCTATTACACAACCTGTATATAAGCAATTCTGGAAGCGAACCTACGTTCGTAACCGCAAATAGAAAGGAAGTCCTTGACATTACGCTAATCTCTGGCCCGGCACTGGGTCAAATTGAGAACTGGCATGTCTCAAAGGACAACTCCTTCTCTGATCATAAATACATTTGTTTCTGTCTCCTTGTGAGACCACCCACTCTTGCAGCTTACAGAAATAGGAAGCGAACGGATTGGAACGTTTTCAAGAACGTCCTATCACATTCGCTTCGTAAACACGCTTCTCACGGTAGACTCTGTCTACCGCAAAGATCTGATGAAGCGCACATTAATCTAGAAAACGAGTCGGCTTCGATCGGTGAGCTCGACTCATCGTTTAAAATTGACGAAGCGGTAGACTTGATCACAGAGTCCTGTAACGCTGCTTTTAACGTCTCCTGTCCTGTTACCAGACCGAGGAACAGGACGAGACCACCTTGGTGGAGCTCCGAAATTTCTCGACTCAGGAAGAATAGCAGGAGAATGTTCAACGAAGCTAAGCGGACCGGTTCTTGGCAAGAATATAAGCAGGCTTTAAAAACTTTCAAAAAAGCAGTCAACAAAGCCCAGAAGAATTCATGGAGGGACTTTTGTACCAACATTGAAACCAACTCAGAGGCGAATAGACTGCGTAAAGTTCTATCGAAAAGCCCCACTGTTCCGACCTTCATCCAGAAACCAGATGGAGACTGGACATCGTCCAGCTGTGAAATGGTGGAACTCCTAATGGAAACGCACTTCCCAGGCTGTTCCACGGAGCCACCCACAGCCGACAACAGCGGGCCTATTTACGACTCTATAGAGGGGCTAATCACCCCCCAGAAAGTCGAATGGGCAATCGGAACCTTCGACCCTTTTAAATCTCCGGGACCTGATAACATCTTTCCCGCTGAACTTCAAACGGCCAGAGGCATTCTCTGTCCTATGCTGTCTGATATCTACACAGCATGTCTTAGGCTATGCCACGTTCCGCACAAATGGACCGAGGCGAAGATAGTCTTCATACCGAAAGGAGGGCGAGTTTCGCACTCAAAACCAAAGGACTTTCGGCCTATAAGCCTTACATCCTTCCTTCTTAAGGTATTAGAAAGAATACTAGATGCGCACATTAGGAATAATCTGCGCCCTCTTGACCTCTCGAAGGCTCAACACGCATACTCTAAGGGCAAGTCCGTGGAAACAGCACTCCATGCTATTACCACGAAGATGGAAAAAGGACTTGCCTTCAAGGAATACACGCTGGGTATCTTTCTCGACATTGAAGGAGCCTTCAATAACGTACTCCCGCAAGCCGTCATCGAGTCCCTTAGGGGAACGGGACTGGAACCCCCGCTTGTGGAATTCGTTAGTCAGCTCCTGGCAAAGAGAAGTATCCAGGCTAATCTGGGTGAGGCTTCAATAGTGCGCTACGCATCTCGAGGCACTCCTCAAGGGGGAGTTCTATCCCCTTTACTGTGGAACCTAACCGTTAACACACTACTTCTGGAACTGGAAAACACCGGTTGCCAAATCATTGCCTATGCCGACGACATCGCTCTTACGGCCACTGGCAGGCATCTTCAGACACTAAGTGAACTGCTCCAATCGGCTCTGAACCTCGTGGAGGACTGGGCTATGGTAAGCGGCCTTAGCGTAAATCCCTCTAAAACGGAAATGGTCCTTTTCACTAGGAAATACAAAGTACCAGCGTTTACACCACCCCGCCTGAACGGGGTCAGGCTCGCGCTATCTCAAGAGGTTAGGTACCTCGGCGTTATCTTGGATAGCAAACTCAACTGGAACAAGCATGTTGAGGATAGATCCCGGAAAGCTATCACTGCCCTATATGCATCCAAAGCAGCCGTAGGGAAGAAATGGGGCTTGAACCCCCGGGTGATGCACTGGCTGTACACCGCTGTGGTTAGACCCATCCTCTTTTATGGTGTTGTTGTATGGTGGCCTGCACTAGAACGTAACAGCATCACAGGAAGGATGGGTAGAGTACAGCGTTCTGCGGCGGTGCTCATCACGGGGTCACTCCCATCCACACCTACCAAAGCTCTGGAGGTCATGCTCAATCTACTCCCGGTTGACTTGTACGGTAAACTCCAAGCAAGCTATAGCGCAATAAGACTGAGCGCTGTTCAACGATGGAATGACACCAGACTTGGACACGCAAAGATCTTGGAGACCATACCCCAAAATCTGAAAACTGTGGACTACACCACACCTATATGCCACGGCCCAAATACCAAGTTCTCTACCAAAATCCCTAATAGGGAGGAATGGGAAGACAGGCACACTCTAAACCTGCATTCAGACTCCATATTTACAGACGGCTCAAAGCTTAACGGCAAAGTGGGCAGCGGCGTCTACTCAGAGGATCTTTCACTATGCTTAAGCATTAGACTACCCAGCCACTGCAGCGTATTCCAGGCGGAACTTACGGCCATAGAGGAGGCTGCACACTGGCTTTTATCGAAAAACCGCACATCTGTATCCATATACAGCGACAGCCAGGCAGCGATCAAGGCTCTTCAGAGCAGTAACTCTACCTCGAAAGTAGCTCAAGACTGTAGGCGGTCGCTCAATGAATTGTCTTCGAAATGCTCCACAGCTGTGATATGGGTTCCAGGACACAGCGACATTCCTGGAAACTGTGCTGCTGACGAGTTGGCAAGGAAGGCCACGGAGCGTACAGAGGAGAACCACACTGGGAGCATCCCCCCGCCTCTTGCCACGACTAAGCTCTGGCTCCTACGTGAATTCAACAAAAAGGCAAACTCGAGATGGGCTACGGAAACGACATGCGAGGTGTCGAGGCAAACTTGGCCCCGCATCTGCAACAAACGAACCGAGTCCATACTCAAACTTGACCGACCCTCCCTTGGAATGTTGATCGGGGTGCTCACGGGACACTGTCTCATGGGTGTACATGCCAACCGCATGGGGGTCCCTTCAAATGATTTCTGTCGCAGCTGCAGGGACGAGGAGGAAATTGAGAGTGTCGAGCACTTCCTCTGCAGCTGCCCCGCACTAGCCAGAACCCGGCTGGAGTGCCTAAGCAGGTGCCTACTCCTCGGCCTAGCGGAGCTAGGCACTGCCGAAATTGGAGACATCCTGCGCTTCATTAAGCGCACAGGGTGGTTCTTTCATTGAACACTTACTCTTAAAGGTAGAAGGGATTTAAACCTCCTCAGTGGTATCACAATGGGCCAGTCGGCCTAAGTGCGCCTCTCGGCACCGCTGAGAGGCGGCCACCTTAACCTAACCTAACCTAACCTAGTTATCGATCAATTTATCGAAATATATCGAAGCTAAAATGACACCTGGGGCCTTCCCCTTTCGTTTGATACCCATATTGTAGGTCAAGTTTAAGGTTTTTGGGCAATCACATTTTCACCGATAACTCGTTATCGATCAATTTACCGAAACCTATCGTAGTCCAAATGAAAACTGCTGCCTTCTCCTTTCGTTGTATACCCATATTATAGGGTAATGTTAAGTTTTTTCTGCAGTCACCGATAACTCAGTTATCGATAAACTTATCGGAATATACCGAAGTCCAAATGAAACCTGGAGCTATCTCCTTTCGTTTGATACCCATATTGTAATGTAATATAGAGGTTTTCGGGCAATCGCATTTTGAACGATGACTCAGTTATCGATCAATTTATCGAAATATATCCAAGTACAAAGGAAACCTGGGGCCTTCCCCTTTCGTTTTATACCCATATTATAGGGCAATGTTAAGTTTTTTGGGCAATCACCGACAACTCAGTTATCGATAAACTTATCGAAATATATCGAAGTCCCATTGAAACCTGGAGCTATCTCCTTTCGTTTGATACCCATATTGCAGGGTAATATTAAGGTTTTCGGGCAATCGAATTTTGACCGATAACTTAGTTATCGATCAATTTATCGAAATATATTGAAGTACAAATGTAACCTGGGGCCTTCCCCTTTCGTTTGATACCCATATTGTAGGTCAAGTTTAAGGTTTTTGGGCAATCACATTTTCACCGATAACTCGTTATCGATCAATTTACCGAAACCTATCGTAGTCCAAATGAAACCTGCTGCCTTCTCCTTTCGTTTTATACCCATATTATAGGGCAATGTTAAGTTTTTTATCGAAGTCCCATTGAAACCTGGAGCTATCTCCTTTCGTTTGATACCCATATTGCAGGGTAATATTAAGGTTTTCGGGCAATCGAATTTTGACCGATAACTTAGTTATCGATCAATTTATCGAAATATATTGAAGTACAAATGTAACCTGGGGCCTTCCCCTTTCGTTTGATACCCATATTGTAGGTCAAGTTTAAGGTTTTTGGGCAATCACATTTTCACCGATAACTCGTTATCGATCAATTTACCGAAACCTATCGTAGTCCAAATGAAACCTGCTGCCTTCTCCTTTCGTTTTATACCCATATTATAGGGCAATGTTAAGTTTTTTGGGCAATCACCGACAACTCAGTTATCGATAAACTTATCGAAATATATCGAAGTAAAAATGAAACCTGGAGCTATCTCCTTTCGTTTGATATCCATATTGTAGGGTAATATAGAGGTTTTAGGGCAATGGAATTTTGCCCGATGACTCAGTTATCGATCAATTTATCGAAATATATCCAAGTACAAAGGAAACCTGGGGCCTTCCCCTTTCGTTTGATACCCAAATTGCAGGTCAAGTTTAAGGTTTTTGGGCAATCACATTTTCACCGATAACTCACTTATCGATCAATTTATCGAAACCTATCGTAGTCCAAATGAAACCTGCTGCCTTCTCCTTTCGTTTTATACCCATATTATAGAGTAATGTTAAGTTTTTTGGGCAATCACCGATAACTCAGTTATCGATAAATTTATCGAAATATATCGGAGTCCAAATAAAACCTGGAGCTATCTCCTTTCGTTTGATACCCATATTGTAGGGTAATATAGAGGTTTTCGGGCAATCGCATTTTGAACGATAACCCAGTTATCGATCAATTTATCGAAACCTATCGATGTCCAAATGAAACCTGGAGCTATCCCCTTTCGTTTGATACCCATATTGCAGGGTAATATTAAGGTTTTCGGGCAATCGAATTTTGACCGATAACTTAGTTGTCGATCAATTTATCGAAATATATTGAAGTACAAATGTAACCTGGGGCCTTCCCCTTTCGTTTGATACCCATATTGTAGGGCAAATTTAAGGTTTTTATGCAATAACATTTTCACCGATAACTCAGTTATCGATAAATTTATCGAAATATATCGGAGTCCAAATAAAACCTGGAGCTATCTCCTTTCGTTTGATACCCATATTGTAATGTAATATAGAGGTTTTCGGGCAATCGCATTTTGACCGATAACTCAGTTATCGATCAATTTATCGAAATATATTGAAGTACAAATGTAACCTGGGGCCTTCCCCTTTCGTTTGATACCCATATTGTAGGGCAAATTTAAGGTTTTTATGCAATAACATTTTCACCGATAACTCAGTTATCGATAAATTTATCGAAATATATCGATGTCCAAATGAAACCTGGAGCTATCTTCTTTCGTTTGATACCCATATTGTAAGGTAATATAGAAGTTTTCGGGCAATCGCATTTTGACCGATAACCCAGTTATCGATCAATTTATCGAAACCTATCGATGTCCAAATGAAACCTGGAGCTATCCCCTTTCGTTTGATACCCATATTGCAGGGTAATATTAAGGTTTTCGGGCAATCGAACTTTGACCGATAACTTAGTTGTCGATCAATTTATCGAAATATATCGAAGCTTAAGTCAAACCTGGGGCCTTCCCCTTTCGTTTGATACCCATATTGTAGGTCAAGTTTAAGGTTTTTGGGCAATCACATTTTCACCGATAACTCAGTTATCGATCAATTTATCGAAACCTATCGTAGTCCAAATGAAAACTGCTGCCTTCTCCTTTCGTTGTATACCCATATTATAGGGTAATGTTAAGTTTTTTCTGCAGTCACCGATAACTCAGTTATCGATAAACTTATCGGAATATATCGAAGTCCAAATGAAACCTGGAGCTATCTCCTTTCGTTTGATACCCATATTGTAATGTAATATAGAGGTTTTCGGGCAATCGCATTTTGACCGATAACTAAGTTATCGATAAATTTATCGAAATATATCGAAGTACAAATGAAACCTGGGGCCCTCCCCTTTCGTTTTATACTGTAGGGCAAGTTTAAGGTTTTTGGGCAATCACATTTTCACCGATAATTCAGTTATCGGTCAATTTATCGAAACTTGTCGAAGTCCAAATTAAACCTCCGGCCATCTCCTTACGTTTTATGCCAATATTGTAGGGTAATATAGAGGTTTTCGGGCAATCGCATTTTGACCAATGACTCAGTTATCGATCAATTTATCGAAATATATCCAAGTACAAAGGAAAGCTGGGGCCTTCCCCTTTCGTTTGATACCCATATTGTAGGTCAAGTTTAAGGTTTTTGGGCAATCACATTTTCACCGATAACTCAGTTATCGATCAATTTATCGAAACCTATCGTAGTCCAAATGAAACCTGCTGCCTTCTCCTTTCGTTTTATACCCATATTATAGAGTAATGTTAAGTTTTTTGGGCAATCATCGATAACTCAGTTATCGATAAACTTATCGAAATATATCGAAGTCCAAATGAAACCTGGAGCTATCTCCTTTCGTTTGATACCCATATTTTAGGGTAATATAAAGGTTTTCGGGCAATCGCATTTTGACCGATAACTCAGTTATCGATCAATTTATCGAAATATATCGAAGCTAAAATGAAACCTGGGGCCTTCCCCTCTCGTTTGATACCCATATTATAGGTCAAGTTTAAGGTTTTTAGGCAATCACATTTTCACCGACAACTCAGTTATCGATCAATTTATCGAAACCTATCGTAGTCCAAATGAAACGTGCTGCCTTCTCCTTTCGTTTTATACCCATATTATAGGGTATTGTTAAGTTTTTTGGGCAATCACCGATAACTCAGTTATCGATAAACTTATCGAAATATATCGAAGTACAAATGAAACCTGGGGCCTTCCCCTTTCGTTTTATACCCATATTGTAGGGCAAGTTTAAGGCTTTTGGGCAATCACATTTTCACCGATAATTCAGTTATCGGTCAATTTATCGAAACTTGTCGAAGTCCAAATTAAACCTGCGGCCATCTCCTTACGTTTTATTCCAATATTGTAGGGTAATATAGAGGTTTTCAGGCAATCGCATTTTGACCAATGACTCAGTTATCGATCAATTTATCGAAATATATCCAAGTACAAAGGAAAGCTGGGGCCTTCCCCTTTCGTTTGATACCCATATTGTAGGTCCAGTTTAAGGTTTTTGGGCAATCACATTTTCACCGATAACTGAGTTATCGATCAATTTATCGAAACCTATCGTAGTCCAAATGAAACCTGCTGCCTTCTCCTTTCGTTTTATACCCATATTATAGAGTAATGTTAAGTTTTTTGGGCAATCACCGATAACTCAGTTATCGATAAACTTATCGAAATATATCGAAGTCCAAATGAAACCTGGAGCCATCTCCTTTCGTTTGATACCCATATTTTAGGGTAATATAAAGGTTTTCGGGCAATCGCATTTTGACCGATAACTCAGTTATCGATCAATTTATCGAAATATGTCGAAGCTAAAATGAAACCTGCTGCCTTCTCCTTTCGTTTTATACCCATATTATAGGGCAATGTTAAGTTTTTTGGGCAATCACCGATACCTCAGTTATCGATAAACTTATCGAAATATATCGAAGTCCAAATGAAACCTGGAGCTATCTCCTTTCGTTTGATACCCATATTGTAGGGTAATATAGAGGTTTTCGGGCAATCGAATTTTGACCGATAACTTAGTTATCTATCAATTTATCGAAATATATTGAAGTACAAATGTAACCTGGGGCCTTCCCCTTTCGTTTGATACCCATATTGTAGGTCAAGTTTAAGGTTTTTGGGCAATCACATTTTCACCGATAACTCGTTATCGATCAATTTACCGAAACCTATCGTAGTCCAAATGAAACCTGCTGCCTTCTCCTTTCGTTTTATACCCATATTATAGGGCAATGTTAAGTTTTTTGGGCAATCACCGACAACTCAGTTATCGATAAACTTATCGAAATATATCGAAGTAAAAATGAAACCTGGAGCTATCTCCTTTCGTTTGATACCCATATTGTAGGGTAATATAGAGGTTTTCGGGCAATCGAATTTTGCCCGATGACTCAGTTATCGATCAATTTATCGAAATATATCCAAGTACAAAGGAAACCTGGGGCCTTCCCCTTTCGTTTGATACCCAAATTGCAGGTCAAGTTTAAGGTTTTTGGGCAATCACATTTTCACCGATAACTCACTTATCGATCAATTTATCGAAACCTATCGTAGTCCAAATGAAACCTGCTGCCTTCTCCTTTCGTTTTATACCCATATTATAGAGTAATGTTAAGTTTTTTGGGCAATCACCGATAACTCAGTTATCGATAAATTTATCGAAATATATCGGAGTCCAAATAAAACCTGGAGCTATCTCCTTTCGTTTGATACCCATATTGTAGGGTAATATAGAGGTTTTCGGGCAATCGCATTTTGAACGATAACCCAGTTATCGATCAATTTATCGAAACCTATCGATGTCCAAATGAAACCTGGAGCTATCCCCTTTCGTTTGATACCCATATTGCAGGGTAATATTAAGGTTTTCGGGCAATCGAATTTTGACCGATAACTTAGTTGTCGATCAATTTATCGAAATATATTGAAGTACAAATGTAACCTGGGGCCTTCCCCTTTCGTTTGATACCCATATTGTAGGGCAAATTTAAGGTTTTTATGCAATAACATTTTCACCGATAACTCAGTTATCGATAAATTTATCGAAATATATCGGAGTCCAAATAAAACCTGGAGCTATCTCCTTTCGTTTGATACCCATATTGTAATGTAATATAGAGGTTTTCGGGCAATCGCATTTTGACCGATAACTCAGTTATCAAGTCGATCAATTTATCGAAATATATCGAAGCTTAAGTCAAACCTGGGGCCTTCCCCTTTCGTTTGATACCCATATTGTAGGTCAAGTTTAAGGTTTTTGGGCAATCACATTTTCACCGATAACTCAGTTATCGATCAATTTATCGAAACCTATCGTAGTCCAAATGAAAACTGCTGCCTTCTCCTTTCGTTGTATACCCATATTATAGGGTAATGTTAAGTTTTTTCTGCAGTCACCGATAACTCAGTTATCGATAAACTTATCGGAATATATCGAAGTCCAAATGAAACCTGGAGCTATCTCCTTTCGTTTGATACCCATATTGTAATGTAATATAGAGGTTTTCGGGCAATCGCATTTTGACCGATAACTCAGTTATCGATAAATTTATCGAAATATATCGAAGTACAAATGAAACCTGGGGCCCTCCCCTTTCGTTTTATACTGTAGGGCAAGTTTAAGGTTTTTGGGCAATCACATTTTCACCGATAATTCAGTTATCGGTCAATTTATCGAAACTTGTCGAAGTCCAAATTAAACCTGCGGCCATCTCCTTACGTTTTATTCCAATATTGTAGGGTAATATAGAGGTTTTCGGGCAATCGCATTTTGACCAATGACTCAGTTATCGATCAATTTATCGAAATATATCCAAGTACAAAGGAAAGCTGGGGCCTTCCCCTTTCGTTTGATACCCATATTGTAGGTCCAGTTTAAGGTTTTTGGGCAATCACATTTTCACCGATAACTGAGTTATCGATCAATTTATCGAAACCTATCGTAGTCCAAATGAAACCTGCTGCCTTCTCCTTTCGTTTTATACCCATATTATAGAGTAATGTTAAGTTTTTTGGGCAATCACCGATAACTCAGTTATCGATAAACTTATCGAAATATATCGAAGTCCAAATGAAACCTGGAGCTATCTCCTTTCGTTTGATACCCATATTTTAGGGTAATATAAAGGTTTTCGGGCAATCGCATTTTGACCGATAACTCAGTTATCGATCAATTTATCGAAATATGTCGAAGCTAAAATGAAACCTGGGGAGTTCCCCTTTCGTTTGATACCCATATTATAGGTCAAGTTTAAGGTTTTTAGGCAATCACATTTTCACCGACAACTCAGTTATCGATCAATTTATCGAAACCTATCGTAGTCCAAATGAAACCTGCTGCCTTCTCCTTTCGTTTTATACCCATATTATAGGGTATTGTTAAGTTTTTTGGGCAATCACCGATAACTCAGTTATCGATAAACTTATCGAAATATATCGAAGTCCAAATGAAACCTGGGGCCTTCCCCTTTCGTTTTATACCCATATTGTAGGTCAAGTTTAAGGTTTTTCGGCAATCACCGATAACTCAGTTATCGATAAACTTATCGAAATATATCGAAGTCCAAATGAAACCTGGAGCTATCTCCTTTCGTTTGATACCCATATTGCAGGGCAAGTTTAAGGTTTTTGGGCAATCACATTTTCACCCATAACTCATCATCGATAAATTTATCGAAACCTATCGAAGTCCAAATGAAACCTGCGGCCTTCTCCTTTCGTTTTATACCCATATTATAGAGTAATGTTAGGTTTTTTGGGCAATCACCGATAACTCAGTTATCGAAATATATCGAAGTCCAAATGAAACCTGGGCAAGTTTAAGGTTTTTCGGCAATCACCGATAACTCAGTTATCGATAAACTTATCGAAATATATCGAAGTCCAAATGAAACCTGGAGCTATCTCCTTTCGTTTGATACCCATATTGCAGGGCAAGTTTAAGGTTTTTGGGCAATCACATTTTCACCCATAACTCATCATCGATAAATTTATCGAAACCTATCGAAGTCCAAATGAAACCTGCGGCCTTCTCCTTTCGTTTTATACCCATATTATAGAGTAATGTTAAGTTTTTTGGGCAATCACCGATAACTCAGTTATCGAAATATATCGAAGTCCAAATGAAACCTGGGCAAGTTTAAGGTCAAGTTTAAGGTTTTTGGGCAGTCACATTTTCACCGATAACTCATCATCGATAAATTTATCGGAACCTATCGAAGTCCAAATGAAACCTGCGGCCTTCTCCTTTCGTTTTATACCCATATTATAGAGTAATGTTAAGTTTTTTGGGCAATCACCGATAACTCAGTTATCGATAAACTTATCGAAATATGTCGAAGTAAAAATGAAACCTGGAGCTATCTCCTTTCGTTTGATACCCATATTGTAGGGTAATATAGGGGTTTTCGGGCAATCGCATTTTGAACGATGACTCAGTTATCGATCAATTTATCGAAATATATCCAAGTACAAAGGAAACCTGGGCAAGTTTAAGGTCAAGTTTAAGGTTTTTGGGCAGTCACATTTTCACCGATAACTCATCATCGATAAATTTATCGAAACCTATCGAAGTCCAAATGAAACCTGCGGCCTTCCCCTTTCGTTTGATACCCATATTATAGGGCAATGTTAAGTTTTTTGGGCAATCACCGACAACTCAGTTATCGATAAACTTATCGAAATATATCGAAGTAAAAATGAAACCTGGAGCTATCTCCTTTCGTTTGATACCCATATTGTAGGGTAATATAGAGGTTTTCGGGCAATCGAATTTTGCCCGATGACTCAGTTATCGATCAATTTATCGAAATATATCCAAGTACAAAGGAAACCTGGGGCCTTCCCCTTTCGTTTGATACCCAAATTGCAGGTCAAGTTTAAGGTTTTTGGGCAATCACATTTTCACCGATAACTCAGTTATCGATCAATTTATCGAAACCTATCGTAGTCCAAATGAAACCTGCTGCCTTCTCCTTTCGTTTTATACTCATATTATAGAGTAATGTTAAGTTTTTTGGGCAATCACCGATAACTCAGTTATCGATAAATTTATCGAAATATATCGGAGTCCAAATAAAACCTGGAGCTATCTCCTTTCGTTTGATACCCATATTGTAGGGTAATATAGAGGTTTTCGGGCAATTGCATTTTGAACGATGACTCAGTTATCGATCAATTTATCGAAATATATTGAAGTACAAATGTAACCTGGGGCCTTCCCCTTTCGTTTGATACCCATATTGTAGGGCAAATTTAAGGTTTTTATGCAATAACATTTTCACCGATAACTCAGTTATCGATAAATTTATCGAAATATATCGAAGTCCAAGTGAAACCTGGAGCTATCTTCTTTCGTTTGATACCCATATTGTAAGGTAATATAGAAGTTTTCGGGCAATCGCATTTTGACCGATAACCGAGTTATCGATCAATTTATCGAAACCTATCGATGTCCAAATGAAACCTGGAGCTATCCCCTTTCGTTTGATACCCATATTGTAGGGTAATATTAAGGTTTTCGGGCAATAGAATTTTGACCGATAACTTAGTTGTCGATCAATTTATCGTAATATATCGAAGCTTAAGTCAAACCTGGGGCCTTCCCCTTTCGTTTGATACCCATATTGTAGGTCAAGTTTAAGGTTTTTGGGCAATCACATTTTCACCGATAACTCAGTTATCGATCAATTTATCGAAACCTATCGTAGTCCAAATGAAAACTGCTGCCTTCTCCTTTCGTTGTATACCCATATTATAGGGTAATGTTAAGTTTTTTCTGCAGTCACCGATAACTCAGTTATCGCTAAACTTATCGGAATATATCGAAGTCCAAATGAAACCTGGAGCTATCTCCTTTCGTTTGATACCCATATTGTAATGTAATATAGAGGTTTTCGGGCAATCGCATTTTGACCGATAACTCAGTTATCGATAAATTTATCGAAATATATCGAAGTACAAATGAAACCTGGGGCCTTCCCCTTTCGTTTTATACCCATATTGTAGGGCAAGTTTAAGGTTTTTGGGCAATCACATTTTCACCGATAATTCAGTTATCGGTCAATTTATCGAAACTTGTCGAAGTCCAAATTAAACCTGCGGCCATCTCCTTACGTTTTATGCCAATATTGTAGAGTAATATAGAGGTTTTCGGGCAATCGCATTTTGACCAATGACTCAGTTATCGATCAATTTATCGAAATATATCCAAGTACAAAGGAAAGCTGGGGCCTTCCCCTTTCGTTTGATACCCATATTGTAGGTCAAGTTTAAGGTTTTTGGGCAATCACATTTTCACCGATAACTCAGTTATCGATCAATTTATCGAAACCTATCGTAGTCCAAATGAAACCTGCTGCCTTCTCCTTTCGTTTTATACCCATATTATAGAGTAATGTTAAGTTTTTTGGGCAATCACCGATAACTCAGTTATCGATAAACTTATCGAAATATATCGAAGTCCAAATGAAACCTGGAGCTATCTCCTTTCGTTTGATACCCATATTTTAGGGTAATATAAAGGTTTTTGGGCAATCGCATTTTGACCGATAACTCAGTTATCGATCAATTTATCGAAATATATCGAAGCTAAAATGAAACCTGGGGCCTTCCCCTTTCGTTTGATACCCATATTATAGGTCAAGTTTAAGGTTTTTCGGCAATCACATTTTCACCGACAACTCAGTTATCGATCAATTTATCGAAACCTATCGTAGTCCAAATGAAAACCTGCTGCCTTCTCCTTTCGTTTTATACCCATATTATAGGGTATTGTTAAGTTTTTTGGGCAATCACCGATAACTCAGTTATCGATAAACTTATCGAAATATATCGAAGTCCAAATGAAACCTGGAGCTATCTCCTTTCGTTTGATACCCATATTGTAGGGTAATATAGAGGTTTTCGGGCAATCGCATTTTGAACGATGACTCAGTTATCGATCAATTTATCGAAATATATCCAAGTACAAAGGAAACCTGGAGCCTTCCCCTTTCGTTTTATACCCATATTGTAGGTCAAGTTTAAGGTTTTTCGGCAATCACCGATAACTCAGTTATCGATAAACTTATCGAAATATATCGAAGTCCGAAATGAAATCTGGAGCTATCTCCTTTCGTTTGATACCCATATTGCAGGGCAAGTTTAAGGTTTTTGGGCAATCACATTTTCACCGATAACTCATCATCGATAAATTTATCGAAACCTATCGAAGTCCAAATGAAACCTGCGGCCTTCTCCTTTCGTTTTATACCCATATTATAGAGTAATGTTAAGTTTTTTGGGCAATCACCGATAACTCAGTTATCGAAATATATCGAAGTCCAAATGAAACCTGGGCAAGTTTAAGGTCAAGTTTAAGGTTTTTGGGCAGACACATTTTCACCGATAACTCATCATCGATAAATTTATCGAAACCTATCGAAGTCCAAATGAAACCCTGCGGCCTTCTCCTTTCGTTTTATACCCATATTATAGAGTAATGTTAAGTTTTTTGGGCAATCCCCGATAACTCAGTTATCGATAAACTTATCGAAATATATCGAAGTAAAAATGAAACCTGGAGCTATCTCCTTTCTGTTTGATACCCATATTGTAGGGTAATATAGAGGTTTTCGGGCAATCGCATTTTGAACGATGGACTCAGTTATCGATCAATTTATCGAAATATATCCAAGTACAAAGGAAACCTGGGCAAGTTTAAGGTCAAGTTTAAGGTTTTTGGGCAGTCACATTTTCACCGATAACTCATCATCGATAAATTTATCGAAACCTATCGAAGTCCAAATGAAACCTGCGGCCTTCCCCTTTCGTTTGATACCCATATTGTAGGTCAAGTTTAAGGTTTTTGGGCAATCACATTTTTCACCGATAACTCAGTTATGGATCAATTTACCGAAACCTATCGTAGTCCAAATGAAACCTGCTGCCTTCTCCTTTCTTTTTATACCCATATTATAGGGCAATGTTAAATTTTTTTGGGCTATCACTGAAAACTCAGTTATCGATAAACTTATGGAAATATATCGAAGTCCCATTGAAACCTGGAGCTATCTCCTTTCGTTTGATACCCATATTGCAGGGTGATATTAAGGTTTTCGGGCAATCGAATTTTGACCGATAACTTAGTTATCGATCAATTTATCGAAATATATCGAAGCTAAAATGACACCTGGGGCCTTCCCCTTTCGTTTGATACCCATATTGTAGGTCAAGTTTAAGGTTTTTGGGCAATCACATTTTCACCGATAACTCGTTATCGATCAATTTACCGAAACCTATCGTAGTCCAAATGAAACCTGCTGCCTTCTCCTTTCGTTTTATACCCATATTATAGGGCAATGGTAAGTTTTTTGGGCAGTCACCGACAACTCAGTTATCGATAAACTTATCGAAATATATCGAAGTAAAAATGAAACCTGGAGCTATCTCCTTTCGTTTGATACCCATATTGTAGGGTAATATAGAGGTTTTCGGGCAATCGAATTTTGCCCGATGACTCAGTTATCGATCAATTTATCGAAATATATCCAAGTACAAAGGAAACCTGGGGCCTTCCCCTTTCGTTTGATACCCAAATTGCAGGTCAAGTTTAAGGTTTTTGGGCAATCACATTTTCACCGATAACTCAGTTATCGATCAATTTATAGAAACCTATCGTAGTCCAAATGAAACCTGCTGCCTTCTCCTTTCGTTTTATACCCATATTATAGAGTAATGTTAAGTTTTTTGGGCAATCACCGATAACTCAGTTATCGATAAATTTATCGAAATATATCGGAGTCCAAATAAAACCTGGAGCTATCTCCTTTCGTTTGATACCCATATTGTAGGGTAATATAGAGGTTTTCGGGCAATTGCATTTTGAACGATGACTCAGTTTTCGATCAATTTATCGAAATATATTGAAGTACAAATGTAACCTGGGGCCTTCCCCTTTCGTTTGATACCCATATTGTAGGGCAAATTTAAGGTTTTTATGCAATAACATTTTCACCGATAACTCAGTTATCGATAAATTTATCGAAATATATCGAAGTCCAATTGAAACCTGGAGCTATCTTCTTTCGTTTGATACCCATATTGTAAGGTAATATAGAAGTTTTCGGGCAATCGCATTTTGACCGATAACCCAGTTATCGATCAATTTATCGAAACCTATCGATGTCCAAATGAAACCTGGAGCTATCCCCTTTCGTTTGATACCCATATTGCAGGGTAATATTAAGGTTTTCGGGCAATCGAATTTTGACCGATAACTTAGTTGTCGATCAATTTATCGAAATATATCGAAGCTTAAGTCAAACCTGGGGCCTTCCCCTTTCGTTTGATACCCATATTGTAGGTCAAGTTAAGGGTTTTTGGGCAATCACATTTTCACCGATAACTCAGTTATCGATCAATTTATCGAAACCTATCGTAGTCCAAATGAAAACTGCTGCCTTCTCCTTTCGTTGTATACCCATATTATAGGGTAATGTTAAGTTTTTTCTGCAGTCACCGATAACTCAGTTATCGAACTTATCGGAATATATCGAAGTCCAAATGAAACCTGGAGCTATCTCCTTTCGTTTGATACCCATATTGTAATGTAATATAGAGGTTTTCGGGCAATCGCATTTTGACCGATAACTCAGTTATCGATAAATTTATCGAAATATATCGAAGTACAAATGAAACCTGGGGCCTTCCCCTTTCGTTTTATACCCATATTGTAGGGCAAGTTTAAGGTTTTTGGGCAATCACATTTTCACCGATAATTCAGTTATCGGTCAATTTATCGAAACTTGTCGAAGTCCAAATTAAACCTGCGGCCATCTCCTTACGTTTTATGCCAATATTGTAGAGTAATATAGAGGTTTTCGGGCAATCGCATTTTGACCAATGACTCAGTTATCGATCAATTTATCGAAATATATCCAAGTACAAAGGAAAGCTGGGGCCTTCCCCTTTCGTTTGATACCCATATTGTAGGTCAAGTTTAAGGTTTTTGGGCAATCACATTTTCACCGATAACTCAGTTATCGATCAATTTATCGAAACCTATCGTAGTCCAAATGAAACCTGCTGCCTTCTCCTTTCGTTTTATACCCATATTATAGAGTAATGTTAAGTTTTTTGGGCAATCACCGATAACTCAGTTATCGATAAACTTATCGAAATATATCGAAGTCCAAATGAAACCTGGAGCTATCTCCTTTCGTTTGATACCCATATTTTAGGGTAATATAAAGGTTTTTGGGCAATCGCATTTTGACCGATAACTCAGTTATCGATCAATTTATCGAAATATATCGAAGCTAAAATGAAACCTGGGGCCTTCCCCTTTCGTTTGATACCCATATTATAGGTCAAGTTTAAGGTTTTTCGGCAATCACATTTTCACCGACAACTCAGTTATCGATCAATTTATCGAAACCTATCGTAGTCCAAATGAAACCTGCTGCCTTCTCCTTTCGTTTTATACCCATATTATAGGGTATTGTTAAGTTTTTTGGGCAATCACCGATAACTCAGTTATCGATAAACTTATCGAAATATATCGAAGTCCAAATGAAACCTGGAGCTATCTCCTTTCGTTTGATACCCATATTGTAGGGTAATATAGAGGTTTTCGGGCAATCGCATTTTGAACGATGACTCAGTTATCGATCAATTTATCGAAATATATCCAAGTACAAAGGAAACCTGGGGCCTTCCCCTTTCGTTTTATACCCATATTGTAGGTCAAGTTTAAGGTTTTTCGGCAATCACCGATAACTCAGTTATCGATAAACTTATCGAAATATATCTAAGTCCAAATGAAACCTGGAGCTATCTCCTTTCGTTTGATACCCATATTGCAGGGCAAGTTTAAGGTTTTTGGGCAATCACATTTTCACCGATAACTCATCATCGATAAATTTATCGAAACCTATCGAAGTCCAAATGAAACCTGCGGCCTTCTCCTTTCGTTTTATACCCATATTATAGAGTAATGTTAAGTTTTTTGGGCAATCACCGATAACTCAGTTATCGAAATATATCGAAGTCCAAATGAAACCTGGGCAAGTTTAAGGTCAAGTTTAAGGTTTTTGGGCAGACACATTTTCACCGATAACTCATCATCGATAAATTTATCGAAACCTATCGAAGTCCAAATGAAACCTGCGGCCTTCTCCTTTCGTTTTATACCCATATTATAGAGTAATGTTAAGTTTTTTGGGCAATCCCCGATAACTCAGTTATCGATAAACTTATCGAAATATATCGAAGTAAAAATGAAACCTGGAGCTATCTCCTTTCGTTTGATACCCATATTGTAGGGTAATATAGAGGTTTTCGGGCAATCGCATTTTGAACGATGACTCAGTTATCGATCAATTTATCGAAATATATCCAAGTACAAAGGAAACCTGGGCAAGTTTAAGGTCAAGTTTAAGGTTTTTGGGCAGTCACATTTTCACCGATAACTCATCATCGATAAATTTATCGAAACCTATCGAAGTCCAAATGAAACCTGCGGCCTTCCCCTTTCGTTTGATACCCATATTGTAGGTCAAGTTTAAGGTTTTTGGGCAATCACATTTTCACCGATAACTCAGTTATGGATCAATTTACCGAAACCTATCGTAGTCCAAATGAAACCTGCTGCCTTCTCCTTTCTTTTTATACCCATATTATAGGGCAATGTTAAATTTTTTTGGGCTATCACTGAAAACTCAGTTATCGATAAACTTATGGAAATATATCGAAGTCCCATTGAAACCTGGAGCTATCTCCTTTCGTTTGATACCCATATTGCAGGGTGATATTAAGGTTTTCGGGCAATCGAATTTTGACCGATAACTTAGTTATCGATCAATTTATCGAAATATATCGAAGCTAAAATGACACCTGGGGCCTTCCCCTTTCGTTTGATACCCATATTGTAGGTCAAGTTTAAGGTTTTTGGGCAATCACATTTTCACCGATAACTCGTTATCGATCAATTTACCGAAACCTATCGTAGTCCAAATGAAACCTGCTGCCTTCTCCTTTCGTTTTATACCCATATTATAGGGCAATGGTAAGTTTTTTGGGCAGTCACCGACAACTCAGTTATCGATAAACTTATCGAAATATATCGAAGTAAAAATGAAACCTGGAGCTATCTCCTTTCGTTTGATACCCATATTGTAGGGTAATATAGAGGTTTTCGGGCAATCGAATTTTGCCCGATGACTCAGTTATCGATCAATTTATCGAAATATATCCAAGTACAAAGGAAACCTGGGGCCTTCCCCTTTCATTTGATACCCAAATTGCAGGTCAAGTTTAAGGTTTTTGGGCAATCACATTTTCACCGATAACTCAGTTATCGATCAATTTATAGAAACCTATCGTAGTCCAAATGAAACCTGCTGCCTTCTCCTTTCGTTTTATACCCATATTATAGAGTAATGTTAAGTTTTTTGGGCAATCACCGATAACTCAGTTATCGATAAATTTATCGAAATATATCGGAGTCCAAATAAAACCTGGAGCTATCTCCTTTCGTTTGATACCCATATTGTAGGGTAATATAGAGGTTTTCGGGCAATTGCATTTTGAACGATGACTCAGTTTTCGATCAATTTATCGAAATATATTGAAGTACAAATGTAACCTGGGGCCTTCCCCTTTCGTTTGATACCCATATTGTAGGGCAAATTTAAGGTTTTTATGCAATAACATTTTCACCGATAACTCAGTTATCGATAAATTTATCGAAATATATCGAAGTCCAATTGAAACCTGGAGCTATCTTCTTTCGTTTGATACCCATATTGTAAGGTAATATAGAAGTTTTCGGGCAATCGCATTTTGACCGATAACCCAGTTATCGATCAATTTATCGAAACCTATCGATGTCCAAATGAAACCTGGAGCTATCCCCTTTCGTTTGATACCCATATTGCAGGGTAATATTAAGGTTTTCGGGCAATCGAATTTTGACCGATAACTTAGTTGTCGATCAATTTATCGAAATATATCGAAGCTTAAGTCAAACCTGGGGCCTTCCCCTTTCGTTTGATACCCATATTGTAGGTCAAGTTAAGGGTTTTTGGGCAATCACATTTTCACCGATAACTCAGTTATCGATCAATTTATCGAAACCTATCGTAGTCCAAATGAAAACTGCTGCCTTCTCCTTTCGTTGTATACCCATATTATAGGGTAATGTTAAGTTTTTTCTGCAGTCACCGATAACTCAGTTATCGATAAACTTATCGGAATATATCGAAGTCCAAATGAAACCTGGAGCTATCTCCTTTCGTTTGATACCCATATTGTAATGTAATATAGAGGTTTTCGGGCAATCGCATTTTGACCGATAACTCAGTTATCGATAAATTTATCGAAATATATCGAAGTACAATTGAAACCTGGGGCCTTCCCCTTTCGTTTTATACCCATATTGTAGGGCAAGTTTAAGGTTTTTGGGCAATCACATTTTCACCGATAATTCAGTTATCGGTCAATTTATCGAAACTTGTCGAAGTCCAAATTAAACCTGCGGCCATCTCCTTACGTTTTATGCCAATATTGTAGGGTAATATAGAGGTTTTCGGGCAATCGCATTTTGACCAATAACTCAGTTATCGATCAATTTATCGAAATATATCCAAGTACAAATGAAACCTGGGGCCTTCCCCTTTCGTTTGATACCCATATTGTAGGTCAAGTTTAAGGTTTTTGGGCAATCACATTTTCACCGATAACTCAGTTATCGATCAATTTATCGAAACCTATCGTAGTCCAAATGAAACCTGCTGCCTTCTCCTTTCGTTTTATACCCATATTATAGAGTAATGTTAAGTTTTTTGGGCAATCACCGATAACTCAGTTATCGATAAACTTATCGAAATATATCGAAGTCCAAATGAAACCTGGAGCTATCTCCTTTCGTTTGATACCCATATTTTAGGGTAATATAAAGGTTTTCGGGCAATCGCATTTTGACCGATAACTCAGTTATCGATCAATTTATCGAAATATATCGAAGCTAAAATGAAACCTGGGGCCTTCCCCTTTCGTTTGATACCCATATTATAGGTCAAGTTTAAGGTTTTTAGGCAATCACATTTTCACCGACAACTCAGTTATCGATCAATTTATCGAAACCTATCGTAGTCCAAATGAAACCTGCGGCCTTCTCCTTTCGTTTTATACCCATATTATAGGGTATTGTTAAGTTTTTTGGGCAATCACCGATAACTCAGTTATCGATAAACTTATCGAAATATATCGAAGTCCAAATGAAACCTGGAGCTATCTCCTTTCGTTTGATACCCATATTTTAGGGTAATATAAAGGTTTTCGGGCAATCGCATTTTGACCGATAACTCAGTTATCGATCAATTTATCGAAATATATCGAAGCTAAAATGAAACCTGGGGCCTTCCCCTTTCGTTTGATACCCATATTATAGGTCAAGTTTAAGGTTTTTAGGCAATCACATTTTCACCGACAACTCAGTTATCGATCAATTTATCGAAACCTATCGTAGTCCAAATGAAACCTGCTGCCTTCTCCTTTCGTTTTATACCCATATTATAGAGTAATGTTAAGTTTTTTGGGCAATCACCGATAACTCAGTTATCGATAAACTTATCGAAATATATCGAAGTCCAAATGAAACCTGGAGCTATCTCCTTTCGTTTGATACCCATATTGTAGGGTAATATAGAGGTTTTCGGGCAATCGCATTTTGAACGATGACTCTGTTATCGATCAATTTATCGAAATATATCCAAGTACAAAGGAAACCTGGGGCCTTCCCCTTTCGTTTTATACCCATATTGTAGGTCAAGTTTAAGGTTTTTCGGCAATCACATTTTCACCGATAACTCATCATCGATAAATTTTTCGAAACCTATCGAAGTCCAAATGAAACCTGCGGCCTTCTCCTTTCGTTTTATACCCATATTATAGAGTAATGTTAAGTTTTTTGGGCAATCACCGATAACTCAGTTATCGAAATATATCGAAGTCCAAATGAAACCTGGGCAAGTTTCAGGTCAAGTTGAAGGTTTTTGGGCAGTCACATTTTCACCGATAACTCATCATCGATAAATTTATCGAAACCTATCGAAGTCCAAATGAAACTTGCGGCTTTCTCCTTTCGTTTTATACCCATATTATAGAGTAATGTTAAGTTTTTTGGGCAATCACTGATAACTCAGTTATCGAAATATATCGAAGTCCAAATGAAACCTGTTTAAGTTTAAGGTCAAGTTTAAGGTTTTTGGGCAGTCACATTTTCACCGATAACTCATCATCGATAAATTTATCGAAATATATCGAAATCCAAATGAAACCTGGAGCTATCCCTTTTCGTTTGATACCGATGTTGTAATGTAATATAGAGGTTTTCGGGTAATCGCATTTTGACCGATAACTCAGTTATCGATAAATTTATCGAAATATATCGAAGTACAAATGAATCCTGGGGCCTTCCCCTTTCATCGCGCTCGCTGTTGCAGGGGAAGTGGAGATTGCCGTACCAACACCACCCTAAGCCAAGGTGTTGAGGTACCCGTGCCGAGGGCTGGATGATCAGCGGGTGGTTATTGCATAGCTGATCGCTTACGGTCCCCTCCGACGCCCGGGCAAGGTCGGTTGTATAAGTGCCTTACCCCGGTATACTGGCTCTGCCGGGGCGGACGAACCCTTTATACTCGTGGGAACCATATGGAAAATAAAAATTAAAAAAAAACCGATGATAAGAGAGGTGGGGAAGAGGAGAGCGTTCTGGGAGCGTCAGCATAAGGGAGGACAGGGGTACCAGCCATAGTACCCCGGTCATCCCAAGCCAAAAGATAACCGTGGAAGGGGGGGACAGGGGTACCAGCCATAGTACCCTCCCTCCTAACCCAAATAAGGGGAAAGGAAGCGCACCAGCCACAGTGGCTTCCAAAAGATCAAAAAAATCTTCGGGTGCGTTGGAGCGAGCCAAGTACCACAGGGCTGTCTTCATTCTGAAGAAAATCAGACGGAATGAAGAGGCTGGCGAGGTCCTCGCGCGAGACGCAGAGGACAGGGTATGGTGCGAGGCAGTGGTCAGGGACTATGAGAGCAGCCATACCAATAAGCCAGCAGCCCAGCCACAGCAACAACCATCCAAACCGAAAGTATCGGCAAAGCGCAATCGATCACACGAGGTGAACGAGCGCGATGTCAAGAAGGGCAAATTCGGCCAACAGCATGAGGGCCCTTCCACTAGTGCTGCAGCGGCGGCCAGGAATACCTCCAGCGAGGTGGTCAGAGATCACCTCCAGGTTGCACTGGTCGATGCTGGGGGCGCTAGTGGGAGGCAAGTACTGGCGGCTTGGAGCTCCATAGAGGGACGTCTGTCTGAGATGGTCGTCGAGCACCTCATGGAGAACCAAACCCCAGTGCCCGTCTTCAACTGTGAGGAGATTTGCCGAGGCTGTCGGGTGATCAAATGCGCGGACGGCTTCTCAGGGGAATTCTTGGAGAGGTGTGTTGCCAAGATAAGCAACGCATCTGATGGTCTTAAGATTAAGATCATCTTGGCTTCGGAGATCCCCAGGAGACCCCGGGCACGCATCTGGTTGCCCGAGATGAAGCTGGATGAGGGGAGGATAATCCAGTGCCTAAAAATGCAGAGCCCAGGTGTCCCGATGGACGACTGGGCTGTTCTTAAGATCGAGGAGCAGCAAAGGAACAGCCAGCCAGCGCTACTGCTGATCTCCAATGAGTCCCTGGGGGCACTCGAGGAGAGGGGGAATAAGCTGAAGTTCGGCGTCAGGAACGCCAAGCTGAAGATTTTCCCGGCAGCGGTAGCGCCTGATAACAACCTGGAGGAGGTTGAAGACGCCAACAAGCTCCTGGAGGGGCTTCGTTTGGCAGGGCCGGCTGGTGATAGCGCTCCGGTAACCTCCGGTAAAACTGCGGGTGTGCCTCCCAAGTCCGATGATTAGGGTGGCACAAATCAACCTGCAACACTCCAAGATCGCCTCGGACAACCTTCAGGTCCTCCTCAGGGAGGAGGACATCGACATCTGCCTGGTGCAGGAACCCTGGGTGTGGCGTTCCAAGGTCAGGGGCCTCAACGCCAGGGGATACAATCTGTTCTACACACTTGGAGAAGGTAAACCGAGGGCTTGCATCCTAGTTAGGGATACTATTAATGCTTTCTTTTTACCTAATTTCAGCACTTTTGATCTAACGGTGGTCAGGATTGAGTCACGAGGCGGTCGTAGCTTAACCATCGCCTCTGCGTATATGGCTCACGATCGACCGGCACCTCCAGCGGAAGTACAACAGTTGATCGGAAAAAATGATGAGAATAAGGAGGCAACTCTTTTGGGCTGTGACGCCAACGCCAGACACACGATGTGGGGCAGTAGCGAAACGAACGAACGGGGTGAGTCTCTTTTTGATTTCTTACTATCGAATAACCTATATATATGTAACACGGGCAGCTCTCCCACCTTTGCTTTTCCAAGTTCAGAGAACTTTGCGGGGTGGGAAGAAGTCCTGGATATTACTATGAAATCTGACTCCCAGGATCTTGTGATAAGGAATTGGGAGGTGTCCAAGCGTCTATCTCTATCTGACCATAAAATAATTCTCTTTGGTGTAGAATGGGCGAGGGAGATAAGAAAACCCTATAGGAACCCGAAGCGAACTTCGTGGGGTCTATTTGACAAGATAGTCAGTAATAGGCTCAGTAGAAATAAAAAATCCATACAATCTAGCAACTGCCTGGACGATCGAGTTAGGTCTCTAGAGAAAAGCTTTCAGGTAGCCTACAAAGCTGCCTGTCCGATATCCAGAAGCAAAAAGACCTTCCCACCGTGGTGGGATGAGAACCTTGGCGACCTAAGGTCGAATCTCAGGAGGGTCTTTAATGACTGCTACTCTAGGAAGGACTTCCAAGAGTATAAGATCTGCTTGAGAGAGTACAAAAAAGCAGTAAGAACAGCGAAAACGAAATCCTGGCAGGAACACTGTGAGTCAGTCGAGTCCACGAAGGACTCAGCAAGGCTCGGAAAGATCCTCGCCAGGAGCCACACAAACAAGACGTTCGTCAAACGCGCTGATGGGACATGGGCAGGGTCATCAGCGGAAACCCTTGACATCCTAATAGGAGCTCACTTTCCGGATGTGTCTGGAGAGCTGGAGCAGAGAAGAAGGGTGGCGCAACTGGAGGCACCGACCTCTTTGATAGACAAAATTTTAGCAGAAGACAAAATTGCCTGGGCAATTAACAGCTTCTCACCTTATAAATCAGCGGGAGTAGATGGAATACTTGCCATTATGCTGCAGAAGACTCAAGCATCTTTGGTTAAGGAACTGAAGGAGATCTTCGCAGCATGCATCATTCATAACCACATCCCGTCCACGTGGAAAGAAACGAGGGTGGTTTTCATTCCCAAATCTGGCAGAAGAGGACATGAGGTGGCCAAGGACTTTCGGCCGATAAGCCTCACATCCTTTGTGTTAAAAACCTTCGAGAGATTACTAGATATCCATATACGGGGGCTTCTTCAGGATACCACCTTCTCGGAAGCGCAGCACGCGTATCTGAGGGGGAAATCCACAGAGACCGCACTACACGAGGTGGTGCGAACAGTCGAGAAGTCACTATTATACAAAGAATTTACTCTGGCCGCGTTCGTTGATGTGGAGGGCGCCTTTAACAACGTGAGAGCCGATGCGATATCAGCTGCACTCGTAAGGGTAGGGGTGGAGGAGCCAATAAGGAATTGGATCACGACCCTACTCCTTAACCGAGAAATATCCGCCGAGCTAGGAGGGGCAAAAGTTAGGAAGCAGATATGTAGAGGCACACCGCAGGGCGGAGTGCTATCACCTCTGCTATGGATCCTCACTATGAACGACATACTAATAAAACTCACCACAAGTGGGGCAAAAATCGTGGCGTACGCCGACGACGTGGCGATCCTTGTCTCGGGTCCCTTCCCTTCCGTGATGAGCGAAATCATGGAAAGAACGTTGGCAAGACTAAGTAGGTGGGCACATGATTGTGGCCTCAGGCTGAATCCGGAGAAGACGGATCTACTACTCTTCACAAGGAAGTACAAGCCGCCTACTTTCGAACTACCGAAATTAAATGGCCAGCGGCTATCCCAATCTGCTACCACTAAATATCTTGGGCTCATAATTGACTGTAAGTTAAATTGGAAGGCATGCATTGAAGAGCGGGTGCGGAAGGCCTGCGTCGCTTTCTATGCCTGCAAATCAATGTTTGGTAAAAAATGGGGTCTAAGGCCAAGGATGGTGCTATGGTTGTACGAGGCGGTGGTGCGGCCTGTGCTGACCTATTGATCTGTAGTATGGTGGGAAGCTCTTCGGAAGAACTATAACCTCATCAGCCTACAGAAGGTTCAGCGGGCGGCATGTGTTGGTGCCACCGGAGCCTTGCGCACCTGTCCCACTGCGGCCTTGGATCCGATTCTGAACCTTCTTCCAATAGACTTACACATACTGAGTACATCGGCTCAAACCGCACTCAGACTCAGGGAGTCCGGGTGTTGGAGGGATGCTCAGCAGGGTCACAGTAGCATTCTCAACCATCTTCCAGCTGGCACTATAAATGCCATAACCGACTTCTATCCTCACAAACTGGCGTTTGAGAGTAGTACTATTACTTCAATTCCGAGTAGGAATGATTGGCATCCAAGTCTACACCGACTGGTCCAAGATGGACTCAGGGGTGGGGGCCGGCGTCTTCTCGGGGTCCCTGGACATTGCCGTATCATTCCCATCGCATTGCAGTGTGTTTCAAGCTGAGGTTCTTGCGATCTTGCAGGCCGGCAGATCACTCAAGGACCTGAACACAACTGGTAAAGTCACTATCTTTTCAGACAGCCAAGCAGCAATAAAGGCAATAGCAGCACCACACACTAGTTCGAACGTGGTGCACGCATGTAAGCAGATCTTGGCTGCACTAACTAACATTGAACTATCCATTACCTGGGTTCCGGGCCATAGGGGTATCGAAGGTAATGAGAAAGCCGATGAGCTGGCACGCAGCGGCTCATCGGACGAAAATGAGGAAGTAATCAATGTAGATATAGGGGTACCCTTAGCAGTAGCCAAGGGAAACATCCATAAATATTACCGGAACAAAGCACAATTGAGATGGAGTAACACCACTAGTTGTGCAATATCAAGATCCACCTGGCCAGACTATAGCGAAAAGAGGACGAGGAGTCTTCTAAGCAGGTCAAGACATAGCACTCACAAACTCATAGCAGTCTTCACAGGTCACTGGGCGATAGGCACGCTTGCGGAAAAAATGGGAATTCCGCACCGAGATCACTGCAGAAGCTGCGACGACAGCGATGCCAAAGAGACCGTTGAGCATTTCCTGTTTGAATGCCCGGCTCTAGCCGGAAGGCGAATGAAATCCTTTGGGAGCCCCTTTTTGGGGAGCTTGGATCGTATATCCGAGATAGGGATCCCAAATATCCTCGAGTTTATCAACAACTCTGGTTGGTTGTAACAGATATCCATACTACATAAGTAGGTTTAAACGAGTATTTTATGGCATCAAAACGGCTTCTAAAAACTACTTGGGCGACCTGGGTCGCAGCCATTCCACCTACCTACCTAGGGTAATGTTAAGTTTTTTGGGCAATCACCGATAACTCAGTTATCGATAAATTTATCGAAATATATCGAAGTCCAAATGAAACCTGGAGCTATCCCCTTTCGTTTGATACCCATATTGTAGGGTAATTTTAAGGTTTTTGTGCAATCACATTTTCACCGATAACTCAGTTATCGGTCAATTTATCGAAACTTATCGAAGTCCAAACGAAACCTGGGGCCATCCCCTTTCGTTTGATACCCATATTGTAGGGGAATATTAAGGTTTTCGGGCAATCGCATTTTCACCGATAACTCAGTTATCGATCAATTTATCGAAATATATCGAAGCCAAAATGAAACCTGCGGCCTTCCCGGTTCGTTTGATACCCATATTGTACGATCTTTCTATACCTATATGCGAAATATCATAAGTATAGGTTCAATATACTTAGAGTTATATGGAAAAAAAAAATTTCGAACAGTAACGGTCCCTAGCAGGGTCGGAGCCCCCAAAATAAAAAATAAAAATATCCTATAGCTCCTTCCAGACTATAACCTGTAGGCGTGCCAAATTTCAACAAAATCCGTCTTGCCATTCTCACATTTATAATATTAGTAGGATATTAATCTTACTGTTATTGTAGTTAGTAGTGGTAACCAGAATGAAAACGGCAAACGACAATCGGCATCTGTAAAATTATTTTTACACGTGTTCTTATGGGGAGGAATTTTTTGAACACGACGCGACAAAGCGGCAATCAATCACAGATGCCGCTGTCGCCAGATTAAATCTAATTCTATTTTGACAAGCGGCAGATGGTGGCGTTTGGTTTTTTTGACAATAAAAACGAAAGGAAGAGTATTTACTCTTGTAAAATAAGTTCCAATTATTACAGAATATGTCTCTTTCACACTTTTTACAACATTTTTTGCTACTTTTCAAGATGATTCGCACCTGTCGCCCCTGCTCTCATTATAATCATGTCGCCAATGCTTGACGGCAAATATCGTCAAGCTTCAGTTTTTCCTCGTTGTCGTTCGCCGCCGTCGTGTTCATTGTGGACGGGCCTAGTGTGTCCAATGCAAGCATCGGCAGATTTGTAAATGTTAGACAGCAACATGAATGCACATATGCGCAATATGGCAAGCAAATATTTTATGATGATGAATCCCTTTGCAATTTTTATTTAATGCTTTATTAAGTTTTTTTTATTTACATACTACCGCTATCATTTTTACTACTCTCGCCAATTATACGTACGTACATACATATTTTTCAGATTCGTTGCGCAAATATGCGACAACCATGCGCGATGTTGTTTTGCCACTTGTTCAGCGACGACTAATAGTCCAATTACCCACCGACGTGTGTAACGTACGTATACGTATCCCGTACGTACGTACGTTTGAGCGAATTTTATTCCCGTAGCGGTAACGCATAAATCAGCTGTTTTCTTTTGTTTACATTTCAAAAAGTGTATAAAAGTTTTATTAAAAACAGAAGAGGTGAAAAAATGCAAAGCCAAAATATGGAAATTTGTGAGTTATTTGTGGATTTGTGCGAGCTGTACAAA
This sequence comes from Sphenella marginata, assembly GCA_951509765.1. Classification (NCBI taxonomy): domain Eukaryota; kingdom Metazoa; phylum Arthropoda; class Insecta; order Diptera; family Tephritidae; genus Sphenella; species Sphenella marginata. The sequence goes on from OX608078.1 coordinate 2,118,792, forward strand.
CTATACGAAGAGTACATTAAAAACAATAAAAGACAGAGGAGATATGCTGTGCGTCCCATTAATAGAAATTGGGACTCGAGTGGATACCAAGTTCAAGTGTTCCGTAGAATAAAGAGTTTGGAACCTGAAGAGGTGTTTTCCCACACGAGGATAACCCCCACTGTGTTTGAGCTTCTTTTAAGTTTGGTCAGCAGTTCCCTGCGCAAACCAAAGCAGAGGATAGATCCTGAGGAAAGATTATCTTTAGTGTTGCTGTAAGTACAATACCCATATTTTATATATTGCTATTTAAGTATTTCATATTGCATTTAAAGATATTTATCACAAGGCGTAACAGTGCAGAGTATTGCATGGAGCTATAAACTCGGAAAAAGGACAGTGCGAAACATAATATTAGAGACTTGCGAAGTGATCTGGCGGCTTCTTTCCCCAGTATATGTCAGCGAACCTACACAGGCGCAGTACAAGGACATTGCTAATGACTTCTTAACAATGTGGAATATACCAAACTGTGTGGGTGCAATTGATGACAAGCATGTTGCTCTCAAGTGTCCAGCCAATTCAGGTTCAGAGTACTTCAATTATAAAAAGTTTTTCAGCATTGTCCTGATGGCTACTTGCGATGCGAAATATACATTCACTGCAGTTAGCATCGGAAGTTGTGGCAGTCAAAGTGACGGAGGTAATAGCTTCTTATTTTACGAAACTGATATAAAATACCATGGTAACTGCTATCATCGGCCATAACTAAACAATTATCTCTTACAGGAATATTCCAATACTCTCCCTTTGGCCAGTCCCTGATGCAAAATACACTACCACTACCCCCTCCCGTTAAACTATCAAGGCAAGCGCCTGAACCTTTCCCTCACTACTTCGTTGGCGATGCTGCTTTCCCCCTAAGGACGAACTTGATGCGCCCATACCCCGGCTCCAATTTAGAGAGACCAAAACGTATTTTTAATTATCGCCTATCAAGGGGTCGCAGGGTAATAGAAAACAGTTTTGGTATATTATCGGCGCGGTGGCGAATACTACGAACAACAACTGAATGTGCCCCGGAAAATTGCGAAAAAATTGTGTTAGCTTGTGTTGCCTTACACATTTTCATCATGCTAAATGACCAAAGCCGATGGTATTGTCCAGAAAACTATGTAGATAGAGTGGAGCACAATTTAGTGGTCGAGGGTGAATGGCGACGCGAAGTCGGAATCGAGCGCTCCTTACCACCTGTTTAAGCGACTTAAACAATTTCTTTCGTTTATTTTATTTGCAACCCTTTTTTATAATTCTCACCCAGCTTATGAAATATTCTGAAGATATTGTTTTTGGGTGCCTAACCCAATTGGGGTTTTTCCAAACGAAAATGAGGAAGCCAATCTCGTGCAATGCCAGAGCCAACAGTGCTCGCCCCCAATGAATACATACAAGGTGTAACAGGTGCTCTGCATCCTCCCAGTTCTATATAGAACAGATAAGTTAAATAAATAATATAATAATAATAAAGAAATATGAAAAGGGCTCCCTAGTTAATATCCACCCCAAAAAAATAATATAATATAAAAATTAAATAATAACTCAAAAAACTTCTCGCTCCCTCATAGCTTAGACATGGTCCTTCGAGCCGGATGGATTCGAACCGGCGACTTCCAAATATCACTAGACGACTAAGCCGTCTAGGGGGGCGAGAATGTTTAAGCGACTTAAACAATTTCTTTCGTTTATTTCATTTACAACCCTTTTTTATAATTCTCACCCAGCTTATGAAATATTCTGAAGATATTGTTTTTGGGTGCCTAACCCAATGGGGGTTTTTCTAAACGAAAATGAGGAAGCCAATCTCGTGCAATGCCTCAGAGCCAACAGTGCTCGCCCCCAATGAATACATACAAGGTGTAACAGGTGCTCTGCATCCTCCCAGTTCTATATAGAACACATAAATTAAATAAATAATAAAATAATAATAAAGAAATATGAAAAGGGCTCCCTAGTTAATATGTGCTCTGCACGCCCCCTTTTCCACCCCAAATAAATAATATAATATAAAAATTAAATAATAACTCAAAAAACTTCTCGCTCCCTCATAGCTTAGACACCACCACTCCGGTCTGCGGTGCGTCGAGGTCCAGTAAGCGCATTTAACCTACGTGATAGACTTGCACAGTATTTTATAAATGAAGGAGCAGTGCCATTCCAAGATGCTATAGATTTAGCTACGAGTGAACCGTATATATAAGTTCCAAAGTAATACTAATAGTACATAAAAGAAAAAATTACATTTTATTTCAATTCATGTCATTTTAATTTTTGTGAATAACATTAAAAACTATACATAAAAAACGTAAAAGAAAAACAGTTCATTCTTAACAAAAATAAATACATAAGAGTCTACAAAAATTCATTTCATTTCTTAATACTAATAAAATATCAGTATTATTTACAGTACAATCATATATGCAAGTTCATACATATGCATGCGTATGTACAAAATGCATGTAAACACAGTTAAACTAAACTTTAAAATTATATTTTCAATATAAAATAACTATCCGTAATATATGTACAAATGTACAATTTTAAAGTTTAGTTTAACTGTGTTTACATGCATTTTGTACATACGCATGCATATGTATGAACTTGCATATATGACTTTACTGTATATATATGTATGTACATTACAGCTTATTCTTGCTGCACCTGGATTGTCACCTCCATTATGCGCTGCATTGCCCTGGTTTGTTTTAAGGGAGTCATTTGTGAAACCATGGCAACAATCATTTTGCCAAATGATGAAGAAATTTGGTGAGATGATGGTGTTGGTAAGGCAATTTGCTGGGAAGATGGTGATGGCGAAAGGGGAGATACATCTACCACCAACGATTGGGGTGCAGCCTTCTGAGCCGGTGACGGAATTAGCGCAGGTACGGCAACGGACGAGCATAGCACTTGTTGCGCATAAACCGTAGCAGATGGGGATGGTGTCAGCGATGATGTTGTTGGCGACAGAAGAGGCTCGGACACTGGCGAATGTTGCGCAGATGTTGATACCTCTGGGCATACATTTAAAGACAACCGGACTCTGTAAAAAATAAAATAACATTTACATAAGATATGTATATATAAGTAACGATATAATAATCTATGTACTTACGGTCGGGGAACAACGTGCGGTTTCAAAAAACGCATCGCGTCTAGCAGATACCACTCTTTGTAGAGCTGCGCCCCACTGCCCGATGGTCTATCAGCCTTTCGGATCTCCCGGCCATACCTATCGCGGAGTGCTGTCCACCTACGCATACATGTATCACCTAATAAAATTGAAAATAATAAATTTTTAGGCAATATATTTACAAAGTTTTTACTTACCACTTGGGGTCAAGCTAGATGCGGGGGGTGGAGAAGCGGAACACAGAGCCTGAACCTTCAGGCTCCTAGCCTCTCCCACACCAAGACCGTAGTGCACGGCTAAGCCCCCTTGCTGGGACCGCGGATGTTGACGGCGGCAGCTCCGTGGCATGCGAGCACACTCGTATGTCGCGGGTCTCCTTCAGTTAATACCGGCGGCCACAGCCATGGAACACTGACCGTAACCTTCTCGAGGTGACCCTGTTTACACAGAACACTACGGATCTAGACCCGGAGGGTGTCGATCCTACCCTTCCCCCTAACCCAAGGTGTTAAGCGCATCCGTGCCTACTGGGTGGTTTGCAGTCAGGGGCTTCCGACTGTATTCTAACGGAGCCTCCCGGATACCGGTCCACCTCCGGGAGTAAATTGGACTTACTGCGGTATGGGGCGCTGCCGCAGCTGACCGTCCCCTTCCCCTTATATATTTTTATGGTCACCGAAAGGCCTCGACTGAGTAGGTGACCAACGAACCAGTATGATGGAAAAAATTAACTCCGCCTCGGATCCCTGCACGGGTAAAAATGCCGCCACTGGACAGGGCGCTAAAAATGTTACAAAAAGAGTCAGCCCCACCAGGGCCACTCGCCCGAGTACCGCATCGACGGGTTCGGGCAGGCCTTCACGGCCAGCAGCCTTCCCACTTCGGTCGTCTGCACAAAGTGGTGCGGCTAAACCCCTTGAGGGAAAGCCGTTACCACGCGTAACCGCACCGGCCAAACCCCTTGAGGGTACGGCAAACGCGGGGAGCAGTGGGCAGACGGCCAGTCTTCCTAGGCCTGTTCCAGGCACCACCACAAAACAGCCCAAAGGTGTTGGCCCCAATCCCTCCACGGGAAGGTGTACAGCCCCAAGGGCACCTAGCAGTGCCGCTCAGCCAGCACCGAATAGCGGGCGGAAAATTTCTCCCTCCGTTAGGGCGCAACGGGACCCCAGATCTGCGGCCAAGATAGTATCGCGACTGCGGAGGACCAAAAAGCCTCCCTAACTTGGGCCAACAACCTCCTAGCCGCGAGGCAGGAACGCGAAGCAGGGAAGCCGCCGACGGCACTGGCCTCTAAGAGACAGCGTTCTCAGGAAAGCACCTTGAGTGAATCCAAGAGGCACAGACCCTCGGCGACATCCCCGAGAACCGCTGCGGTGAACACGACCAGACCGTTCAGTGAGGTGGCCAAAGACCACCTCACCCTCGCGGTACTGGACAAATCACATCCAGACGGCAATATCACTCCAGACAACTGGAAGTCGGTACTAATTGGTCTGTGCGGGGTCTACGGAAAAGTCCTCGAGAAATTTCCGGGCCCTGCACCTATCATCCGCGATGCCGGCTGGTATCAGCGGAGGATCAAGATGGTCTCCTGTGCCGATGAGCGCTCGGTCAAGCTATACAAGGAGGCAATCTCCGCGTTAGGCGAGCTGTGGTCCGGGGCAGACCTGGTAGCGGTGCATAGGAACGAGATTCCTTGCAGGCTACGGGCCTGGGCCTGGATTCCAGCGGCCGAGCCGTCGACGACGGATGCCATCCTGAAAAACATCCAGAATGGGAACGCAGGGCTACCCACCAGTGAATGGATGGTAGTAAGGGTTAGTGAGGTCAGGGAGAAGCAGCGCTATGTGACGCTAGTCATTAGCGAAGATTCTCTCCCTGCTCTGGAAGCCTGTGGTGGAGTTATCAGCTACTGCTTCTACTCCATCACCCTGCGGATCCAGAAGAAGGGTGAACCCGCAACGGATGATACTGGGGCCGAAGAACCAGGAAGCACCGTGAGTGAACCTGGTCCTTCCATTAAAGCCAGCGAGGGGGGCACTTCATGCGAAAACACCTTGAGTGGAGCGGATGATGCTTCCGTCGCCTCGCAGACCGTTGCAGGCGGTGAAGGTCCCACGGGCAGCATCTTGAATGAACCCGTTGGGAGGGCGCACTCATTGGTTGGATACGACTCGGCGAACGACTCTGAGAGCGACTCGGCCTCATTGTCGGGCTTCGTCGGGTCTACCTTCGGCCGATGGGTGCACCAGTCCGAGAGCCAGCTACTCGACTCTGACGCGGAGGACGCGGCACATGACATCACAGTCATAGCCGCCCCCGAACGCGAAGAGGCGGTGGCGATGGACGAGGGCTCGGATACCGACCTGTAAATTCTGATGATGCGGGTTCTTCAAATCAACCTGCATCACTCCAAGGCAGCTTCGGCTGCCCTTCTCTTGCGCCTCGGCGAAACAGCCGAAGAGCTCGTACTTATCCAATAACCTTGGATCGTCGGTAACAAGGTGTGCGGACTAACCTCTGATGCCTACCAGGTGGTTAAGCCCCCAACTACAGGTAGGACCAGAGCTTGCATCCTTGTTAAAAAGACCCTCTCTCACTTTCTGTTATCCAATTTCAGCGACGCAGATACAGCGAGCATCAGCCTCTAAGTTGAAGGCAAGCAAATCTGGCTAACTGCAGCCTATATGGCGCACGGAGCCCCCGAATTTCCATACAGATGCCTAACAAACGCAGTGATGGAGGCAAATCGACGAAAGCTGCCGATGATTATAGGAGCTGACGCCAATGCACACAATTTAGTATGGGGTTCGACTGACACCAACACCAGAGGTGAGTGCCTTCTTGACTTTATTCTATTACACAATCTGTATATAAGCAATTTTGGAAGCGAACCAACGTTCGTTACCGCAAATAGAAAGGAAGTCCTTGACATTACGCTAATCTCTGGCCCGGTACTGGGCCAAATTGAGAACTTGCATGTCTCAGGGGACAACTCCTTCTCTGATCATAAATACATTTGTTTCCGTCTCCTTGTGAGACCACCTACTCTTGCAGCTTACAGAAATAGGAAGAGAACGGATTGGAACGTTTTCAGGAACGTTCTATCACACTCGCTCTATAAACACGCTTCTCACGGTAGACTCGGCCTACCGCAAAGACCTGATGAAGCGCACACACATCTGAAAAACGGGTCAGCTTCGATCGGTGAGCTCGACTCATCGTCTAAAATTGACGAGGCGGTAGACTCGATCACAGAGTCCTGTAACGCTGCTTTTAACGTCTCCTGTCCGGTTACCAGACCGAGGAAAAAGACGAGACCACCTTGGTGGAGCTCCGAAATTTCCCAGCTCAGGAAAAATAGCAGGAGATTGTTTAATGAAGCTAAGCGGACTGGTTCTTGGCACGAATACAAGCAGGCCTTGAAAATTTTCAAAAAAGCAGTCAACAAAGCCCAGAAGAGTTCATGGATGGACTTCTGTACCAGCATTGAAACAAACTCAGAGGCAAATAGACTGCGTAAAGTTCTTTCTAAGAGTCCCACTGTTCCCACCTTCATCCAGAAACCGGACGGAGACTGGACATCGTCCAGCGGCGAAATGGTCGCACTCCTAATGGAAACGCACTTCCCAGGCTGTTCCACGGAGCCACCTATAGCCGACAATGGCGGTACAATTTACAACTCTTTAGAGGGGATAATCACCCCCCAAAAAGTCGAATGGGCAATTGGAACCTTCGACCCTTTTAAATCTCCGGGACCCGACAACATCTTTCCCGCCGAACTTCAAATGGCCAGAGGCATTCTCTGTCCCATTCTGTCTGAGATCTACACATCATGTCTTAGGCTACGCCACGTTCCGCACAAATGGACCGAGGCCAAGATAGTCTTCATACCAAAAGGAGGACGAGTCTCGCACTCAAAACCAAAGGACTTTCGGCCTATCAGCCTTACGCCCTTTCTTCTTAAGGTACTGGAAAGAATACTAGACGCCCACATTAGGGATAATCTGCGCCCTCTTGAGCTCTCGAAGGCTCAACACGCATACTCTAAGGGTAAGTCCGTGGAAACAGCACTCCATGCTATTACCACAAAGATAGAAAAGGGACTTGCCTTCAAGGAGTACACGCTGGGTATCTTTCTCGACATCGAAGGAGCCTTCAACAACGTACTTCCGCAGGCCGTCATCGAGTCCCTTCGGGGAACGGGACTGGAACCTCCGCTTGTGGAATTCGTTAGCCAGCTCCTGGCAAAGAGAACTATCCATGCTAATCTAGGTGAGGCCTCAATAGTGCGATACGCATCTCGAGGCACTCCTCAAGGGGGAGTCCTATCTCCTTTACTGTGGAACCTAACCGTAAACACCTTACTTCTGGAACTGGAAAACACCGGTTGCCAAATCATTGCCTACGCCGACGACATCGCTCTTACGGCCACCGGCAGGCATCTTCAGACCCTAAGTGAACTGCTCCAATCGGCCCTGAACCTCGTGGAGGACTGGGCTATGGTAAGCGGCCTTAGCGTAAATCCTTCTAAAACGGAAATGGTCCTTTTCACAAGAAAGTACAAAGTACCAGCCTTTACACCACCCCGCCTAAACGGGGTTAGGCTCACGCTCTCCCAAGAGGTCAGGTACCTCGGCGTTATCTTAGATAGCAAACTCAACTGGAACAGGCATGTTGAGGACAGATCCAGGAAAGCTATCACTGCCCTTTATGCATCCAAAGCAGCCGTAGGGAAGAAATGGGGTTTGAATCCCCGTGTGATGCACTGGCTGTACATCGCTGTGGTTAGACCCATCCTCTTCTATGGTGTTGTTGTATGGTGGCCTGCACTAGAACGAAACAGCATCAATGGAAGGCTGGGTAGAGTACAGCGTTCTGCGGCGGTGCTTATTACGGGGTCACTTCCATCCACGCCTACCAAAGCTCTGGAAGTCATGCTCAACCTACTCCCGGTTGACTTGTACGGTAAACTCCAAGCAAGCTATAGTGCAGTAAGATTGAGCGCTGTTCAACGCTGGAATGACACCAGATTTGGACACGCAAAGATCTTGGAGACCATACCCCAAAATCTGAAAACCGTGGACTACACCACACCTATAGGCCACGGCCCAAATACCAAGTTCTCCACCAAAATCCCTGCGAGGGAGGAATGGGAGGACAGACACATTCTAAACCCGCATTCAGACTCCATATTTACAGACGGCTCGAAGCTCAACGGCAGGGTGGGCAGCGGCGCCTATTCGGAGGATCTGTCACTATGCTTAAGCATTCGACTACCCAGCCACTGCAGCGTATTCCAGACGGAACTTACGGCCATAGAGGAGGCTGCACACTGGCTTTTATCGGAAAACCGCACATCTGTGTCCATATATAGCGACAGCCAGGCAGCGATCAAAGCTCTTCAGGGTAGTAACTCTACCTCGAAAGTAGCTCAAGACTGTAGGCAGTTGCTCAATGAATTGTCTTCGAAATGCTCCACAGCGGTGGTATGGGTTCCAGGCCATAGCGGCATTCCTGGAAACTGTGCTGCCGACGAGCTGGAAAGGGAGGCCACGGAGCACACCGAGGAGAACCACACTGGGAGCATCTCCCCGCCTCTTGCCACGACTAAGCTCTGGCTCCTACGTGAGTTCGAAAAGAAGGCAAACTCTAGATGGGCTAGGGAAACGACATGCGAGGTGTCCAGGTTAACTTGGCCCCGCATTTGCAACAAACGAACAGAGTCCATGCTCAAACTCGACCGACCCTCTCTTGGTCAGTTGATAGGGGTGCTCACGGGACATTGTCTCATGGGTGTACACGCTAGGCGCATGGGGGCCCCTTCTAATGACTTCTGTCGTAGCTGCAGGGACGAGGAGGAAATTGAAAGTGTCGAGCACTTCCTCTGCAGCTGCCCCGCTCTAGCCAGAACCCGGCTGGAGTGCCTAAGCAGGGGCCTACTCCTCGGACTAGCGGAGGTAGGCTCTGCCGAAATTGGGGACATCCTGCGCTTCATTAAGCGTACAGGGTGGTTCTTCCAATGAACACGTACACTTTAAGGTAGAAGGGACGTTAACCCGCTCAGTGGTATCACAATGGGCCAGCCGGCCTAAGTGTGCCTCTCGGCACTGCAGAGAGGCAGCCACCTTACCTAACCTAACCTACTTACCACTTGCGCCTAGTTGCTGGCCGATCTGCTCCCATCCCATATCATATGCTTCCTACCATTCAGCTTATATGCAGGATTTCTCTTGTCGTAGAGCTCGCCATGTTCCTCTACCAGCAGAATTAATTTCTCGTCGTTCATTGCAAACAAATTTTAATAAAATTTAAACTTGTTGAATTGAGGCTTTTGTTTACATTTAATACAATGTTGCCATTGATCAGTTTTTATGCATGCTAACGTAAGCACGTACTTTTAGATCGATTTTTTCTTATCTTATAAAAGTCTAAAGCTAATATTAAATAAGTGTAGAAACTAAATTTAATTAAAATCAACAAATTAATTTAGTAATTTTGGGTTATTTTAACAGTATTCTGAAAATTTAGTAGCAATTTTTTGGTATTTTTGTAAAACAATTGCAAACGATCCATAACCAGCATACAAACGTATGAATAGGCAACACTGTCATGTGCGAAAGCAATCAGCTGACACGTCGCTACGGAAAAAATCAAAATTCGTTTGATTTCTACGCTCCGTTCTACGTATACGGAAAAATTGAACGTCGGTGAGTGTTCGCTTACACGGCATTCTCATAAGGCAGGTCGTGTCAGCTGACACGTACTACGTGCTTGCGTAGCTGGGTAATTGGACTATAAATCGTTTGGTAGGCAAAAGTGGTAACCAGAATGAAAGCGGCAAACGGCAAGCGGCATCTGTCAAATTATTTTTACACGTGTTCTTATGGGGAGGAATTTTTTGAACACGACGCGACAAAGCGGCAATGAATCACAGATGCCGCTGTCGCCAGATTAAATCTAATTCTATTTTGACAAGCGGCAGATGGTGGCGTTTGATTTTTTTGACAATAAAAACGAAAGGAAGAGTAAATAACTTGTAAAATAAGTTCCAATTATTACAGAATATGTCTCTTTCACACTTTTTACAACATTTTTTGCTACTTTTCAAGATGATTCGTACCTGTCGCCCCTGCTCTCATTATAATCATGTCGCCAATGCTTGACGGCAAATATCGTCAAGCTTCAGTTTTTCGTCGTTGTCTTTCGCCGCCGTCGTGTTCATTGTGGACGGGCCTATTGAGCGCAACCTGTCTGTGTGAAGAGCGTAACATGTTTGCCTGATCTTAAGATCTATGAAGCGCCGATGCTTGGTCCAATGCATGCACATGCCTACATACAGACGGTATATTAAAATACATATGTATATATGTATCCAAAACGCTTGCATATATATGTAAGCATTTATATTGATTCTCTTTTGATTTAGTATGTAAGAATTAGAGTAAATATGTATCGTCGTAAATAAGTAAAAAGTAAGAAATATTTTGTATAAATAGGTTAACATTTTTATAATAAAACAGAATGATTCTTTGGCACGCAGCCAACACACTAAATATTATTTCATTCTATGGATGCCCAATTTTTCATGGCGATCCTGCTTACGAATCTGTAAATAAGGACAAACGTAGCAAAGAAATTTGCTGCAGTCCTTTCAATAATATTAGGACAGGACATACGCAGCAAGGCAACTTGCTGCTGTCCTTTTAATAAAAATAAGACCAGGACAAACGTAGCAACTTGCTGCTGTCCTTTTTAATAAATCAAAAAAAAACTAGGACAAACGCGGCAATACAATTAGCTGCTGTCCTCGTAAATTAATTCAAAATACAGATCCGCGAATATTTTATGGACGATTTCGATAAAATCTTAAAAAAGTGGGAACACTTCCATGCCGCCCAAAACATAGATCTAAAAGTTGGGCCCAAGCCCCTTACAATAGAGGAGTATTTGAAAAGGCAACGGAAACGAAAAGAGGAGGCCTTAACAAAGATAACCCAGGTACCAGAACCAACGCCTAAGCGAAAGCCTGGGGGTAAACGGTTAAAGCATAAAAAGAAGTTAAGGGAGCTGCACGAACAGCTCAGGCAGGCAGTTGATAATAAACAACAGGAAATTATAAGGAAGAAGATAACAACAGAAAAATGTCTTTACAAGTTGTTATAAGCGGCATAATAAGTGGAATATAGGACGTCCCAGAAACCAAATAAAGCAGATGCAAGATGTTCCCGAAGACCAATAGCCTCCTGGAGTATTTTTCTTATTAGCTTAAATTAATTTGAATATTAAGAATTTTAATATGTACTAAAGTTTTTTTAAATAAACTAAAAATGCATAGGGATAAAAACCCTTGATAGATGAAGACAGTTTTTCTCCATTATAGTGTTTAAAAAAATTTTTTTTAAATTAATAATAAAATCTTGTTATGGAGAACGCCTTACCTGATAACCTTGATTACGAGGCTATCAACAGTATCGTTGATAACTTGGAATCAGCAAGCACACAAGAGGGAATTGAAAAATTAAGAAAAATAAAAGCTTATAGGCAGGCGGAAAAAGATCTAGTTTGGCTTAGGAAATGGTGGAGACTAATTGAAATGCCTGGAGAACCCACAATTGAAAACGCATTAGAACCATTATTGACCACTTCTGAGGACAAATATAGGTTCGAGGTCAAATTTATGGGACGAACAGACCCACATTAGGGAAAATTTTGTTTCCATTTGTTGTACTTTTTTTTTTTTTTTGTCAATGGGAGGCCACGAATCGAAACTGGAAGAGCCTAATGCGAATGTGAACAATTCCATTCAAGTAATTGACCACACCGAAGCATTGGACTTCATAAAGGTATTGCTCTTGATTGTGACGGTCTGCACATGTCTGAATCTGTTTTTAAAAATATACTCAATCCATAACAAGGTATTGAAGAAGAAATACCTGAGTCGCGCCGACGGACTGGATAAAGTCTAAGAATTTCTCTACCTTTTCCAAATGAGTAAATGGGATGAAATTCTTACTATATAATTTAGCACTAATGTTTCCCTTTTTACTGAACTGCCCTGCACTCACCTCGCGATTTCCAAATAAATTCAAAGAAAAGTTAAGAATTAAATACATTATTTATTTAATTTAAAAATATGATGGCGCAAAAACAGGCGGGTAGTTCGCATAAAGATTATATTTGAACTAAGTTTTGTTTGTTTATAAGTGTATTCGTGTGTTTGACAATTGATGCGTGTAATTGTGTATGTGTTGGTGTATGTTGTGTGGTGAAATTTGTGCTGGCGGCAGGGTTGCTACCGCCAGTGATGTGGCTGGTCAGGCTCTCGTAGCCATCCCGGCCCCCCTAGGCGAATCAGCCTAGAAGCCGTTGCAGCTGCTGCAGGGTGCGGACCACGTTGCTGAGTCCGTTGGCGCGCCGGTTGCGCGACCTGTGGTGATGCGGGACCGGTGTCGGTGCTGGAGGGCGATATCGGGCCCCAGGGTGACTATAATGATGTTGTTGCTGGTTGGCCCGCCAGGTTGGGCGTCGATGTTGCGAGCCGCTAGTGGGTCGCGCTCGAGGTCGCACGTGGGTGCGAGGAGGTGGTGCCGCCGGGGTGCTTTTTCGAGGCGTCCGATGCAGGAGGGTGTGGTGAGGTCGGCCACAAAGCTGGCACAGAACACTGGACGTGCACGCGTCGGTGGTATGCCACAGTGCCAAGCAGTTAAGGCAGTAGCCATGCGCTTGGGCTACCTGCTGCCGTTGCTGTGGTTGTATGGCCTTGAAAATCTTCGCGTTGCCGTACGAGGCGTGGGCGTTGTTTCTGCCCGTTGATTGGCAGAGCGAGGTGTTGCCATGGGTAATGCACTAGCTCGGGGAACCGTGACCGCCGAGCGGATGGCTGGAGTAGGGGTGACTGCGTCAGCTTCCATATTCATTGTTATCTATATGGAGAATTGACTTTAGTGCCTCATATTGTATTGGGGGTGCTTGATTTTAGCACTTGATCACCATATGGTTTCAAATGTGATAAGATAATTGTATATGTTGTACGGGTTTTTATTTGCGGTGTAGTTTAACGTTTAGTTCGAGGAAACGAAAGTCCTTCGAGCTACCTCTTTAGGAGTGAGGTATGTATTTGTTTCGGATAGCAACATCGCTTCGTTGGATGAATTGCTCCGTATTTGATTTTATATCGGTATTAGACTCGGTTGGTAGAAAACAAAGTTTTACGAGCGGTCGAGTTAGTTTGCCGTTTTGCGTACGTAGGTCAACTACTCGGATGTGACCGTCGGAACCGTAATGTACCTTCTCGACATTCGTCATGAATTAAGACGCATGCTCCAATTTTAGGTGCTTCTTGAGTATTTTTCCACCGATATCGTTTGTGAAGGTCTTTAAGGTATTCTTCCTTCCATCGGCGACTAAACTCATGATAGAGGATTTTGATCCGTTCCCATCGATTTATGAGGGAGAGTGAGTCCACGTTTTGTTCTGGGATGGCCAGAAGTGGCGCTCCTCTATGAAAATGCCCAGGAGTGAGGGCTGTAAAGTCGGAGGGATCTTGCGAGAGTGATGATAGTGGCCGTGAGTTTAAAACGGCTTCAACTCGAATGAGTAGCGTAGTGAACTCTTCAAATGTAAATTTGTTATTGCCAGCGGTTTTTTTGAAATGCGATTTAAAGCTTTTAACCGCTGATTCCCATAGTCCACCCATATGTGGGGCACTTGGAGGGATAAATTGCCAATTAATGCCTTGAGGTGCGTATTTTTCAATGATGTGCGGCGAGACTTCTTTGGCGAACTGTATGAACTCCTTTTCGGTAGCTCGTTGAGCGCCGATAAAGGTTTTGCCATTGTCGCTCATCATTTTCGAGGGAAATCCTCGCCGTCCGACAAAGCGTGCAAATGCCGCGAGAAAAGCTGCCGTTGTCAGATCTGAACATCATTCTAAATGTACGGCTTTTGTCGTGAAGCATACAAAAACAGCCACGTAACCTTTCATTGTGGTAGAAGACCTTAACATCGAGGCCTTTAGCTGGAAAGGTCCGGCAAAATCTACACCAGTAATGGTGAAAGGCATAGAATAATTGCAGCGTTCGGGTAGTAGAGCTGCCATGATCTGCGTGCGCATCTTTTGCTTGTGTGGCGTACAGACTTTACACATAAAGATGGATTTTTTGATCAGAGGCTTTAGTCGAGGAATATAAAACTCTTGTCGGATCATTTGTTGCATTAGCCTGTGCTCGGCGTGTAGCATTAAGAGGTGAAGATAATTTACAAAGATTGTGGCAAATACGGATTTTTCCGGTATTATGATTGGATGCCGCTCATTGTAGCTCAGACTGGAGTTGGAAAGCCTGCCATTGGCACGAAGCAGTCCTTTAGAGTCTACAAAGGGGTTAAGTACTAAGAGTGTGCCCTTTTTGTCGATGGGCTTTGATCACTACTGTAATAGCGAGTCTGCGTGGTCTCGATTAGGGCTATTTTTGCCCGTTGCAAGTCTTGATGCGTAAGTGCATAGCTTGCGGTATTGGATATCCCTTTCACCTTATTCTTTAAGCGATTTACAAATTGAAACATATACGCTATTACTCTTAAGGCTCGGGGGAACGACGAAAATCGCTCTAGGATGTCTGTATCCTCCAACGTTGTATGAAAGCCTTCTATTCTTCTACTTTCTGGGGCTATTATATTGCGCGCAGGCGACTTTGGCCATGCGTCAGGTGATTCGACCATCCAGTTGGGGCCATTCCACCATAGTGTGGTGGTTGTAAGGTGCAGGGGTTCGCAGCCTCTTGTTCCAAGATCCGCAGGGTAATCAGCACTGGCTACGTGTCGCCAAGTTGCTGGCCCAATCAAGTCAATGATTTGAGCTGTGCAGTTAGAAACGTATGTTTTCCACGTATGTGGTGGCTTTTCTAGCCATGCTAGGAAGATTTCTGAATCGGACCATAGATATAGTTTCCGATCGCTCAGGTTTAAATGTGCTTGCACGGTCGAGGCTAGTTTTGCGAGCAGGAGTGCGCCGCATAGCTCGAGCCGTGGGAGGCTTACGGTCTTAAGAGGTGCGACCTTGGCCTTTGCCACTAATAAGTGACTTGTTGTTTTGCCATCGTGCTGGGTTCGCACATAAATAGCAGCGCAGTATGCTTTCTCAGAAGCATCGCAAAAGCCGTGGATTTCGACTTCATGATCGGGTGAGAAATTCACCCACCGAGGTATTTGTATCTCGGAGATAGTGTGCAAGTTACTTGCAAATTGGGACCATTTTATTAAGCGGAGTGGTTTCACCACTTCGTCCCAATCGGTTCCATCTAGCCATAATTCTTGCATGAGGATTTTTGCTTGTATCATTATTGGTGCAAGCCATCCTGCGGGGTCAAAAAGTTTTGCCACAGATGACATAATTTGTCTTTTCGTTTTTGCGGATTTTGCAGATATCGACTCAAGAGTGTAAGAAAATTGGTCTGATATTGCATTCCATTGTATGCCCAGAGTTTTAGTGGTGCTCTCTTTTTCGAACTTTAGAAAATTAGTATCTAGCAAGTTTTCTTTATTTATTTTTGCCAGTATTTCTGGATGGTTGGAAGTTATCTTTTTTAATGGAAACCATGCTGATTCGAGGGCTTCGATAACTTGCGCTAGTGACTCGCACGCTAATGGAAGGCTATGGCTTCCCGACAGTATGTCGTCTACGTACGTTTGAGAGCTAAGCACCGGGGCGGCTAGTGGTAGTTTTTCTTTCGTATCTTTTGCCAGTTCGTGTAGTGTACGAATGGCTAGGAAAGGGGGCGCAGTTTACGCCAAATGTCACCGTTTTTAGCTTGTAGTCGCGGATTGGACTGCTAGGTGAATTGCGGAATATAATGCGCTGGTAGTCTTGGTTGTTGTTGTTTGTTGTTTTAACACTACTTTGCCCTGCCTAGGTAGTCAGTATCAACCTTACCCAATATTGTCATCGAGCTCTTCTAACGGAAGTCCTAAAAACCTAGCGGCTTCAACAGGGGAGGACCAGAGGGATATGGGTGTTAGAAGAGTAGGCTCAGATGAGCAGACAAAAAGATGGTTAGTGGTATGGGGGGACAAGCCGCATGCCGGACAGACATTGGGCAAGTCGGGGTTCAGTCTGGATAGGTAAGAGTTTAACCTATTACAGTATCCAGACCGGAGTTGGGCCAGCATCACCCTAGTCTCCCTAGGCAGCTCGCGCTCCTCTTCGGCAACGGGTGGTGTTGCTGCCTGAAGAACGGCGTTCACCGGGAGAGAGCCAACATAGGAATTTACCGAATTTGTGTGGATGAGGGTGAGGGCCTGCCGGTGCACCTTAGGATCAAACGGCGTGGAAATCAGGTGCCGGATCTCATCGTAGTGTTTGCGTAGATGGCTCCTTATGCTCCTGGGGGGCGGATCCTCGTTGATCAGGCGTCCGTTCGGATGCTGCGGTTTGCAACAGTTGAACAGGAATTGCCTGGTCAACATCTCGCTATGCTCTTTAACGGCGAGCATTTTCGCTTCATTATGTAAGTGATGCTCAGGAGACATAAGAAGACACCCAGTGGCGGTACGAAGGGCGGTGTTTTGGCAGACCTGTAGCCTCGTCCAGTGTGTGTCAGCTAGCCCCGGCGACCATATAGGCGTCGCGTAGCTCAGTACCGGCTGGCCAATTGCTTTATATGTAGCTAGTAACGTTTCTTTGTCTTTACCCCAAGTGCTGCCAGCTAGGGACTTGAGGATTTTGTTACGGCTTTGGACTTTATTGGCAATTGCGGTTACGTGAGCGCCGTATTTGAACATGTTATCAAACGTCACCCCTAAGATTTTGGGGTGTGAGACAGTTGGTAGCTTGACACTATCAACGTAGACGTCTAATTCCATGTTCACTTGCGTTGTCCACGTCGTAAATAGGGTGGCCGAGGACTTATTCGGTGACAATGCCAGGTTTCTCCCGGCGAAGAATTCGGACACGGCTGGGAGGTATGAGTTAATACGAGAGCAGAGTTCTTCTACGGAGGGGCCTGTTGCCAGAATCGTACAGTCGTCGGCGTAAGAGACGATCGAGACACCCTCTGGTGGGGGGGGAAGTTTCGATATATAATAGTTGAACAGGAACGGGGATAGGACACCACCCTGTGGCACCCCCTGTTTAACTATTCTGGGTTTTGATCTTGCGCCTCTGAACTCAACCGACGATTGACGACCACTCATATAGTTTGCAGTCCAACGTTTAAGACAGGGAGGAAGGGACGAATCTTCAAGGTCTTTCATTAGTTGCGCATGGTTGACCGTATCAAAAGCTTTGGCCAAGTCAAGCGCAACTAGCACTGTCCTGTGGTTTGGACGCTTTTGGTTTAGCCCGTCCCCTATCTGAGTGGTTATGGCGTTCAGCGCGGTGGTGGTGCTGTGATTTTTGCGAAATCCATGCTGATGTTCGGCGAGCCGCAGGTTTGCGGTGAAGTACGGCAACAAGGTGGCATCCAACACTTTCACTACTGGCGAGAGGAGATATATCGGGCGATATGACTCCCCTACGGCAGCTGGCTTGCCAGGCTTTAGTAGTGGGACCACCTTTGCTTGTTTCCATCTTTCAGGAATAACAAAGGTGGAAAGGGAAAGGTTGAAAATTTGTGTGAGGTATCTTATGCCTTCGTCGCCAAGGTGTTTCAGCATCAGCATGGAAATGCCATCGGGGCCGATATATTTGGTGTTCTTGGATCTCCGAATAGCCTCATGAACTTCTGTTGTGGAGATGGCAACGGGCGCATCGCTGTTTTTGTGTTTGTGCGCTTCCCTGGTGGCTCGGCGAATATCTTTGTTCAACGTAGGATGCATTACAAATTGTCGGCAGAAGGCGCTCGCGCATCTTTTTGGCTTCGACTGAACCTTATCACCGAAGGCGATGGATATTTTGTCGTTAGGTTTAGTCGGGTTGGACAAAGATTTCACCGTCGACCATAATTTGCCAACTCCAGCCGAGAGGTTGCAAGACCTTAGGTGCTCCTCCCACTTAGCGCGTTTGTGTTGATCTACTAAGCGTCTGATTTCCGCGTTAAGATCCCGTATTTGAGGATCCGTAGGGTCAAGGCGTCTAATATGGTCACGTTCATTTGCCAGGGCCGCTGCCTCTGCGGGGAAGAATGGACGCACTTCCTTTATTCTACCTGACGGAATGTGTTGGTGGGAGGCTGAAATTAGGGCCATACGAAACGCCTTTTCCCCTTCTCGTACGTCAGATGGGGTAGGAAGAGCAGCGAAGGCGCTCTCTGTGGTGTTGAGAAAACCCTCCCAGTCGGCTTTATTGAAGTTAGTGTATGTGCGTTTCTCAGCGGTGACAAAGTCGGTGGGGCGATCGATTGAGAGCACTATGGGTAGGTGGTCTGAAGCAAGCGTCAGCATCGGTCGCCAGTCAACGCAGTTTATTAGTCCAGCGCTGACTATGGTGATGTCTGGCGAGCTAGAGCAGTTTACCGCCACTCTAGTGGGGGCATCCCCATTTACCGTGCAAAACGTCGAATCATCTATTTGGTCAGCCAGCTCCTGTCCCCTACCATCGGCCTGCAGGCTGGAGTGCCACAGGTCGTGGTGTGCGTTGAAGTCACCAAGGATGACGCGGTTCTCGCCCCTGAGTAACGCACGAATGTCAGGGTGGTAGTCCCTGGGACACCAGGTGACAGGAGGTACGTAAATGTTTATGATTTCAAGGTCGACATCGCCTGACCGGACAACCATACCTTGACGTTCTAAGGTGGTGTCCCTCGGGTCGATGTCAGGCTCAAATAGACGATACTGCACAGATTGATGCGTGATGAATGCCAGACCACCCCCAAGCCCTCTCGCACGGTCACAACGGTGTACATTGTACCCGTTGCAGGTCAAAAGAGACGACCTTCCACCTAACTTTGTCTCTTGGATCGCCGCGATCTTGATGTTCAGTCGCTTCATTAAATTTGTCACTTCAACAATTTTGCCAGTTAGGCCAATGCAATTAAATTGCAGGATACCGAAGTGTGTAGGGGGAGCAGAGTTGATGCTGGGGGTCAAGGACTGGTGCGTATGCCTAGGTGGTAATAGGCTGGGTCGCGCACTACGGCGCAATCTTGAAGTCGAAGGAATCGCGTTACCAGAAGGTAGAGGCGAGTCGGACGACGTTGAAGGTTGCGTAGCTCGACAGCATGGCGCAACGTACGTATCAGTCCATAGGTTCCTGTTCGCGAGTCCAGAGCATATGAGCAGGTGACACAGGCCAAAGCAGTTATTGCACTTGACTGATGCCAGCGGCGTATATAATCTTAACCGACAAACAGTGCACGTAGTATAAGGGACCAGGAGCTGATGGTTGTGGCTTATACTCGTGCTAATGCTGGAAGAAGAGGGGCTGACCGAGGGGGTGGGAGAGAGCGGACGCTCAGCATTGCTCAAATCCACTTGGGAAGTGCTACGTAGGGAGTAGCTGTGAGCTGCTGTGTGAGATGTTGACGCCTGTGGGCGTGAGCGGCCGCTCGAAAGGTCTACTTGCTGATGTGCATTGTTAGTGCTAGTCGTGGAGACTGATGTGACAGAGTCAGACATATGTGGCGGAGCGATACTTGATCGACGACGGCCACTGGACGTCATAGGACGTGAACAGCAAGGGGCCACAAAAGTTTTATAAAAACTAGCGGGTCTATGAGTAGAGGGATTTAGTCCGGAGCAACTAGTTAGATGCAACCATCTGCTACAGTTAGAGCACTGTACCGAATGTGAACGTTTCACATAAATTTTCTTCCAGCATACACAGCAGATCCATTCTCTAGGTCCGGGGTTGGATTCAATACCAGCCCGGAGCAGGAGAGTCTTGAGCAGTCCCGCTGCAAGGAGCTGCTCGGAGGATGACATTATTGGGGGGAGGATAACTGACGGTTTAGGCAGGGGGGTAGTGAAATAACAGCCCTTGGTCGGGGAAACCCCGAGTCATTCCGGTACGTAGAACCGGCTGTCGTGGTCTTGGTCGTCGTCATGTGCTAGGATTTGTCTGTACATTTTTTTCGACGTCACCATTGAATACGTATTTATACATCCGCCACTGTAAGATAAGTAGCATTAAGTCGGGTTGTAATGTTGGACCCGTGTATAAAACGTCATTCAGTGAATTGCCTGAACTCGTGCATTTAGATGCATTGAACACCACTCTCACTTTTGTTGTAAGTTTTTCGGGTTTTATAACCGCGTGGTGTGGGAGATAAAATGAGGCGTGTTTGCCTTTTGTAATTTTTTCATAGGAACTTACTGATTCCATATGATCTAGTGTTAGATATTCCTCAAGAACGTTCTCATATGAGGTTTTTAGCTCGCCTTTTTTAAGTAGGTTTCTTTCCATACTTAAAAACTGCTGTAGCGCAGAGGTTCGTGATTGACCTAAGGCGAGTGTGTCGGGAAATTGTTGTTTGAATGGTAGTCGTACGACGTACCGCCCGTTTTCTGATCTCGTAGTTGTGGCCTCGTAGAAGTCTTCACAATACTTGTCGTCAGCTGTAGTAACGGGTATTGGGGCTATTTCTTCTACCTCCCAGAATTTTCTCAATTGTGAGTTAAGATAGTCATTCGAAATACCTTCCACTTGCGTTGTGAAGCTGGAGATTTTCTCTTTGACTTGACCGCTTAAAATCCATCCAAAGATGGGAATTTGGGCTAGTAGGTTGTTGGAGATTTTCTCAACACCTTGAAGTATTATTTGGGGGATTAGATCGCTTCCCAATAATATGTCGATTTGATCGGGTGTATGGCAGTTGGGATCGGCTAGTTTCAGATGTGAAAACTTTTGCCAGTGCTCGCTACTTACATTATAGCTTGGGAGCATATTTGTCAGTCACGGTAGAACTATAGCTTGTGCTTTTATTCGTTGATCCGCATTTGAAGACATCAAGGTAATGAGGCAGATTTTATTTGAGTTTTGAACTACTCTTCCACCCATTCCCGATATTTCAAAATTGGCTGATTTTGTTGGTAAATTTAAACTTTTTTGGACCTTAGATGCTATGAATGATCGCTGTGATCCTTGATCTATTAAGGCCCTTAGTTTAAATAGTTCTCCTCTGTGTTCGATGGAGACTATTGCTGTCGGTAACAGTGTTTTGCTTTAATTTTCTGAATGAAGCGTTTGTACTCTGGCTGCATTTGAGCAGCATGGTTGTTCTTGACAACTTTCGGGATTTTCCGATCTAGCAGTTGCAGCTAGTCCCGTGGTTCTTTTGGCATTTGAAATGTTTTGGGCATTGTTATAATTATTATTATGGAGCATCGAATGATGTCTCCTACGGCAATATGAGCAAGTGTATTGACTCGCACATGTCTGTGCAGTATGAGTAGGCGATAGGCAATTGTTGCAAAGTTTCTTAGTTCTGACTAAGTTATTCCTTTCGTTTATTGATAAATTTCTAAATTTCTCGCAAGATCTTAGTTGATGCCCTCCGCTGCACAGTTCGCATGACATATTTCTATATTGTTCGGATGTGAACGATTGAGATTTATTGAAACTCTTGTTATTTGAATTATATTTACTCCTGTTATGGGAGTTATAATTACTGGCTTGGGGTTTAAAGAAGCTTTTATTTTTGTCTTCATTTGCATTTTTCGGCTTTGTTTCTTTTGTGCCTACCCGTTCTGCAATTTCGAACTGGGTGGTGAGGAAATCTTTCATTTGTTGCCACGTTGGGCATTTTTTACGGGATGATAGCGATTGCTCCCATAAAATTAGTGATTTTTCTGGTAATGTGGCAGCACAGATATTGACCAGAATGGGGTCCCAGTTTTCAGTGGGGACGTTTTAGGCTTCTAGAACCGATAAACAGTTTGCTACTGTCGACTGTAACTTCAGAAATTCCTCACTTGTTTCTTTTTGAATTTTTGGTAAATTCATTAAAGTCGTTATTTGTTTATCGACCAAGACTCTTTCATTTTCATATCTAGCTTTTAACGCTTCCCAAGCCAGATTAAAATTGTCCTCGTTAAGTGCGAACTGTTTTACTATTATTCCTGCTTGACCTTTTGTTTTATTTCGCAAATGGTATAATTTTTGCGCTTGTGATAGCTTTGGGTGGTTTACGTAAACGGCTGAGAACATGTCTCGGAACGACGGCCATTGCTCATAACCCCCATGACATACTTCAGTATCACAGGCCGGCACTTTAAGGTATATGCCGGAGCTTGCTTCTTGTATTTGTCTTTGGGGCAGCTCTACTCGCTGGGGTGGAGTAGGTGCAGTTATAGGCTTAAGAAGTTTTAATTGATCGGAGATCATAACCTTTGTTTCTTCATATTGGTCTAAGCAGTGTTCATATTTTAAATATGCCGAGTTTTTGAAATTTTCGGTCAACTCTGAATCATCTGTTTCGATGATTGAGTCATATGCCGCTTGGAGCCGTGTCCAAAATCTATCAAGTGATTTTTCTTTCACTTCAAGAACCGATTCTGTATTTTCCTCTATAGCAATTGAGGAAAACCTTGTGCAGTATCTTATGATACTGTCACTTTCTGCAATGAATTTTGCAGCTGAAAAATCTTTGCCCTTTTTTTGCTTTGCACCCTGTTTTGAACGGGTGCTTTCAGCTGGGCTGCCTTGAGGCTTTTCTTCTTCACCCATTTTGGGTATATCTAATAATAGATGAGGTGATTTAGGGTCCGTTGACATTTTGAGTCGAAGCTGAACCTCTTTTACTATAGAATTACTAATAAGTTTCTATTTATATTTTGTATTTAATTACTGTACCGAACTTTTTTGTTTATCGGTGCTAATTTTTTGCGCGCGACTGTAGTTTTTCAGTCGTTACTGATTTGATTTTTTTTATAATCAATATAATACTGTATGTTTATTTATGTAAATATAATAATTTTTAGTTTACCGCGATTTTATGGGTATCACTGCTTTTATTTTACTCTCGACTGTAATTTCCAAGTCGGGTTTGATTATACTTATTACGTTTAATATAAATATATACGTTTGTATATTTGTAATTTACTTTATGCTTTCGTGCACAAAAAGTTTGTTGGGTTACTCCCTTGAGTAAGGTCAGTTATTAAATTCTTTATGTATATATATGTACGTTTGTATGTACTGTGTTTTAGTTTTTTATTGTTTTATTATTTGTTTTTTATGTTTTTATGTTTAGTGGTTTTTTTTTTTTTTTATATAATTCGGGACACTCCACTGCACTCACTACCGTACTTTAAATAAAACGAAATAATAATTATGGTTTAAGACTTTGTAATTATATTTATTCGTTTGTCTCAGGCGATATGCGACCGTTTTGCACAGAGATTTTCGAATTGTGTTTTTTGTTTACAATATGTATGTGTTTTGTGTTTTTAGTGAGGGTGGCTAAATACAAGTTTGTGTGTTTGTCTATATGTTTAGCAGTGACAATAGCCGCGGTGGACAAAAGCAAGGCAGGTAACCAATATGATAAATTGTGTTCTGCTTTACTTGTGCTAATGCAATTCTTAGTTCAATGCAATTGAGTGCAAGGAACTTTGTTGCTTGTTTACCCTTTTTTTTTGTATGCTTTTTGCTTATCACACGTTTGTGTGATTGTCTGTATTTTTTCCGTGAATATAATAAGACTCCAAACAATTTTTGATGGGATGTCAGAAATAGGTTTATATTTATTTAAATGCTTTTGTTTCTTTTTTACTTGTTAGTTTCTGCTTATTTGTTGTTACAATCCTGCCTTTGCTTGACTTGTATGTGTAAGGGAATGCAGGCAAGGGGGGTTTGCGGGAAAAATTTGCAAGTGATAACTTGAATAGGTACATATATGTATGTATTTTATACTTAATAATTTTTGTTTGTGCTTGATGACACGAAAAACAAGCAGAAAGCCGCGATTTGAAATGTAGTTAAGTGTATTGTTTTTATACTTTTGTGCGGTACTTAATATGGAAAAAATGTCTTTTATATGTATGATTGAAAAATTATCGAACCAAAGTTTACCCTGAAATAATCCGTTTCCGATGGAAAAATTTTTACTTTTTTTAATTTTAATAAAAATGTGTACTTCGTCAGCAAGTACAAAAGAAGGTTTTGATTTTGGTTACTATTGTTTTTGTAACACCAAAATTTTGTGCTAAATATTTTGTATAATTGAAACTTTTTCAACTCACCGCTCTTTT
The DNA here is from genome assembly GCA_951509765.1 of Sphenella marginata. NCBI lineage: Eukaryota > Metazoa > Arthropoda > Insecta > Diptera > Tephritidae > Sphenella > Sphenella marginata. The sequence continues at coordinate 2,143,090 of OX608078.1, forward strand.
TTCAGGGGAAAGGGGGGTTGTACTTATCCTTGCTTTTTTTTTTTTGTTTGTGCAGTTAAACTATTTTAGTTGTCCGCGCCCGAATTTGAAAGCTAGTGGACTGTATTTTGTTGTTATACCTTTCATGAACATGAAATGGTATTATAACTTTGGTCCGATGTTTGTAAGTATGAGAAGAAGAAGAGATAGACCCACTATTAAGCATACCGAAATGATCAGGGCGATGAGGAGAGTTGATTAAGCCATGTCCGTCTGTCGTCCGTCCGTCTGTTTGAACGCAAACTAGTCCCTCAGTTTTAGAGATATCTCGATGAAATTTTGCAAGCAGGCGCCATTTTGCATAGGATTAATCATTTGTCGGAACCAGCAAGATCGGACCGATACAATCGATTGTTCCGTTAAATGGGTTTTGGCCTATAACTTTTGCAATTCAAAAGCTAGGAACGTAAAATTTTGCATGTTTAGTACATATTGTATTTGTAACGTGTGTAGTGAAAATGACTCAGATCGGACCAACATGACATATAGCTCCCATATAATCGATAGTTTCGATAAATGGGTTTTGGGCTATCAATTTTGCAGTTAAAGAGCTAGGAACGTTAAACTTTGCAAGTTTGCTACATATTATATATGTAACATATGTAGGCAAATTCAGCCAGATCGGACCAACATAACGTATAGCTCCCATACAATCGATTGTTCCGATAAGTGTGGTTTGGCATTCATGAAAGGTATAAAGCCTTCGGCACAGCCGAAGACAGCCCTTTCCTTACTTGTTTTTTTTTTTTTTTTTGATATTTAATTGCCGTATTGTAAACCGGCGTGCCCGAATTTTAATTTTTAGTTTTATATATGTATTTTTTTTTTTCGTCACCCTAGTGTACATATGTATGTGCTTGTTTTTTGCACTTTATATTTTAGGGCACTGCACTTAAAATTTTCTTTATATTTTCTGTTTGGGTAAGGACCTCTTTTAAAATTCGTGCTTTTTACTATATTTTGTCACTGTCCATAGGTAGTGAAAATGACTCAGATCGGACCAACATGACATATAGCTCCCATATAATCGATAGTTTCGATAAATGGGTTTTGGGCTATCAATTTTGCAGTTAAAGAGCTAGGAACGTTAAACTTTGCAAGTTTGCTACATATTATATATGTAACATATGTAGGCAAATTCAGCCAGATCGGACCAACATAACGTATAGCTCCCATACAATCGATTGTTCCGATAAGTGTGGTTTGGCATTCATGAAAGGTATAAAGCCTTCGGCACAGCCGAAGACAGCCCTTTCCTTACTTGTTTTTTTTTTTTTTTTTTGATATTTAATTGCCGTATTGTAAACCGGCGTGCCCGAATTTTAATTTTTAGTTTTATATATGTATTTTTTTTTTTCGTCACCCTAGTGTACATATGTATGTGCTTGTTTTTTGCACTTTATATTTTAGGGCACTGCACTTAAAATTTTCTTTATATTTTCTGTTTGGGTAAGGACCTCTTTTAAAATTCGTGCTTTTTACTATATTTTGTCACTGTCCATAGGTACCTGTCTTTTAGGCTCGAAGGACCATATATAATTTAGCACTGTTTCCCTTTTCACTGAACTGCACTGCACTCACCTCGCGATTTCCAAATAAATTCAAAGAAAAGTTAAGAATTAAATACAATATTTATTTAATTTAAAAATATGATGGCGCAAAAACAGGCGGGTAGTTCGCATAAAGATTATCTTTGAACTAAGTTTTGTTTGTTTATAAGTGTATTCGTGTGTTTGACAATTGGTGCGTGTAATTGTGTATGTGTTGGTGTATGTTGTGTGGTGAAATTTGTGCTGGCGGCAGGGTTGCTACCGCCAGTGATGTGGCTGGTCAGGCTCTCGTAGCCACTTACAAAGCTGAATGAGGAAAAAACCAACGCAGAAAAATCATATAAATGCATATGCAAAAATATAAAAATAAAAGCAGAGACAGTAAAGAAACATCTCAATGTTATACTGCTGACACTAAATAACACGGGAAAGATAATAAAATCCATAAATAATACCCTCACACCAGCTCACCAGTCAGAATCCTACCAAATATACACATATATTAGGGACAAATTGGTATCATCATTATCAAGATATAATATCGATATTGTGATACCTACATCCTACGGGAAAAACATCGAAATTGATTTCGACACATATTTGATCGAAAGCGGATCAGATATTGAGGAAAAACAAGAAACAGGCCCTGCTGCCACACAGGTAGCAACTTCCTCGAAACAGCCAACAGTTGCACTAACGGAAGGAAGTGCACAAACAGACTCCAAAATGGCACAAGCGATCACAACTTTTATTAAAACTGCGTCATCGATCTTACCAGAGTTCGATGGCAAGGCAGAAAACCTACCTAGTTTTCTGGACGCCCTCGATATCCTCGAATTAATCAAAGAGGACCACGAGGCTATCGCAGTATCTGTTATTAAAACAAAACTAAAGGGCACAGCTAGAAATTATATAAGCTCAGAAACGACCATAGTAGCAATCAAACAAAAATTAAAAACAGCAATTAAAGGCGAATCAGTTGAAGTTTTGGCAGCAAAACTCCTGAATGTGCAACAGCGGAGCAAAACGGCAAACCAATACACTGCCGAAATTTAAAAATTAACAAAATCATTGGAAGGAGCATACATATCTGACGGATTAACGCCAGAACTAGCATCCAAGTATGCAACACAATCAGCCGTAAAAGCTATGTGTAAAAATTGCTCCAATGACAAGGTAAAAACTATAATGCAAGCCGGAACGTTCAACTCAATGAACGAGGCTATATCAAAATTTACTAACAGTTGCACAGAGGTGACTGGTAACCCAAATTCCCTTTTGCACATTCGCCAGCAAAATTATTTTAGAGGTAACTTCAGCAGAGGTTATCAGAATGGTAATTATAGAGGTAATCAAAGAAGAACATTCAATAACTACAATAACAATAATAATAACAATAATAACCGATCAAATAACCAAAAATCCGGTCGAAGTTTCGGATCGTGAGGAAATACTCGCAATAATACTAGAAATGTCCGAACTGCTACGCAGCAGGAAAACCAACAAACTCCACCTCATTAAATAAAAAATTATATGTTTTCAATTTACACCTAAATAGCTACAATTCTTCCAAGACAACTCTGAATGATTCCATTTCAACCCTCCTGATCGATACAGGAGCGGACATTTCAATTATAAAAAAGGGTCAAATTGACGATCATGTCACTATTAACAATTCACAAAAAACAGATTTAAAAGGAATTGGCCAAGGCATAACAAGCACTATTGGCACGGTTAAAGCAGATTTAAAGGATGATTATCTATTGATTAAACATAAGTTTCATATAGTAGAAGACAATTTTCCAATTCCATGTGATGGAGAATACTGGGTTTAGATTTTATCAAAAAATATAATTGCATTTTAGATTACAACAAAGATGGGGACACCCTAATATTGAGACCATATGATTATCCAGAAAGTATAATAATTCAAATGACTAATAAACCGACAATAAATAGCATATCAATTCCCGCAAGATCGGAAGTAGTCCGACAAATCCACATTAAAAATACAAATTCTGATTTATTAATTGCACAACAAGAATTATCTGAAGGCATATTTATTGCAAACACCTTAGTAGATTCACAACAATCATACGTAAGAATTATAAATACAACAGATAAAAATGCAACACTAAATACAAATTTTCCTCACTTTGCCCATGAATCCCTTAATGCATTATGCGCAGAATTTATTGACATTTTCTCATTAGAAACAGAAACAATTACCACTAATAATTTTTACAAACATCCCTAATAATCAAGAAAAAAGATGGAGAATGGTTGTCGACTACAGACAAGTAAATAAAAAATAAACCGCAGATAAATTCCCTTTACCAGGAATAGATGACATATTAGATCAATTAGAAAGAGCTAAATATTTTTCATGCTTAGACTTAATGTCAAGCTTTCATCAAATAGAACTTAGCCCAGAATCGAGAGATATCACGTCATTTACGGCCGACCATGGCACGTACCGCTTTAAAATATTACCGTATGGTCTTAAGGTAGCACCAAACTCATTTCAGAGAATGATGACACTAGCATTCTCAGGCTTAAAACCTTCACAAGCATTCCTATACATGGACGATTTAGTCGTACTAGGATGCTCCGAAAAGCATATGATCAAAAATTTACGAGACGTTTTCGCAACTTGTAGAAAATATAATTTAAAATTACATCCAGATAAATGCATATTTTTCAACCAGGAAGTAACTTATCTTGGTCATAAATGCACAAGCAAAGGCATTTTGCCAGATCCCAGTAAATTTGAAACTGTTAAAAACTACCCAACTCCTAAAAATGCAGATGAGGCAAAACGGAGATTTATTCCAAATACTCTAGAATATTGACAAGACTTTGTAAGAAAAATGTAGTTTTTGATTGGACGGAGGATTGTAAAAAATCCTTTGACTATTTGAAAGCTGTGTTAATGAGCCCTAATGTTCTACAGTATCCCGATTTCAGTAAACAATTCTGTATAACAACTGACGCAAGTGGTTATGCTTGCGGGGCTATGCTAAGCCAAGAGTATGAAGGAAAACAATTACCAATTGCATATGCATCTAGATTCTAGATCGTTTACAAAGGGAAAAATTAATAAAGCAACAATTGAGAAGGAATTAGCGGCCATTCATTGGGCCATAACCTATTTTAGACGGAAGAAAATTCTTGGTCAAAACAGACCACAGACCTTTAACGTTCTTATTTTCGATGAAAAACCCTTCATCAAAATTAACTAGAATCAGATTGGATTTGGAAGAATATGATTTCGAGGTGGAGTATATAGCAGGGAAAGAAAATTATGTAGCAGACGCGTTATCGCGCATTAATATTAAAGATTTAAAAGAAATGTCAGTAGAAGCATGTAAAATATTAAAAGGTACGACTAGATCGGAAACTAAGAAAAACCCCAGTAGTAAAAATGAAGAAATAAAAAGTCACAGAGAGAACCCAATCATATATGAAGCGCTATATAAATGTGAAGTAAAAAGACTAGTCCAGCTCGTTTTCGATCCTCCGAAATTATGTTTCAAAAAAGGAAAGAAAATTTGCAGCGAAATTAATATAAAAAACCTAATTGTTGAGGCGAAGATTGACTTAGGTCAATTCTTTGCCATTCTTATGAAAGAAGACGGCAATTTTTGAATTGAAAAAATACAGTTGCCCTTAGCAGACAAATTGTTTAAGAATAATTATACCCGGGTAGACACATTTACAGAAATTGGTACCAAAGTTCTCAAAAATTATATTATAGCATTAACTCCGGAGGTTATGCATGTGACAAATAAGGAAAAAATTTAAGAAATTCTTCATAAATATCATGACGATCCTGTTTTTGGTGGCCACCCAGGAATAAATCGCATGACTAATAAAATAAGACAAAAACTGGTAAGGAAGTCTAAGTTCGGGTGTAACCGAACATTAAATACCTAGTAGTGATCTGTTTTGGTATCCTAATTTACTCAGGTCTATTTTAATACATACCTGAAAATTTGTTATAAAGGCAACTGATTGTTTTCTATAAAAACACTTCTGTTGTGAGTGGTAAATTAAATTATTACTAAATAACAAAATATAAATACCTTTCCTCATGTTCATGAAAGGTATGAAAATAAAAAAAATTAATAAAAAAAGTCAGTAGGGTGTTAATTACTTGCCCGTAAATCTTGCTTGTTTGTTATTCGATTTGCGTAATTTTTGGCAGGAGTATACAACCTACTATTGGGAAGTATCTCACAAAATTTCATTGAAATACATTCTTGAAATTCCAAGCAATCGCTTTTGAAAATAGCAGAGCTTTTATGCTAAAAAGTGGGCGGCGCCACGCCTACTTCACCAAAATCCACAAAATTTTTATACAGTTTAGTTTTGCTTAAAAAGCTTATTATGTGTGTAAAATCTTATTTATATAACTTATACAATTATGGAAATATCGCGACTTTAATTTTACAAAGAAATTTTTTATAACTGTGTTCAAATAGTGGGCGTGTCCGTTCACCGATTTTGTTTATTTTTACAGCAAAGAGTTAGCTTTATATGTTGAACACTTTCTCTAAATATCGTTTCAATAAGTCAATTTTTACCGGAGTTATGGCATGGAAAGTTTTGTGGAATAATCCCCCAAAAATTTTGTGCTTTCGACTTTCTTTGACCACGAACACTTCAGAGGTGAAATAGAAATTATATACAGCTAGTTTAAGCAAAGTTATAGCATATTCAATATATCTATGATCATTTTCAAAATCTTTCGTATAAAATTGGGCGTGAGCCTAACCCGATTTCGCTTATTTTTTTCGAAATATTGCCTGTATTAATATATACGAGTATATGTGTGCTGAATTTTATTTTTTATCTTGAGCGGTTTTTGATTTATGATTAATAATATTTCCAAACTTGACTATATCAAAAGTGGGCGGTACTACGCCCCTTTTTAAAAATTTCTTCAAAAATATATTTGTTGCCTTAACGCTAAAGTGCACACCAAATATTATCCTTATAGGTGTATTATGTACTGAATAATCACTCCTTTTGTATTTTCGAAAATATTATATATATAGAAAGATGGCATGGCTTTTAACCGATTTTGCCTATTTTCAATAGCGCTCGGAGATAAGTGAAAAGGAACCTACATACCAAATTTCATTGAGATATCTAAAGATTTACTCAAGTTATCGTGTTCACAGACGGACGGACGGACGGACGGACATGGCTCAATCAATTTCTCTTTTCCTCCTGAACATTTTGATATATATAAGTCAATATCTATCTCGATTCGTTTATGCCGTTACATACTACCGTTAGGCGAATGATGTTAATATACCTTGTGTGCGAAGCACTACTAGGTATTAATACTACTGGAGAAATATGAAAAATGATATTAAAAATTATATCAAAAAATGCATTCATTGCAGTAAAAATAAAACAAGTGTGAACTTAAAAGAACCCATGACAATAACCGAAACACCAACAAAAGCGTTCGATGTTGTGCAGATTGACACGGTCGGACCACTACCAAAATCAATTCACGGAAATGAATACGCAGTTACAATTGTGTGTGATCTAACGAAATATTTAGTTGCGGTCCCTGTTCAAAGTAAACATGCAGTAGTAGTAGCTAATGGCTCAGTTATGCTTGCATAGCATGGCAATACATTGCATGGGTTCTGTCATTTTCGATATCTGTTAAATTGGTTTTACATGTATTCGATTATACAACGCATGGCAACCCAGAGCATGGCATAGAAGTCTGTTGAATTTAGATCTCTATGTAACTAAACATACCTACTGTCAAAACTTTTGCTTTTGACGTTTAAGTTTTGACAAATTTATGCGCGGTAAAAAAAGCAAAAACACGAAGAAATTGCAAAAATTTAATTGCTTGTGCCTAAAATTAAAAGAAAGTATCTCAAAGTGTTTTGTAAGCCGTGATGGATGACGAAAGGCTTATAGAGTGTGTGCGAGCCCGTGAATTGATCTACAACAAAAGCCTTATTGGATACAGAATTTCGGATCGCAAAGAAGCAGCTTGGAAGGAAGTGGCGGCGGAATTGGGGGCCACAGGTTTGTGTAATATGTTTAAAAATGTGTTAATATTATAAACATGTTTGTCTTTAATAGTGAATGAGTGTACAAAGCGGTGGCAGTCTCTGCGGGAAAGGTTTTCTCGAGAGTTGCGAAAGCAGGACGCACCCTCGGGAAGTGCTGCGGCGGTCAATGAATGTTGGCCATTATTTACAAACATGAGCTTCTTAAAACAGTTTGTGAAGTCCAGGCCGTGAGTATTTTAGTATAGACATAAGTTTTTTTTGCAAAGTGAATTTTTGGAGCACATAGATGCAAAAGTAGATGGGTAGTTCTTTTTGTTAGGGCGCATCTGCTAAGAGAGATACAGCAATGTCGAAAAAGGTATCAGACGCACTTTGACTTCAATATCAATAGTCCGAAAACAAATCTATTTTGTATTTTTTTCAAGTGAAATTTGAATAGTACTCAACCAAAAATATCTGGTGGTCCGTTCAATCAGCTAATGAGTACAATAATGGAATACATGATCTATCCAGCACATATATTTTTTAGCCCGCAGAACATCCTTCACCTTAAAATAGCATGGATAAAGCCCAGTGGGAAAAGGTAATGCATTTTGGCCAATGAAAAGATCTATGAAACAGTTATCGGTACTGGTGCAGTTTAGGGCCCACCCAAAACTAGACCAAAAAAGCCGAGTGGGGTGTCAAAAGACGCGTATTCACGTTGAAAAAAACAAAAATCTCATTTCAGATTCTAAATCTAGACGTGAATACGCGTCTTTTGACACCCCACTCGGCTTTTTTGGTCTAGTTTTGGGTGGGCCCCCTAAACTGCACCATTACCCAGTTATCTATGAAAAGATCTTAAAAGAGCAAGCGAATTTAGAAAAGGTAATGTATGTTTTAAGGTATCTATGTCAAATACACATTACTTTCCTATGACATCGCTGTAGAAAAACTAACCTTTTTTAAATTCGCTTGCTTTTTTAAAATCTTTTCATAGATAACTGTTTCAAAGATCTTTTCATTGACGATAAAGCTAATGCATTACCCACTTTTCCACTGGATGTGCTATGAAGAGAGAAGGGCACTTTAGACCAATTAAATGTTTACTTATCGATAACTTACAAGTTTTGTAATTTCTTTCGCAGCGTTCGAAGTACTAGCAACATTTTGAGCACAAATAAAAGTTCCCCAAGCACGCCTCCTCTCATGACCTCACCCAGTTTTATGGAGTGTTTCGACTTAACGCAAGAAATGGATTGTTCCCAACCTACCCCGGCACCGACCGCAATGCCCTCCCCGAGTCCGACTCCGGAACTAGTTACAACGCCTTCCCCGACCCCTAAAAGATCGAGAAAAACATCACTCGTCGATAACGACGGAGATGGGGAGTTCCGGGAGGTGGTCCAGATGTATAAAGAAATGTATAAAGAACGTATGGAGAAAACGGCAAATGATACAGTTCGCGGATTTGGACAGATGATAACGTCCATCATAGGAGAAATGACTGAAAAAAAACAGATGAAAGCCATCCAATCGGTGACCAACATCGTTATGACTATAAAATATGAGCCTGAGGAATAAGGTGATTAACAAAAGTTATATTTCTCACTAAAATTGACATATATTGACTATACATATATATTTTCTTTACAGAACTCATATTCACAATAAAATATCTCTAACACACCCCAACCTTCATCAGTATCTGTGGTCGCATACCAAGGCTACCTGAGTCGACTTTATGCAAAATAATTATTTTTTTTAAATATTTTTTTTTCTTCTTTCATTATAGTACCTAAAACATACATACGTCGTGTGTATTTATAAGCACCTTAACTTAGTTTTGAAGTCTAGACATTCTTATAAACTTATGAAAAGTTTTTCGACTTAAATATTCACTCATGTTCATATTACTAGGTATAAAATTGAAAACCACTGTACATACTTAACCACATATTTATAGCCGCACTCCTTTTACTTTTTTAAAACTGTATATCATTTCTTTAAAGTTGTAAATTTTTTCTTATAAGGCCTATCAAAGTTGCATGATTTGCATTTGAATGAATCCCAAAATGTGCAAATAAATTTGAACGAAGTTCTTTATTTTTAATATTATTCTATGCCAGCATAGTCAAAATGTTTTACGCAAAGTACAAATGTATTTCAAATACAATTTTTTTATATTTGTTGTCCTTTGATAACAGAACTAAAAATATATAGAGTAGCGTTATTTTTAATATTATTCTTTGTCAAAAAAGCCAAAATGTGTAATACAACCGAAGTACAAATTAGCAGTTATTTTTGAAAGTGGCACAAGTCCAGTTTTTTATATATCGAAATATTGAAGATATTAATTAAATAATGCAATACACCCTAACACCTTTTATGATGAATTCCGGTAATTTGCTATACTATTATTTTATTTATTTAATTTTCTATACTAAATGTACTCATGCCACTTTCAAAAATAACATTTACTAAACTCGTTACCAAAAAAATGTAATCTTAGTCTAAACGGCGTAAGCTTTTTAAAACATAAAATGCCGAAAATAAATATTGGCAATTTTTCGCATACCTTTTCCATACGCATACATTGAATCTTTTATTTTATTTTTTACATGAGAAAACGGCTCTAAATGAGCTACAGAACTGCATTTTAATTTTTCAATGTTTGAGAACAATACAGTGCAAGTAAACTAAAAAAGTAAAAAAGAAATACTGTAATAATGTTGGAAAATTCATTGCTTCTATAAATATGACGGGAAAACTAGCATTCTGTTTGAAATTAAAACTAATCAAAAAGCAAAATGTTGATTAACGTGTGCCTTATTTATTTTTTTAATAACCAATATTATAAATTATTATAAAATGTTATAAAGTATTATAGGTGTTAAAACATGTAAATATATATATACTATATATATATATATACGCTGCGATCAAAATAATAGCACTGAAATTAGATTTGATATCGCTCGATGATACAAGAAGCTGTGTTTTTAATAATTTTCATTTTTAGTATAGCGAATTCTACAACCGAAACTACAGAAAAAGAAATTTAAAAGCTTAAACAAAGTTCGGGATACTTAATTTAACTTTAAATAAAATGCATCAAAATTTGAAACTTTTTTGTCAGAATTTCCAGACAATTTTCAAGTATGCGGTTTTATAGCCCATTCAATTTTACTCTAACAATGTGCAAGTAAAAAATTCCTAAAAATTTTCCCTGAATTTTCAGAATTTTTTTGTCAAGGGTGTTGAGTACTTTCTTCCATACAACGCATGCACTAAATTTGCTTTTGTATGGAAGAAAGTACCCAGCACCCTTGACAAAAAAATTCTGAAAATTCAGGGAAAATTTTTAGGAATTTTTAACTTGCACATTGTTAGAGTAAAATTGAATGGGCTATAAAACCGCATACTCAAAAATTGTCTGGAAATTCTGACAAAAGAGTTTCAAATTTTGATGCATTTTATTTAAAGTTAAATTAAGTATCCCGAGTAGAATTCGCTTACTAAAAATGAAAATTATTAAAAACACAGCTTCTTGTATCATCGAGCGATATCAAATCTAATTTCAGTGCGATTATTTTGACCGCAGCTGTATATATATATATATATGATGAAACTTAGTTTTATTAAAAACTGAATTTTATTACTTTTTTTACTTTTTGCAATAAATAATGTTACTTGTTTATAAAAAAAAAATACTTCAATAAAGCAAGGTGGAAAAATTCATTTTATAGCTTTTTAATTCCGGTTATTTCTCTTATTCTAGAAGTTGCATTGTTGGAAAGGTTAGGAGGGCACAGATCAAGTCCATTGGAAACCTTAATTAAAAATTAAAGTACATTATTATATAAATGTCACAATAAAAATGTTATTAATTAACTTACACACACATTATTAATCTGATCCCTCAACAATGAATTTCAGCGACTATTGAAACGAAACGGCTCCTTGGTTCATAAAATAGTTTGCTAGTCTGTCTCTTAAGCGAAATGCCTCCGCACTTGCATTGCGTCGATATGAGTTTATGGATGGCAATGGACCTCCATCATCCTCCATGTCATTGCGCCACTCACCATTTCCTGCCCCTTGCACTGTGTCATCCCTATCCACGTAGCTTTCAGGGCAATGCCAACGTTTGTGATCGTTTAGCATAATAAAATTGTGCAGAACTAAACATGCTAAAACTATTTTCTCACAATTTTCTGGCCAAAAGTCTATTGTTTTTCGAAGAACACGCCAACGGGCAGTTAAAATGCCGAAACTGTTTTCGATGACTCGACGGGCTCTTGACAGCCGATAATTGAAAACAGATTTTATTCGGGGCAAAAATGAACCAGGGTATGGCCGCATTAAATTTTCTCTCAGCGGGAATGCTGCATCGCCAACAAAGAAAAATGGAAAATCAGCGTCAGACCCTCTCCACAACGGAGCGCTACGTGGAAGTGGCAAACTGTTACTGATAAGGTCCCTTCCAAAAGGAGTTTGTCGGAAAACACCTATAAATATAAGAGGAATTAATAAAGTCGTATTATCTTAAAATATTATTCAGTTAGTTACCTCCATCAGATTGCCCCCCATAGCTGCCAATGCTGGCAGATGTAAAAGTGAATTTTGCATCACAGGTCGCCATTAAAACTATGCTATAAAACTTTTTGTAGTTGAAGTACAGAGAACCAGAGTTTCTAGGACAGGTTATGGAAATATGCTTGCCATCAATCGCCCCAACGCAGTTTGGCATATTCCACAACTTTAGAAAGTCTTCCGCTATCTCGGTGTATTGCGTTAAAGTTGGCTCACTTAGATAAGTAGGGGACAAAGCTGTCCACAATACTTCACATGTATCTAAAATAATATTGCGGACCGTCGTTTTCCCTAATTTATGCATAGAAGCGATTATTTCGAGAGGCGTTCCATGAGCTAGATACCTGAAAATAATGATATTAAAGTTAATAGTAATTGTAGAAATGTGAAGCAGCTTAACTCACATTAATGTTATCACAAGTCGCTCTTCTGACCTGATTTGCCCCTTAGATCTATCCAAGAACGGGCGCAGTAGATTTAACAACAGGTCGTAGATTGGACGGGTCATTCGCGTCAAGTCAAAAAGTTTGCTATCGTGGGATTTGGATTTTAAAAATACCTTTTGGAAATATCCTTTTGCGAGCCGATCCCTGTTTACTGGATGAACTGCCCATCGACGATTGCGGCGTGGTTTTCTGGACTGTCTTCGAAGGCGGCAAATGTTTAGAAACATTAAATCGAAGAAATCATCTTCTAAACTTTCCATTGTAATGACGCTAAATTTGTAAAAGGAGAAGTTTCTTTTACTAAGTTCAAGCGTATTTGCTGATTGCTACTTACTTGTATTATGTTTATTTTAATATGAAACAATTTTAATTGCAATTACGCACCCGATAGTTAATATTAATTTCTTTTTAATAAAAATTAATTGAAAACATGACAAATTTCTTAAACGCGCCAAACATGTGTGAATTGTCAGTTTCGCGAACAGCTGATTTTGAAGGACTGTGCGCTATGCGAAGTATAATCAGAATTTTCTTTTGCATGCTATGTATTGGTATGCTATGCACTCTCATGCAAGTATAATTGAACCATAAGGCTGTATTCGAAAATTTCATTTTAATTTATGGTTGCATGAAAACAATCATAACGGATATGGGAACCGAATACAAGAATAGTTTATTTGAGGAATTATGCAAATTGTTAAAAATCGAACATAAAACATCTACACCGTATCATCACCAAACTTTAGGCACGATTGAGCGTAGTCATAGAACATTCAATGAATATGTACGTTCTTACATATCCATTGACAAAGACGATTGGGATGAGTATCTAAAGTATTTTTCGTATTGTTACAATACAACACCATCTACAGTACATGGTTACTGCCCATTTGAGCTCGTTTTTGCAAAATCCCCCCTGACTTACGAATTTTTAAAAGAAAATGTCATTAGCCCGGTATATAATCATGAGGCTTATGATAAGGAAATGAAATATAGGCTCCAACTAGCACAGGAAAGAGCTAATAGGTTAGTAAAACAGGCTAAGGAAAAACAAAAAGTCGTTTATGACAAAAATATACAACTTAAGGAAATAAACATAGGAGATATAGTTTTAGTTAAAGACGAAGCAGGTCATAAATTAGATAGTATATATAAAGGGCCCTATAGAGTAGTAAATATCAATAAATATAATAATTTTTCATTAATTCCGTATAGAGTAACAAATATTGATAAGCACAAAAATTTCAATTCTTTCTAATGTAGAAAATAAAAACCAACATAAAAATACTTTAAACGGTAAGAAAATAGTAATACACAAAAATAGACTTAAACTACTAGAATAAGTTTATTACACTTTAAATAAACACCAAACGAGAATGTGTACAAAAGAAAAACACAAAATTCTCTAAACAAACTCTTTTCAAAATTACGTAATGAAAATATGACCCATGTATAAACAAACCAAACAAAATAAGTCAGCCCATTGTAAACATACAGAATAAAGAGCCACTTGAAGTAATAAGCAAAAAATTTTAAAATTTTACTGAAATAGAATAACTCATATGCAACCAAATGCAAGTCATAAAATTTGATTTACGCCAAAGCAACTAAATGAAATAGAATCGCTGTCGCATTAAGCACAGCAATGCTACGCGATTCTTCTTTGGTAAGGAGGTGTAGTGTGTCCAATGCATGCACATACCTACATGCAGACGGTATATTAAAATACATATATATGTATCCAAAACGCTTGCATATATAAATGCTTATATATATATGCAAGCGCTAGCAGCGGCTTAATTACCGACCGCCAACGTAAACAAATACATAAGCACATGCATGCATTGGAATGCATTCTCTCTTGATTCTCTTTTGATTTAGTATGTAAGAATTAGAGTAAATATGTATCGTAGTAAATAAGTAAAAAGTAAGAAATATTTTGTATAAATAGGTTAACATTTTTATAATAAAACAGAATGATTCTTTGGCACGCAGCCAACACACTGAATTTTATTTCATTCTCTGGATGCCCCATTTTTCATTATCAATGTGTACTTGTGGAAGATTGCCAATAACAACCTTTTTCTAGAGATCGGTAACACAGAAGACTTACTTGCATTTAGACAAAGACCATTCTTGTCAGCCCACTGCGACACTTTCAGTAAATTTGAATTTAGGTTGGAAAAAAGGTCATTGGTTTTATCAAAATTATCAGAGATATAGATACATTTGCACATCATCAGCATAGGCATGCATTTTAACGAAATCGCATTATTTGAAAATATCATTTAGAAACAGGCTGAATAACAAGGGTCCCAGGATGCTTCATAGCCCGTGCTTACTCGCTGGCATCTACCGGTCAGATAGCTGTTCATAATCTTCACCGCATTTTCGCTAAAACCAAAGTAATTACCGAAGTCAAAGGCTTTCGAGAAATCTAATAGAGCAACGTAAGCTGATTTCTATCAAAGGGCACCCGTATATCATCTAATATCTTTAAGAGCGCAGTTGAACACTTGTGATTGGCTCTAAATCCAGATTGAAAGGGCGAAAGTAAATTACTATATTGAATATGTAGTGTAATTTGCTCCGCTAGTAGTCTCTCAAAAACCTTTGACAGCGCAGGTAAAATACTTATCGGGCGAAAATCACTAGCTGAGCTTGCAGGGCGTTTTTTAGGCAGCGACTTCACAATTGCATCCTTCCACAAATCAGGGAAGCATGACGTTGTAATGGAATGATTGATAACTTAATACATACGGTAAAATGTTTTTAACGAACTTTAATCAAATTCCGTCTTCACCCACTGCCTTGGATCTTATTTTAAAAATACATCTTGCAACATCATTCTCAGACATGGTTGAAAACTCAAAAGAAGTGCCCGAGTAGTGTGCAGTTGAACAAGCCGAGATATGATCGATTGGTGCACTACTTTGTGGACTTCTAATGAAATCATTATTTAGTTCATTGGCATTTAGTTTACAATCAGCTTTTTCCTTGCCATATACACGCAAAGTTTTCAAATTACGCCACAATTTATTACAAGGACGTGATTGAGCTTGGACCTAAAATATTCACGTTTTTATTTTGGTGGCTGTGTTTCTGGCAATTTTAAACAAGCTCCAATAATATTCGGTCCTATACTTCTTCCATTCCCGGTATGCCTTGCTTCGCTTCATTATTGCTACAATTACATTACGGTTATACCATTCGCAGGATGGGAACTTGAACTTTGTGTTTACTACACGTTCGGGAACATGCTTATTGAAAGCTTTTAGTATCTCGCCATTCAAGGAACTAAGCTTTTCGTTAGCAGTAACCAGATTCCAACATTGGCACCAGTCTACACTAGACAGATCAGACCTTAGAGCATTATGATCAGAAGAGCGGTAGTCTCTAAATGTATATAAACTAGTTGTATGACAACGATCAAAAGGAAGGTCAAAGGTGCAGAACAACAAGTCATGGTCTGAGATGTAAGAAATGTGGTCGAATTTTAGAATAGCCGAGGGGTCTAATGCGATAAAATAATAAAGTAAACTCGGAGAACTGTTTTTGCAGTACCTTGTAGGCACACGCGTGTTGACAACATAAGTATAAACCAGCACCAGATACCTCATCCAGCAAAGTAACCGTACGAATATCCCTTACGAGAAGATTCACGTTGAAATCACCACAAACAATGAGACTATCATAATGCACCAGGTAAGACGATAAGGTAACAAAGTATGGGTCCAGACTAATGCTTCTATGAGGGTTGTACACACAGGAGATAAGACATCTAGCCGAATTATTGTACACTTCCGCCAACAAATACTCAGTGTTATTGCCTAAGCTTTCATACATGCAGAATGGTCTAAAGTGAACATTATTTCTGAAGTAAATCGCCACTCCTCCCCCTTTTCTGGTAATTGTATCATTTCTAAGCAGCGTATAATTATTTATATTAAAATGTGAATCTTCCAAACTTTCTACAAACCACGTTTCTGTTACGCATATAACGTCAACCCCTGATGACTCAAACACATACCTAACGAAGTCCATCTTTTCAACATTTAAGCTCCTAGCATAAAAGTGCACAATTTTTAAACCTCTTGCCTGCTGGCACAAAACATTAAGCATAATCCGACTGTTATCGCCAGGACCAAATAACCTGCCAATAGGTGGCATTTTGTAAAAACTTAAGTTAAAGGAAACTATAGAGATGAAGAAAAACTTAAATGGGCCATCTTTACATAAAAAGAAAGAGCATGTTGGGATATAAAAATGTTTTAAAAGTTATACATGTTTAAACTATAAATATAGAGATATGTGCTGTGAATTATGTACTTTTGTAGATCGCTGAGCTCACGAACTCTTGTCGCCGGCGCGTCCTTAGAGTCCCTTACATACACAGATCCACGCAATGTAAAAGTTGCAACGAGAGAAATATTTTGGAAATATGATATTTATGAAATATTTTTTTCTCGAAAAAATCGTTCAGTATGACATACTTGTTGACAAAGATTAAGATAAAACAGAAAATAAAATAAAAACTGAAATGACGGAGCTGCCGAAAACAGGTCTGCACAGAATTGAAAGAAACCGTTTCTGTATAACGTGTATTTTCTTTCAAAAGAGCTTTTGTATTACTGAAATACTTTTTACGAGTACATATATCACTTTGGTGAAAGTTGCACAACAATTAAATTTGATTTTTATACCAAATATGAGAACCTAATGATTCCGAATTTCCCTATACCAGTCTCTTTTATCCTATGCAGTAAAAATTTGTCATTGGGATGCATACATAGATATTTTTTATTGAGTGTTTTTATTTGTTTTGCAAGAAACCAAGGGTTGTTTCAAGTTTTCCCTACAATATTGGAAACGCAGTGCTTAATCCATGTCATCACCCAACAACGGTAATCGTAATGACAATAAATATAACATTAGCATAGTTTTCTCTAAATTACATGTTGTTTATCGATGCGATGAACTGCCGCCCCTTATATTTGATATGCGTTTTTGTTATCAAATGACAATAATAGAATGCCGAACAAATTTGTAATTGAACCCTCTCAACCCCTAATTAAAATAAAAAGGGTATTCTTACATACATACATATGTACGAGCTATGTACATATTACTACCTAAAAATACGGGTGTATAAAGAATGTCGCGAAACCAGTAGCCCGTTTCTGTAACTTTGCGATATAATAACGAATCAGGTTTTATCGCAGGGCTCGTTAGTAACGATTTCATTATGAAAACTGTTTCTGTATGAATAAAAGTTACCTTGCTATATGTTCGCGGTGTGTTATGTAAAAATTATAAAATGATAGGCCACAAGGCTTAGGTGCCAAATAGAACATTTGACTCACGCCACGCAATTGTCTTAATAGCCTAGTAGAGTTCGAATCGTGGCAAAGTTTTTGTCTTTTCACCTGTTCTTTTATATTTTATTTTTATACCTAGTAGTGCTTCGCACACAAGGTATATTAACTGCATTCGCCTAACGGTAGTATGTAACGGCATACACGAATCGAGATAAATATTGACTTACTAGCAGACCCGGCAGACGTTGTTCTGCCTGACCAGTGACTTCCCTAGAAATACATTTTCAAATATTTTTCTTTAACTTTTAACATTCCATTTATTGCAGTGCTTAAGGATATACAATGTTTCTGGCTTTAAAGTCTTTGGTATAAACAAATAAATTTTTTGGATGTTCAACTCAAAAAACGGATCTTTTGAACTCAATGGGTAACAAAAACCATTATGCGCTGCTGAGCAGATGTATAGTTAGTACTTATTTAATTATATCCTATATCTACCTATAATACTCTGGATATGTATGAACGGCAATAACAAACAAAAAAAATTAAGTGCTTTGATTAAGATTTAAGAACGTTAAAATGTCACTAAAGCAAATACATTCAGGGATATAACGAATTGAAATATGACTTAGCTTGTGGTCCTGGAACTGCCCACTTTTCCAAAGAATTTACAAATGTAGCCTATGTATGTCGTACCCAACGAAGATTTTAACGTATTGGAAATGTTTAAAACAGATCAACCATAAACTTTGGACATTATTGAAGTACAAACAAAGCATTGAATACAAAAAATGTGGGCGTGGCATGGCCCACATTTCCCAAATTATATAATTCTTGACCAAGGGACACACATATCCAAAAATCATTAGTTTAGACCAAAAATATTCAAAGTTATGATGATTTAAATTTTATATAGCCTGGGGGCGTGGCACAACAATCTTCTGAACCAATCTGGAAATTTAGAGAAGATCGACCATAAACTTTGAACTTATTGAAGTACAAACAAAACACAAAAAATGTGGGCGTGGGACCGCCCACTTTTCCCAAATTATATCCATCTTGACTAAAGGACACACATATCCAAAAATCTTTAATTTGTACCTAATATGTTCAGAGTTATGAAGAATTTAAATTTTATATAGCCTGGGGGCGTGGCACTGGCTACTTTTCCAAAAATTCATATAGCCTGAATCGTACACAACAATTTTCTTAACCAATCTTGAAAGTATAAAAGAGATCGACCATAAACTTTGGACATTATTGAAGTACAAAAAACACAAAAAAAGGGGCGTGGCACCGCCCACGTTTCCAAAATTACATAAATCTTGACCAAAGGACACACATATCCAGAAATCATTAATTTAGACCAAATATGTTCAGAGCTATGAAGAATTTAAATTTTATATAGCGTGGGGGCGTGGCACCGCCTACGTTTCCAAAATTGATATAGCCTAAATCGTACGCAACAATTTTCTTAACCAATCTTGAAAGTTTAAAAGAGATCGACCATAAACTTTGGACATTATTGAAGTACAAACAAAACACAAAAATGTGGGCGTGGTGCCGCCCACTTTTCCAAAATTACATAAATCGTGAAAAAAGGACACACATATCCAGAAATCATTAATTTAGACCAAATATGTTCAGAGCTATGAAGAATTTAAATTTTATATAGCCTGGATGCGTGGCACCGCCTACTTTTCCAAAAATTGATATAGCCTAAATCGTACACAACAATTTTCTTAACCAATCTTGAAAGTTTAAAAGAGATCGACCATAAACTTTGGACATTATTGAAGTACAAACAAAACACAAAAAATGTGGGCGTGGCACCGCCCACTTTTCCAAAATTACATAAATCTTGACCAAAGGACACACATATCCAAAAATCATTAATTTAGACCAAATATGTTCAGAGTTATGAAGAATCGTAGTTTTATATAGCCTGGGGGCGTGGCACCGCCCACTTTTCCAAAAATTAGTATAGCCTATGCTTTAACCCATGATCTCAAGAATATACTGTGAAAATTTCATAAAAATCGGTTGAGTACTTTGGATGCCCATAAAGGACACACAGACACACAGACACACATTTATTTTTATTTATAAGATGGATATTAAAATGCTCAGGAGGAAAAGAGAAATTGATTGAGCCATGTCCGTCCCTCTGTCCGTCTGTGAACACGATAACTTGAGTAAATCTTGAGATATATCAATGATATTTGGTTTGCAGGTTACTTTTCACTTATCTCGGAGCGTTATCGAAAATAGGCAAACTCGGTTAAAATCCACGCCCACTTTCTATATATAAAATATTTTCGAAAATACAAAAAGAGTGATTATTCAGTACATAATACACATATGAGGATAAAATTTGGTGTGTATGTTAGCGTTAAGGCAACAAATAAATTTTTGAAGAAATTTTTAAAAAGGGGCATGGCACCGCCCACTTTTGATTAAGTGAAATTTGGAAATATTGTTAATCATAAATCAAAAATCGCTCAAGATAGCAAAATGAAATTCAGCACACATATTTATATTAATACCGGTAATATTCCGAAATCGGGTAAGGTCCACGCCCAATTTTATACGAAAGATTTTGAAAAGGATCATGGATATATTGAATATGCAATAACTTTACTTACACTCCGTGTTAAATCATTTCTATTTCACCTATAAAGTGTTCGCGGGCAAAGAAAGTCGAATGCATAACATTTTCAAGAATGGGCGTGGAACCGCCCCTTTATGGTGGATTATTCCACAAAACTTTTCATGCCATAACTCCGATACACTGATTTATTGAAAAGATATTTGGAGAAAGTGTTCAACATATAAAGCTAACTCTTTGCTGTAAAAATACCCAAAATTGGTTAACGGACACGTTCACTTTTTGAACACCGTTCTGAAAATTTCTTTGTAAAATTAAAATCGCGATATTTCCATAATTGTATAAGTTATATATGTAAATAAGATTTTACGCACGTAATAAGCTTTTTAAGCAAAACTAAACTGTAAAAAAGTGTTGTGGATTTTGTTGAAGTAGGCGTGGCGCCGACCACTTTTCAGCAAAAAAGGTCAGTTAGTTTCAAAAGCGATTGCTTGAAGTTTCAAAAAGGTGTTTTCATGAAAGTTAGTGAGATGCTTCCCAATAGTATATAGTATACTCCTGCCAAAAATGACGCAAACAAGCAAGATTTACGGGCAAGTAGTTAACACTCTACTGACTTTTTTTATTCATTTTTTTTATTTTCAACCTTTCATGAACATGAGGAAAGCTATTTATATTTTGTTATTTAGTGATAATTTAATTTACCACTCACAACAGAAGTTTTTTTTTAATCGTAAACAATAACAACTTTTCAGGTATTAAAATAGACCTGAGTAAATTGGGATACCAAAACAAATCACTACTAGATATTGAACGTTCGGTTACACCCGAGCTTAGACTTCCTTACTAGTTGTTTTTATAATTTTCTAAGAACTAATTTTTAGTAAATATAAATAACATTAAAAATATGCACACAATGCAATTTTTTTGGATTTTACGCTTGCTATCAGTGCCATTATAGGCTTCGTTAATTTTATCGATCGCCGTAACGAAAATACTTTTGTACCACGATTATAGAAACACTGCTCAGCGATAACTATATAGCAGGGTTGCACTTTGATTTAAAAATCTTATCGATAGGATACAGAAACGATAATTTTTGTTCTGCCATAAGAACTACTTATAATAAGGAATGGCGTGATGTACTTGTTTATTGATTTAAAAATAAAATAAAAAAAAAAAAAAATTTTTTAAAAATAAGCTTGTATTATTGTTTAATAAAATTAACTAAAAAGTAAAAAATAAATTCACTGTAAAGAAATGTAACACTTTATAAGTTCATTGTAACCTTTACCGATGAAAATTTGTCTAATTTTTGCGAGTTTCCCATACATATTTAAAATATAATTTATAGTTTTTGTATTAGATCTTGATAAGTTCGCTTACAGGAAAATAGTTAAAATTAATTTTCTGAAGCCGAAGTTGGCGAAAACATACAAAAAAAGCGGGTATGCATAGTTTTGTCGACCACTATATATATATATAAAAAAGTCGGTTACGTTTAAAACTTCCTTGGCAGTAATTACAAAGGAGCGATTACTTTTTGATAATCCTATTACTTCGAATATTTTGTCTCGTACGCTGTAACAGTTATCCGGGGCCTTGATGCTTAAATAAAAGTGTTTTGCATAAACTAACTTTACTGGGCCATTTCTTTTGAGTTTTCTCCTCGATTTTTTAATAGCAAATATTGCCCGGAACATAAACTTTCCTAAACCAATATATTCTTTTATTTACAAGACCTTTGAAGTTTTGACAAGAAATTTTCAAACTTGAATGCATTTACAGTTTCTAAGCAACCATAATTCAACGCATCATTGTGCAAGTGAGTAAGGAAATGGAAGTTGTAGCTTAAAAAGGGTTTATCATACAACGTAGGAACTTTTTTCACAAATTAATTTAGGAGCGTTTGCTATGCAGGTTTTTTCGCAAAGGAGTATACGTATACCCAAGCTTAGTAACAAAAATGCTGATATCGTTCCACATCCAAAACCTCAGATAACACAGGGACTCCTGTATGTAACAGAAAAGTTCTCAGCTCAGTAGCCTTGTACCTTTCAATCTGCTTCAGAACACGTGGACGACGATCAAACTCTTTCGGAACCGGATGGCTTAAAAAAAGTAATCTTGCATCTAAAATTTTTACTGTGGACGATTTTATTGAATAAGGCATTCTTCTTTGTTTAATCCAAGCAACAAGCAACGTTTTTATTACTCCAAGGCATACAACATGCATATAATCGTACGGAAACGAGCTCACGATATCTATGGGCAGTGGCAGTCAGATTATTATGTTTTACATCCAACCGATAGCGGAAGCTTAAATCAGTTCTACTGCTATGAATTTCATAAGGGAATACAATATTGTGCCCGAGGGACTCTCCAGGTTGAGCGCATTTTATACAACTCGAAAAACCGGTATGGCCTTTAACCCCTAAAATAAAGTCTCTGGGTGGAGCATCGCATATAAATGAGCGAAAATGTACAGTGAAATAATTTTCATTGTAATTCAAGCCCCTTTCATTCAATTCCAGAAATTCGTTGACAAACCTTTCTAAAAAAACATTTCAGCATAGGTAATGGTTTGCTATTACCGCAATACGCTGCTACAACCATATATAAAATTCAAATTATGTAAATAGGTATAGATCGACTTGCGTCCTAAACTTATAAACCGATCGTAAAAAAATTTTACACACCCACTGTACATCTTCCAGGGATGGTCACAGGCTAAAAAATATTTTGATATATATAGGGGGCGTGGCACCTCCCATACAAATGGAATTTTCCATTGTCCGTATCTCTGGAAGTATTTATGTTAAACCATTGAAACTCGGTAAGGGGTTATATGGGATCGATCCCTACCACCTCCAAAAAAACTGGGGATAACGACAAAGTGGGCGTGGCACCTCCCATACGAATGAAATACTTCTTAGTCGATATCTCTGGAAGTATTTAGGTTAGACCACTGAAATTTGGTGAGAGATTATATGAGATCGATCCCTACCACCTCCAAAAAAAACTGGGGATAACGAAAAAGGGGGCGTGGCACCTCCCATACCAATGAAATACTTCTTAGTCGATATCTCTGGAAGTATTTTTGTTAGATCATTGAAACTCGGTAAGGGGTTATATGGGATCGATCCCTACCACCTCCAAAAAAAACTGTGGATAACGACAAAGTGGGCGTGGCACCTCCCATACGAATGAAATACTTCTTAGTCGATATCTCTGGAAGTATTTAGGTTAGACCACTGAAATTTGGTGAGAGATTATATGAGATCGATCCCTACCACCTCCAAAAACAACTGGGTATAACGAAAAAGTGGGCGTGGCACCTCCCATACGAATGAAATACTTCTTAGTCGATATCTCTTGAACTATTTAGGTTAGACCACTGAAATTTGGTGAGAGATTATATGAGATCGATCCCTACCACCTCCAAAAAAACTGGGTATAACGAAAAAGTGGGCGTGGCACCTCCCATACTAATTTTTCAAGCTAAATATCTCCAAAAGTATTTAAGGCAGGAACCTGGAAATTGGTATAGAGCTAAATGATATCAAAACAATTTTTCCGCATAAAAGTAGGGTTATCGTAAAAGCGTTTAAAGTTAGGACCTGAAAATTGATCGGGAGATCAATGATATCAATAGCTCTATGTGGCGTGTTCCCGTGTAGGAAAATTTTTTTCGCTATTTACTTACGCTCCGGGACAGAAAACTAAAATTTTGTGTATCGTGTAGCCTTAAACGGAATACTAAAATTTTATATTTTTGAAGTTGTATGCACAATGAAGTAGTGAAAAATTAATAAAAAAATCTATTATGGGAAGAACGAAGTTTGCCGGGTCAGCTATATTATATAAATATGAAATCTTAAAGTATATTATTGATTTTGAAAGGCCCCCTAACTACATACATCCCGAGCAACGCCGGGTACCCTGCTAGTATTCATTAATATTGGCGAAGTCTGTAAATTTGAACTTAATTGAGATGAATTTCGGAAAAACCATAAGATCTTTTCATTAGAAAATCAGTGAGTGAATCCTTAATTCCATAATGAATGTATTCTCCATTTGCCATGTTCTCAACAGGCGGGACTCTGCGAGTGGACTTCAAAGTTCTTGAGTGGATGGATTTGCCAATAAGGCGCCCTCTTGCTTCTGATCCAGTAGACTTGCAGGTGCTACTACTTGGCGTTCTGCTAGCACATTCACCATCTGTTCCATTTCAGTTTTTATTCTTTTACGCTGCATTTTTATTAAAATTTAAATGTTCGAACCTTGCAAACTATGTGCACCTTTTTGTTTTAAATCACTTTTATTAAATTTTGTAATAAGCTTTTCGCTGAGTCATAAAAAGATATGATTCGTCTTTGCTGCCAGATCAACACATTGTGAATATGTGAAAGTGCTGCCAGGAAGCTGTTAACAATTTCTCAACTTCATCTCAAATACCGCACAAGTTGAGGAATTACGTTTGAGAATAACGCTTCACCTCAAGTTGTGAGGAAGGCTGAATCTCAACTAGAAAATTAAGGTTTTATCAAACGGTGGAGAATAAATGTGTCTGTGTTTGTGGGGTATTTATTTGAATGCTTACAACTTTTGTAGTAGTTCATCGATTTTATTGGATGAAATCTTATTATACCTTTCATGAACATGAAATGGTATTATAACTTTGGTCCGATGTTTGTAAGTATGAGAAGAAGAAGAGATATACCCACTATTAAGTATACCGAAATGATCAGGGCGATAAGGCGAGTTGATTTAGCCATGTCCGTCTGTCCGTCCGTCTGTTTGAACGCAAACTAGTCCCTCAGTTTTAGAGATATCTCGATGAAATTTTGCAAGCAGTCGCCATTTTGCTTAGGATTAATCATTTGTCGGAACCAGCAGTTTGTTCGTTACCATTTTTCAGACCGTTTTGGAACTGCTCAATTTCTACTTGGGATATACATGATTAACTAAAGCCATCTGGTTAACGGTAGGTCGTAAATATCTCAAACACGCTGCCATAGAATCAAAAAAAAAATACGAATGTTATATTCACGTATAATAAAACCGCGCTAATGGCAAGGTCTTAAATTGAATATGATTTAATGTACAGGTATATTGTACACCATTTTCTTCCACCATTCGAAAAAGTCAGTGATTTCGAACAAACGAAGTGAATATTTCCGAACCCTAGTAGAAAATATAAAATATTAACTTATCGTATTTTTTTCACCAATAATGTCCATTGTATTTTTAATGTTATTTCCTTTTTTTTGAACTCACCACTGTTACAGGTATTCCTCCAGCGCCACCGTTGGTATACGAATAGGGCGATACCAGATACCCCATGTTGAAGCCTGAAGAGTGAGGTTCAATTTTTCCTGAAATAAATTGAAATATCGAAGGATTAACGCTTGTAAATAAATCCAGCGTTCTGAAATAGTTTGCATTTCAATTCACATTTCATGCCCTTACTGGTCACAGTAATACTTTGACTGCACAGAGCGAAAAATTCACATAAATACCCTGTAAACTAGAACAATTTTTACTTAGTTTCTCTATGGTTTTTCTCCAAGCTGAACACCTTTTTACTATAAGTGGGTAATTCTTCTTAATAAAATTAAAAAGATATCTTAGAGCAAATAGAAGAAAATCTTCTTAAAAATAAGAAGAGATAGTGGCAATCTAAAAAGACTTTCTCCTTGATAAGGTTTAGATGGAATACTAAGAAAATAAAAGGAATTTCGTCTTAATTAAATCAAGAAGAAATACATTAAAATTAAGAGGAGCGCCTTCTAAGTTATATCAAGAAGATATCTTCTAGTATTTATAACTATTCCTCTTAGTTTAATCAATGAGACATCCTCTAGAAATAAGAATATCCCCTTCTAAATATTAAGGAGATGTCTTTGTTTAAGCTACATACATACATAAGCTACGGTTATTTCATTCGTTTATTTTATTTGCATTGCATGCTATTGTAATTCGCAATAAGCTTATAAAATATTTCGAAGATATAGTTTATGGTTTGGAAAGCAAAAGGGTGGTTTTTCCAAGCGAAAATGAGGAAGCCAATCGCGCCATGCCTCAGAGCCAACAGTGCTCGCCACCAATAATACCCTCTCGTTCTCCAAAGAACAATTTTGAACATTTAGGCAAACATGGTCGTCAGAACCTGAGCCAAATGCTCACATAGCACCTGAGCCAAATAATAAAATAAAATAAAAAATAATAATAACTTTAAAAAACAACTCGCCTTCTCTAAAGCTTAGACAGTCTTCTTATTTTTATGGGAACAGAATAACTTTTAAAATAAAACTAATCATTTGTCTTTATTTATAAAATTTTTTGCTTTATTATAATTGTTTTAAACCAAATTTGTGGTCGTTTTAATTTTTACATTGAAAATTATTTTAATTAGCTGTCGACCAGTAAATAATAATTGTTATTTTTGATAATTCAATTATTATTTTCAATATTATATAAAAGCGCAACATAAAAATACAACCCGTACGCTTCCTTAACCAAGATCGAAACGGAAACCATCGCCGTAGCTTGTATTTGTTTGTTTCACTTTTCCGATTTCCATTAATAACTTGAAAATAATAATTGAATTATCAAAAATAACAACTATTATTTTGGTTTCATTGTAAGTTATTATTAATCATAACATACATTCCAATATATATTTGGTCTTATAACTTTAACACCATTGTTCAAAATATAAAAGTGAACTGGTGGGCCATCAATCATGTCAAAAGTTATAAGATTGTATTCTTTAATTTCGCTTCCAATTAAGTATGATTGAAATCTTTCGGAAAAACTTAAACAGACATGCCTTTTTACAACTATAAAAATTTGTTTGGCTTTCACTAAAAATCTTTCATTAAAATTAAGGTCTTTCATATGTTTTTCTACATGTTTTCGAAAACGATAAATGTTAGTGAAAATTTGATTACAATTTTCGACTTTACATACAAATTTATAAATATCTGGCACGCCATGGTAAACTTTGATGTGGCTGATAAAAGCGCTTACACAAAAGAAATGTTGGTTGCACAAGAAGCAAGAAAGTTTGGGCATTTTGGAATATTTTATGATTTGTATTTAAGATGAATCTAATTTACTTAATAAACTTGAAACTGAGGGGAAATCTTCACCCTTTAGTTCAAAAAAGTATTGCTCTAGAAATGCCCAAACTTGCTTGCTATTATGTGCGTATTCAATTTGAAAAACATGGCTTAATTTAATAATGTACTCAACAGCTTTCATAAATGAGAAGCATTTCCATTTAAGGCCGTCACAAAATACATAAAATTCCGAAATATTTGAAAAATCTGTGCCTACGGCTATTATTCGGGGCTGTAATGTTTGCTCTTTGTCAGCATAATCTTTAATTAGTGCATGAATACTTGGCACTATGTCATTTGGTGTTGAAGCGAGAGTTATAAAATCGTATTGGCCATCAGCAATCGTAGGTTTTTCATTCCTATTACGACGCAGTGGCTGTAGAATACAATGAAGTAGCAACATAGTTAAACAGTATTTAGAATATGTTAAAAGGTATTAGGTTAGTTCAAATTTAAAATAATTAAAAAACTTTATATATATACCTACCATTTGAAACATTTTTGGTTGAAAGTTTAGGAAGGAGTACTTCTCTGCTTGCTTTATCCTTAACATCACATTGCAATATTGGCAGTATTTTTTTATAAAAGTTGTCCAGCTTTAAAAATAATAGATTGGATTTGCCAGGATACATATGTTCGAAATCTATCTCGACCTATAAAAATATTTTTTTTTAGTAATTTTAAAAGGAAAATAATAAAATTACCAATTACATAAAATATAAAATTACCAATTCATAGCCGGTCGAGTCGCTATATCGAGGCCAATCCTCCAGCAAATCTTTCAAAGAGTTTTCACTTTTTAGCCTCATGATGGATGTCTCTTTCCAAAATGATTTTACTTGGTCCCATGGTGAGCAGTTGTGCGTTAGCCAGCATTTCTTTTCCAAGAACTCTTCTGTAATTTAAAAAAAATTTAATAATTTAATTTTTGAATTGAGACTAGTAGTTCTAACCATGCGATATTTCTTCTGCTTCACTTTCAATATTTGAAGGCCTTTGAATCCTGACAGTGTTCGCCCAACGTGAATACAGTTTTCCAGAGGGATTCTTCTTTGCTTTTTTTCTATCTAGAAAGTATGTTTCCTAAAACGGAAAAAAAATTTAATTTCGGCCTTTTTATTAGAAGAGCTCGATGTGCATATACTTTTTCAGTTCACTGTATTTAACTTACCGGATTTTCCTTGGGGAATATTTGGCAAATAGCATTTCCCATTGTTTCATGTCTGAGTAATTCAATTTCGTACCGGTACCTGCGTAGCTTTCAACAATGCAATGCGTGAGCGTCTTTTGATGTTTATTATCGATATATCCATTTTGTTCGTGAAAATCTAGCACAAGTTTTCCTCTGACAGTCGATTTCAAGAGATCATAAACATTGTACGAAGTAGCATCAGAAGGAAATGAAATTGGTGTAAATTCTCTGGATTTCAATGTGCCTAAATCGTTTGATATTTTTTCCAACCAGCTCAATATTGTACTGTGTACTGATGCAGTATCCATGTCACACATTAATGGAATATTCTGGAAAACGTAGTTGAAACAATTATTTTTCCATTTTCAAAGCAACGCACTACGAGTACATAATAAAAACTTACCATTCGATTTCTCCACTCCTTCAATCCAGATGTGAATTTTATTTTCTCGCCGAAAAATTTGCTCTCTAGACTGTTAAATAGGGCTTCTACATCCTCAATTTCAAGCTTTTGTAACACAGGATAAGACATGATACCACGATCATTCAAAATTTGCATGATTTCGTCATTCAACTCCCATGATTGCAATAAATTTGATATTTCAGCTAAACAATCCTGCGCGTCGATATCCACCATTTTCTATTTTATGCGTAGTTGCATTTCAACGCACACTGAAATCTTTGCAGTTTTTGCTTTTTCAACCCCTTTAAACACTCAAACTTTTGGTTGAATATATACCTAAACTGCAAGAAAACTTTAATTCATTTATTTCTATATTTTATTTAAATATAGTACTTACAAAATTTCACTGCAACTGAATTAAATAGTTTAAAGTTTTTAATACACTTGACCAGCTTCTCCCACGAATATAAAACAACTGAGCATTTCGCTAGTTACATTATGAGAACATGCAAGAACAAGAAATATGCAACAGAAGGAATTTCTTTTGTAACGGTATAATTTCTCAAAAAAAAAAAAACATGCTATCTAGTAGTTTTTAGAGGAAACACGTCTTAATAAAATCAAGAAGATTCTTATAAAAATAAGAAGTTACCCCTCTTAATATTAAAAAATCTGTTTTCTGTTACATTTAAGACGGTTTTCAGCTTAGTTTTGAACTTTTAACCGAAATATTTTTTAACAGAAATATTTCAAAATAAGGAGATATCTGCTAATTTTAAATTTATTATCTTTTTAATAAGTTTAATAAGATTTTCCACATGAAAACAAGAGGAATATCTGTAAAACATTTCTTCTTTTTCATCTCCTGTCATACCCCTTTGCCTAAAAATAAATTAAGACGTTGATCTTATAATTTTTAGGTGACATTTTTGGCTCTGTGTGATTCTCTCATAACTTTTGTGTATCCACACCTTCTACATAGGGATTCTCTTTTTCAGCCTATTTGATTATTTTTAATGGATTTAATAATGTTCTACAACCCTATAAATGGTAGTACTAACATGAGAAACGTTACGCTCATTGCCCTCTTTGTATTGAAGCCAAGTAATATTAGAAAGTGCTTTATTTTACTTTTTCAATAGAATCTTCTTAAGACAAGTGATTTATTTATTCAATCTCGTTCGTTCCTTATGATCCTCAAAAGAGGTATACGTATTCGGGGAGAACTAGAGGGTTAAATCTAAGACCTTTACGAACTTATTAGGAATAATATTAATCTGATTGAGACAAAGATGGTATATTCGTACAAAAAGTTATTGCTACTTACAATAATCGTACAATGCTGACATCAATCATCTTCCACGATATACGGTGTATCTCTAAAGTGAGTATGCAGCCCTTTTTCGCAGCTCTCACCATTTTTGGCTGGTAATTTTGGTAATTTTTCTCCAATTATCAATTTTTCCCAAAAACTGACAATAAAAATTCAACTATGAATTATTGTTCGCTGGGTCTCGAGCTTGCTTAGAACTTACAAATTTGTAAACAAGAAAGACCGCAAAAACCAACAACAAATATTAAAAAGAACCATAGCACGGGTTTACGTACATAAATATGTACAAACAAACAAGTCCAGCAAACACATTACATACGTATATACCGTAGGTATAGCAATAATGTGTGCTCACTGTTGGAAAAAAAACAAACATCAAAGGGAATAAATTGAAGTGGAGATCAGTACATTGTGACGTCACTAGGCATCATAGCTTAGTGTTAGAGAGTTCTAACAGCGGCTTTGGTGCAGACACTGGGTCGCATCCCAGTGTCCGAAAAGGGATCTGATGATGAGCCTGGAAACTCTGAAACATGTAATCCTATCCATCGCTGTTGATTTGTCTTTGTAATTTTTCTCCAATTATCAATTTTTCCCAAAAACTGACAATAAAAATTCAACTATGAATTATTGTTCGCTGGGTCTCGAGCTTGCTTAGAACTTACAAATTTATTTTAACTAATTTTTTTAAGACAGTTTTTCATAATCTAACACATAACCTTTAAATTATATGTGAAAAATTTGCAAAATTTCGACGAATTTTCATGGAAATTTTAAACTTTTTTCTCAGAATTTTTAAAAAAAATGTTGATACAAATTTCTAGGCCATTCAATTTCAGTATAATAGGGTGTAAGTCTTAAGTACGTGAGAACTTTCCCTGATTTTTAGGAATTTTTTCTCCTCGAGACTTTAGGATTTTCCTCCATATACACTTATGAACGTAATTTTTATACCTTTCATGAACATGAAATGGTATTATAACTTTGGTCCGATGTTTGTAAGTATGAGAAGAAGAAGAGATAGACCCAACATTAAGTAACCGAAAAGATAAGGGCGACGAGTTGAGTTGATTTAGCCATGTCCGTCTGTCCGTCCGTGCATCTGTCTGTTTGTTACCATTTTGTATTATTTTAATCATTTGTCGGAACCAGTAAGTTTGGACCAATATAACGCGTAGCTCCCATACATTCGATTGTTCCGATAAACGGATTTTGGCCTATAACTGTTGAAATCAAAAAGCTAGGAGAGCGAAATTTTTCGGGCTTAGTACATATTATATTTGTAACCTGTGTAGTGAAAATCACCCAGATCGGACCAACAAAACATAAGGCTCCCATATAATCGATAGTTTCGATAAATGGGTTTTGGGCTATAAATTTTGCAGTTAAGAAGCTAGGAACGTAAAATTTTGCAAGGTTGGTACTTCTTATAAATGTGATGTGTGTAATGAAAATCATACAGATCGGAGTAACATAGCATAGATATTGCTTCCCTATAATCGATAAAGGTGGTTTGGCCATGTAGGACACTTAAAAAAGATATGCGTATTCATGAAAGGTATAAAGCCTTCGGCACAGCCGAAGACAGCCATTTCCTTACTTGTTTTTATATGGAAAAAGATAATGAAGCTCTTCAGAAACAGACAGGTTAAAGTCATGCAAAACTGTCATTGAGTCTATCAAACTGATAGATCGGACTATCAGTTTTATTGATAGACAGGGCCGTATCCAGGATTATAGTTGGGGGGAGGTTATTTGAATTTGTTTAATATATCTGCAAAAAGTTATAATAAGAATTTATTAAGACACATAAAGAGATAGATTTTTAGAGTAACGTATTAATTTGATACATATTTTTTCTGATTAAATTTATTTTCAAATGAAATTAAGACGTCTTGACTTTTTAGCTGCAAAATCATTCAGTCTTCATTGTCCCGTTCAATTCTTCTGTGAGCAGTCATGAGGGCTAGTGAATTCAGTCTTGGCCCATCGAGTTCCTCAAACAATTTTTAAGACGTTTTAAGCTTCAAAACGAACGTCCTGCTGGCACGTAGTGACAGGCAATATTGCATAAATTTTTAGTAAACTAAAAATGTTTGGGAAATTCTAACTTTGCCACAAACTTAAAGCTTCTAGTGCAGTTTTCGGTCGAAATTCGGGTCCCAATTGACTCCATTTCTTTTTCCATAAAGCAATTTCTACAAGTCTACAATTTCTGTGGAATTAAATATAATTTGTGCTATTGAAAGAAAATAAAAAAAATCCAGCACTGCGCTCACATACATAATGATGTAATTTTTCCTAAGAAATAGATATTGTAATTTATTTATCGGAATCGCAACATTTCATGAGGGATTTGAACCCCCAAATACGTTGTTTTTATTCCTAACTAGCAGACCCGGGCGGCGTTGTTCTGCCTGACCAGTGAGTTCCCTAGAAATTAATTTTCAACTAGTTACAAACAAAAAAGATATATTAATAATAATAATAATTTAAAGGGAGGTATATCAGGGTTTCGTCGAAAAAAATTTTCTTTCAGAGATATGCATGTTTTTAAATACGACGGTTAAGCAAATTTAAGCAAACTTGTCCACATTCAAAATTCTATAACTTTGGTTGTGGTAGTCGTATCTTACTATTTTGAAGGTAACAATATTTACTTTATAACTGCGTTTAAGAAATATTAAATTTTACAAAATCAGATTGTTTTTTTTTTTTAAGTAAATTTTCTTATAACAATTATTAAAAACATGTCCAACAATATTTTTGAAAAAATATACATACATAATATGCGCTGACCTTTCATCTAAAAGAATACATTTTTTCCAGGAAGGAGACTTTTGTAGTTAAAAAGTTATTAAATCATTTCTAATGTAACATTATTGAGGCACATACGCGTGTCTGCGTGTGCATGTTAGTTAACTGCAATATATGTACATATGTACATACCTTTGTTAGGTAGGTAGTAGAAGCTGCAACAAATTGTTATTTCTGAAAATGTTCCCAGTGCCCCGGTGCAACAAATTTGATCCACGAAATATGAACAATTTGGAAGATAGCTTCATTGAAGATATAACCTACAGACAATGGGTTAACGTCGATAGAACCACTTTGCAACTAATGATATCCCCAATTAATGAATACTTACAAAAATTGGAGTCCAGTTTGCAAAATTTATTGTTGCATTCCTATCTAGTTAAAAGGCAAAACGAGTTTATAAACGGCAAAAAAGAATTCTTACCCGAAGATGAATGCGTTATCTGTGATTTTTCCGAAAACTATGCTTTTAACTCGTATGAAAAGCTTGGTTTATTTCAAATATAATTAGTGGAATATGTTAAAAATCACTTCGAAAATATTTCCAAAATTACATATTTCTCTGATGGGGCAAGTGCTCAATATAAAAACAAAAAGAATTTTGTTAATCTTACCCATCATCAAAAAGATTTTGGTTTGACTGCGGAGTGGCACTTTTTCCCCACCTCACATGGAAAAAATGCATGCGATGGCTTGGGAGGGACTTTGAAAAGATTGGCTGCTAGAGCAAGTCTTCAATTCAATTCAAACGCCCAAAGAATTATATGATTGGGCAAAAGGGGACATAACTAATATTTCATTTAAATATGTGCAAAACGAGGAGTACTACGAAGAATACACTGAAAAAAAAATCTACAGTAAACGGCCGTCAAATTGATAGTAAACCCTGTAATTTTTCGTCCAACAGTGGGTAATATAAATTTTGAAAGTGAGCCCCTATCATTCTTCGAATATACTATCATACTGACATGAATTACTGTAAATTTGAAAGTGGACTCATATCATTAATTGGCATTGCCAATATCAATCCCACAGTATTTTACTTTCATTATTTGATATGGCCATTATCAATCCCACAGTATTTTACTTTCATTATTATAAATGTAATTTTTATATAATAATTTGTTTTTAATGTATAATAATATATTTAAAGATAAATTATAACAGTTCATTTGAATTAAATTCTTATAAATGTAATTTTTATAAATGTAATTTTTATATAATAATTTGTTTTTAATGTATAATAATATATTTAAAGATAAATTATAACAGTTCATTTGAATTAAATTCTTATAAATGTAATTTTTATAAATGGAATTATTATAAAAAAAAGTTTAGGAACAGATATTTTGATTCAAAATGTTTTATTTCTTATTAATCTTGTCCCATTATTGTTATAATAAATATGGATCGGCGGCCCAGTAAAAAAACAAATATTTAAAATTTCGGAAGACTGTGGCTCACCTACCTCATAAGATTGATAATGTTCGATGAAACTAATTAAATCATACTTTGTAGCTATAACATATGGAATTTTTTCATTGCTAAGCAGAATTTTGTTAATTTTAAATAATTCAACCTGATGTTTAGAAGTTTGCGTAACAAAATAACCACTTTTATATTCAGTACCTTTGTAAACTAAAGATTGCATTGATATGTTATTAGTGAATTTATGTTTGATATTTTTGTAATTCAGAATTTTATTGAAAAATTCACTTTTTTCAATACTAAATTTGAACTTGTTTCGAATTTCTATATCGTTTGGCAGACCGTCCCTATATTTGTTTAAGAATGATGTAAACTTTAATGATGCTTTCAAGCTTAACGAAAAAGTAATATTCTTTCTTGAAGTTATATTTCTTGCATATATTTTCGATTGTTTATGTTTAGATTCAAATCGAAGACTTTGTAGATGTTTCAGTGGCCAAGAATTTTTGATAATAGTGGGATTATGTGTTAAGAAATGAAATTTTGGTTTTAACGGCTTTTTAAATAAAATAACAAATTGTTCATTATGAATTTTTATTGTAGAACTGAGTTTCTCGAGCAAAGCATTATCAAAAGCACTTGAACTAATAATATCAATAATTTTCAATAAATTGAGCAAAAAAATCCAAACTTCATCATTTACGGGAATAAGGTCACCTATCATAATAGGAAGAAGGTGCACAAATGTCTTCATTTCGCTGGCTGACATTTTTATTTTCCTATTTTTCAAATTTTGTAAGTCCAAAGGTGGGGAGAAATGATCTATTTCGGTAGAGCCGTAATTAAACATTTGTTTCCTGTAGTTAAAATTCTCGATAGTGAAATATTTTTTGGATATGAAATGAAGTAGAATTTCGCATAAGTCGTAATTGCATACTCCTTCATACAGATCATGGGCAATATCTGCAGATAAATTTTCAGTGCTATGAAAAGAAATTAGATCATTGAACAAGCAGTAACATTTAATTCCCGTTAGTTTAATGTCATTTGTTTCTAAAGCAGCTAAGTAATTTTCTCTATTCTTTAATGCATTCGAATGCTCCACTGCATCATATTGCATTTCAGCTTTAGTTCTATTACAAAACCTGCAGTAGTGATTTGAATTAAAGGAAGCCGTTAATCCCAAAACTACATTCAGACCTAAGTTGTCCCCTAATATGTTCGAAAGAAAAAAATGAATTCTGCGTGAACCATCCTGGGTTTCAATAACAATTCCTTCTTCAAGCTTTTTTAATTCATCGATTAACGGTCGAAAAAAAAGATCATTGCCGTAAGTTTTTTGCTCCTTACTTTTGAAATATGCAGCTACAAAAATGAAGTCGAGTTTGGACAATATGTGTTGTGGCAAAGTCGGAAAATTATAATAAATACCACATATCGAATCAACAACAGCATGACTTCCCAACGGGTTGTTTATTTCGAAGTCGTCCAAGTAAATGTAGAATGGTATGACTATTTTGTCTTTACACGTTGCAATCTTACGCTTGTATAAAAGTGAATTAACACAATGTCCAATCTCATTTGACTTTAATAATTCTTCTGTGTTATGAAAAACATTTTGAAAAATTGAAGGTAATTCGAACAATTTTTTGAATTGAACGATTGAAGTTGGGTTTCCATTCCAAATTATTTCAGTTATTTCATTGTTTACATCGAAAAAATAGGCTTAGCAAATTTATTGGATTCCACAATACCTACTTTTAAAGAATCTGTATTCTGTGCTTATTTCTTTGAACGGATTTTCACAAAAATTTAAATAATTTTTTAAGTTGCTGTCAAGTTTGGAGTTTATATTCGGAATTTTAATAGGTTCAATTATAATTTTTAAAATTGAAGAAACATTGTTTTGGGTCCTCAAAACGTCTTTTCTGCTTAAGTTGGCTTTAGAATGCAAATCTATTATAAAAATTTTCACATACAGAAATAATTTTTTTTTGGTAAATTGAAAAGTCAAAAGAATTTGTTTGTAAATTATTGCTTGTGGATGGTAAGCTTAAGTCATCGGAAACTAATTCTGAAATTATTTCGTCTGTCCGCTCTGGATATGAAGATTGACCAACAGTTTTAAATTTTTTAGTTGGTGGCTCATGTTCGAAATTCTTTTTGAAATGTTTTTGATATGCTGAAGAGTTTGAAAAAAGCTGCAAGCAATTCTCATAATTACACTGATATTCACTTGTTGAATTAAGCCCATGAACTAATTTGAAGTGTCTGAATAACTCATGCATTTCTGCAATATTTTCGTTACAAACGAAACATTGAAAATTCATTTTTTAGCAATTAACGAAAGATTATGTGAGAATTCAACTACGGAGGAGCTTACTAAGTCAAAAGGAGTATTAATTTGATAAATTTCTTGTTGTAGAAATGTCCACATCAAGAGAGATTCCCTTGGATACTTCAAACTGAAAACATGAAAGACTTTAAACAAAATGTCTAATGCTTGCGTAAACGATGTAAATTTGAGAAGTGTTCTGTTTAAACTAACATAAAACTCATTTAATTCTGATAATTTATGGCCAACTAAAATCATGAAAGGTTGAACCTTTTCTTTGTTTAAAAGTGATTTTTCAACTTTCCTTTCCCGCTCTGCTTCCAATTCATTGATGTTTTTAATATGCACGAAACTGCTATGAATAGCGTCATTTATAGTTGCTTTTTGTGTAACTGTCTTACCATTTGCAGATTTAGATGCCATTGTTGAAGTCGGTTTCAATACTGCGTTAATAAGCATTACCAGAATGCACGCTTTCGAATCTTAAAAAAACCAAAAATAATACATTTTTTTATATTTTTTCTCGTACAAGCGACTTACTACTATCGATCGTTGGTATCTTTGCTATACTGCAAAGTTCAATTGATCGCTTGTCTTTCAAATATTGCTCAAAAAAATTAGTCAATTTCTCTTCTAAATTTACCCAGTTCAAAAAAAGGGAATGTTTCCTATCTGGGAAAGTTTCGCCAAAGTCATAATCAATCTGCTAATATTATAACAAAATGTTAATTAATAAATGAATTCCAATTGCTATATTAATGCTTACGAATTCTTTTCCTGCTGACTGCATATAAAATGGCCAGTTTTCCAAGTTACACGATTTCAATTCGGAATTCCGCAAATTATACGATTCCATCCATAACTGCATTGCCTGGTTATCATTGCAAGACATGTGGTGCATTTTGTATTTTACTGCAGCGATTTCGGAAGCTTCTGGTGTTGGTAGCCTTTGTTGTTTTTCCTCCAGTTCGTCATCAAATTGCTTAGACAAATTACCCCGTTTTCGATTTAAATTGTTGAAGCGATTAAATAAAATCCCGCTGGGGTTATTTTTTTTTCCTTCCTTTCGAGAAATGTAATAAATTTTGGGATCTTCAGATGGAAAAATTTCTGAAATTTGTAACGCTATTGCTTCAGTTTGTTTCGGATTCGGGATACAATATTTCTTTGCTATTGCATCATACAAATAATTTACAATGCAATTAATTATCTTCTTTCGCTGCTCTGAATTCAATAACTTATGCTCATCATAATAACTGAGCACACCTTTTCCAAGTGCAGTAGACTGCAAAACTTCACTGACGATCTGAATATGAATGCATTTTTAATATATAAAAAAACTCACTTTTTATTAAACAAAAAACTTACGATAGGCGCAGATGAGTATGTTATGATATTCGCTGACGATTCAACAGTGCTGCACGGAGATGGACATTTTGATTTCATCCAATCAAGCACTTTTGAATTATAAGATACTGCTGTTGCATCCTCAGGAAACTAGAGGTAAAATCAAAGGAAATAATCTTACTTTTAATTGGGACTATTATCTATATACATATTTGAATCATATGAGTGAGAAATTTGATTTGTGTGCGCGAATTTAAAAAAATTTTGCGAACATGTGGCCAAACCTTAGTATTTTCACTAGTACATACCTTTTTAATTTTCCATAATGAAAGTTTTTCGCGTAATTCCGCTCTAAAGGCAATGCTTTCTACATCTGGATAAATGATCTCCAAGTCGCGTTCACTTATGAACTTCAAATTTTTTTCATTAAATCCGCACTCTGTACAAAAAAAATTCTATAACACACAGTTTTATAACAACGCAATACTCACAATACTCACTATTTAATTTTTCATATGCATTTGACATATCAATTTCTGATAAAATTGTAAACAATTCGCCGTTTTCTATTATTAAATCGTTTGAAAAAATATCACTGTCTGCCATTTTAAAACATTTAAAAAACACAATTTTTATTTTTCTTTGACTTTTCTATTGACAGTACCTACTGTCAAACTGATAGTGCCTACTACTGTAAAATTTCAATATCGTGAAATGCGAACAGCAGAAAAGTGCGTACCGAAGATT
The DNA here is from genome assembly GCA_951509765.1 of Sphenella marginata. Taxonomy (NCBI): domain Eukaryota; kingdom Metazoa; phylum Arthropoda; class Insecta; order Diptera; family Tephritidae; genus Sphenella; species Sphenella marginata. The sequence goes on from OX608078.1 coordinate 2,182,408, forward strand.
GAAAGAACACATTGAAAGTAGACATTGCAAAAGTCACATGTTTTTACTGCCAATTTTACAGTAAATACTGTAATATTTACAGTATTACCATCAATCGCTTTGAAAGTGGCTTTGATATGTTACTTTCAATGTGCACTTTCATCTTTTTTATTTCAGTGTAAAAGAACCTTGAAGATAGATTTAAAAAAGCTGTAGCAGTGAAAGGGACTCCGACATACAACTGCATGATTCCAGTTGCAGAAGGAAGAGTAAGAGCAAAGCTCTTTTCTTTGGATGAACATTCAATTGAAGTTCAAGTTATGAAAAATTTTTTATGAAATATAAATTTCAATTATGTAAATTAAAAAATATTTTGTACTAGCAAACCCGGCAGACGTTGTCCTGCCCAAGCACTAACTTGTTTGCATTTAAAATATGTGATTCGCCCTCCTAATTTCAGCGCCACATCCTTCTCTCCGTCCATCCTCTTCATATGCTTTTGTCTTTTCATATTGCTTTTTAATTGTCATTCATATACTATCCCTTTCTCAATCCCAATCCCAAAAGGATTTAAAATGACTCCATTTTAAAAATCGCATCAAGATCTTTAATTTTAGACCCATTTTTTCACAAAAACCTTCTAGCTCCAATTTTGGTCTACGTTTTGGTTAATATCTAAAAACCTTCGTTTTATATTGGAAAATAGCTAAAACATGTTAAACCATTTGTCAACACCTTTCATTTGATACCCATATCATACCAATACCATCGATGGCCCCTCCTGGTTGACATTTTGACCAATATCTCGAAAACAACATTTTTAGGGACATCTCCAAAACCTTTCCAAATGCCTTCATTTTTTTAGCGTATAACCATCTCGAGCGGATACAAAATTTACCTTCCAAATTTAGTTATGTGTATTAGGTCCAGCCGTTCTCAAAATAGATGTTTCCATAAATGAAGCAAAGTGAAAATTAATCCTGTGGTCTTCCCCTTTCGATTGATACCAATTTTGTGCGAATATTCCAAAGTTTACCCGAAACCACATTTTGACCGATAACTCTGTTATCGATAAATATATCGAAATGAACCAAAGTCCAAATGAAAGCTGTGGCCTTCCCCTTTCGTTTGATACTAATTTTGTGCGAATATTCCAAAGTTTACCCGAAACCACATTTTGACCGATAACTCTGTTATCGATAAATATATCGAAATGAAACAAAGTCCAAATGAAAGCTGTGGTCTTCCCCTTTCGATTGATACCAATTTTGTGCAAATATTCCAAAGTTTACCCGAAAGCACATTTTGACCGATAACTCTGTTATCGATAAATATATCGAAATGAAACAAAGTCCAAATGAAAGCTGTGGTCTTCCCCTTTCGATTGATACCAATTTTGTGCGAATACTCCAAATTATACGGAAAACAAAATTTTGACCGATAACTCTATTATCGATAAATTTATCGAAATTTCATGATGCCTGTTACCTATTCTACACTCCTAAGGACCTGTTTGCAAAATTTCGTAATGATCGGGCCATTTGTTTAGACGATAAAGAACCACAAACATCCGCAGTCACTCACAAACTTACGTTTTTATATATTAGTAAGATTTGATGTATTTTACTTGAATTACAAATGCCTCAGCAGTCCTATTACATATATTTGTCAATAAATATTTATGAAATCACTAAAAAATAAAACACGTTTATTTTTATAGTTATGTCTATATATCAACGTAAATACATTCGTTAAGAACAAAAATTGCTGTGCCGGGCGGAATATGATGCATTTTGGTCTAACCTAACATATGGCATACTTTCATATTTTGTTTTGGATCCCCGACTTGGGTTGTCTAATGTAAATAAATTTATGCATGCATGCGGATTTATTAAGAATTTGTATGCATTTAAGGTAAATGCAGTTTAGGGTTTTCCGCACAATAAATGATCTTCAGCCTGGGATATATCCATGTATTATACAAGTTGATGGTGATTAGGGATAACGCCGCAACATATGTACATATATATATTTGTAAGCCTTTTGGGAGGCAATGCAAACTAAAATTCTTAACTATACATAGTTCACTCATCATGTCTCATTGTGTATTCACATGAGAATGGCTTCATGCAGCCTCTACTACCTACCTAACAAATGTATGTACATATGTATGTATGTATATTGCAGTTAAATTAACATGCATACGCAGGCAAGAAACGTTCTCAGGTAGTTAAAGTTTTAGTTACATATATATTTTATAACTTCGCAATTTTCTCTTATTTAAACTCAATATTTTTACATTAAACACATAAAACATGAATGTATAAAATTAAATAATATTTCACACTGAGAGAAGTTATTGGTAGTCGCTAATCAATTATCAGAGCAAGTCTGAGAGGTCAGAACTAAATTCCTGCAACGGTTCACTCATTTGGCGCTTTAAGAAATTCGAGCAAAACTATTAGACTTGCTCCGCATAAGATCAACTTAGCATTTCAACTACATAGCATGTTAACAACAGCAAGAGTGATTCGTAATCAAGTTTGTTGAAATTCAAATTAACTGCTTTTCGAGTTATGAATACAGCCTGCAAAAATCGTAATAACGAGTGTCTCTCGTTATTGTAGTCACGGTTGCCATAAGTTTAACCGAAAAATTTACCAAGAAGTTAAAAAAATTTGCAAACAAATACCAAGCAGTACACAACGCAGTCGCATTAAATTATCAGAGAAAGTAACAATTAAATTGTACTTATACTTGTCAGGGGGTAAAAGTTTAAAAGTAAAAGCCCGGTATGCTGTTTATTTTCAATTATTTCTTGACCATGAATAGCGAAGAAATTTTGACATTCCGTTTTGCATGTTGAATAATTGCAATTTGCCGCTTTTTATATGAATTTCAATGTTGTTTTATTATATTACTAGAAGGACCCGGCAGACGTTGTTCTGCCCAAATTTAAATAAAAAAGTTTGGAATATTTCGGTCCCTGGTCCACTTCCCGGAAACTTTACATAAACACTCTCCGGGTTCCTACTGAGCTATCCTGTAAATATGAATATGTAGTTCCGGAGTCTATAACATACATATGTACATACAGGAGTTAATTTATGGAAATGTTGCAATGTCAAAGCGAACCCCGTGGCCTCCCCCTTTCATTTGATACCCATATTGTATACAAACTAAGAGGTTTTTTGGCAACCACATTTTTACCGATAACTCAGTTACCGATTAATTTATCGAAATGTTGCAATGTCCAAACAAACCCGTGGGCTCCCCCTTTCATTTAATACACATATTGTATACAAATTAAGAGGTTTTTAGGCAACCACATTTTTACCGATAACTCAGTTATCGATTAATTAATCGAAATGTTGCAATGTCCAAACAAACCCCGTGGCCTCCCCCTTTCATTTAATACCCATATTGTATACAAATTAAGAGGTTTTTTGGCAACCACATTTTTACCGATAACTCAGTTACCGATTAATTTATCGAAATGTTGCAATGTCCAAACAAACCCGTGGCCTCCCCCTTTCATTTAATACACATATTGTATACAAATTAAGAGGTTTTTAGGCAACCACATTTTTACCGATAACTCAGTTATCGATTAATTTATCGAAATGTTGCAATGTCCAAACTAACCCCGTGGCCTTTTCCATATTGTATGCATGTTTAGAGGTGTTGGGCAACCACATTTTTACGAAATTTGAAAATATGCAGTTCTAGGTTAGTTGGGAAACATTAGTGCGCACATCTCCAAAACCGTGTGAGGTATTGAAATGGCATTAAATGGGGTCCTATGCTAAGCTCCATAGAATATGTGTACAAAATTTCGTAAAGATTGGTGCTGTATTTATATTAGCTCTATTATTATTAATATATCGAAATGAACCAAAGTCCAAATGAAAGCTCTGGTCTTCCCCTTTCGATTGATACCAATTTTGTGCGAATATTCCAAAGTTTACCCGAAACCACATTTTGACCGATAACTCTGTTATCGATAAATATATCGAAATGAACCAAAGTCCAAATAAAAGCTGTGGTCTTCCCCTTTCGATTGATACCAATTTTGGGCGAATATTCCAAAGTTTACCCGAAACCACATTTTGACCGATAACTCTGTGATCGATAAATATATCGAAATGAACCGAAGTCCAAATAAAATCTGTGGTCTTCCCCTTTCGATTGATACCAATTTTGTGCGAATATTCCAAAGTTTACCCGAAACCACAATTTGACCGATAACTCTGTTATCGATAAATATATCGAATTGAACCAAAGTCCAAATGAAAACTGTGGTCTTCCCCTTTCGATTGATACCAATTTTGTGCGAATACTCCAAATTTTACGGAAAACAACATTTTGGCCGATAACTCTGTTATCGATAAATTTATCGAAATTTCATGATGCCTGTTACCCATTCCACACTCCTAAGAACCTGTCTGCAAAATTTCGTGATGATCGGGCCATTTGTTCAGACGATAAAGAACCACAAACATCCGCAGTCACTCACAAACTTACGTTTTTATATATTAGTAAGATTTGTTTTTATTTATCCGAAGCTTCAGTTTTTCTTCAAGAAATATAGCGACAACAATTTACTGTTTTTCTTTTTTGTAAAAATTTTCCAGAAATTAGCAGTAGAAAATTAGAAGAGATTCTGACACCAGAAATTTTTCTTTAGCGTTTCGGCTCTACTCAATATCCACTCTACTTTTGAAGTAACTCCTGGATAAATCCTAAACAAAATTTCAAAACAAGCAATAAAAATAAATGTTGTTTTGTACACGGCTAAAAGTTTTAGCCTAGATTTAAAACTTTTTGGGGCTACATATACACCTAGACCAGTATGTCTGCGTTCAAAGAGTTGTTTGGAATTTCCAGTAAGATTAATTTCCTTTGACTAATTTCATTATTTTTGTGTAAAAGCACAATAAAAATATTTGCAGCTCAAAGTTAAGAACTTTGTGGAAAATTCATGAAAATTCAAGAAAATTCGAAAAAATTTCATCAAAATTTCTAACTTTTTAGTAAAAGTTTTTAGATTTTTTTCGCGTATGCACTTTTAAATAATCTTAAGCCGCTAGAAGAATTACTCGATTTTTGGCAATTTTTTTTCTAACCAAGTGCATTAAATTCCATACAAATATATAATCGTAATATTTTTATATTGAAGAAAATGCTTTTGGTCGGCTTTTGACAATTGAATGGGCTACAAAACTGCATACTCGAAAATAATCAAATTTTACCTAAAAGTTAGACATTTTGATGAAATTTTTTCAAGTTTTTTTGAATTTTCATGAATTTTTCACAAAGTTCTTAACTTTGAGTTGAAGTATTTTTATTGTGTACTTACACATACTTTCATTCAAATATAATGAAATTTGTTTAAAGAAGTTCATTTTACTGGGCATTCCAAAAAAACCCTTTGAACGCAGACGTACCGGTCTAGGTGTATGATCAAACCAAATTTTGTTTAGAATTAAATTTACGCCGGTTGTCATAGAAATGCGTCTAATCCAATTTTTTTAAATTTTAAACCTAAAATGTTAACAATTTTTTATGTTTTTTTTAAAAATGTTACGACTCGAACCGACGTGCCCCAAATCAGTACGCAATGCTCTACCTACCGAGCTACGGCGCACTCATGCATTTTCTGCGAAAAGTACACATATTCGCTGTTATACGACTTTTGTTGTATTTTTGTTTATCCCAGTTAAGTTTCAAATCAAAGCCGCAAAAAATTGAGAATTTTTGTAGGTAATTGAAAGGTTTGGAATTTATTACCAAAAAGTTTTAAAAATTGTGTAAACCAATAAATGGTTTAAAATTTAGGCTCAAATTTTTAGCTGTGTAGAAAAAGGAAAGTTTCAAATAAATAAAAGTATGTATACATACATATGTAATATGTAAAAATATAAATATGTATGTGTGAATTTACAGGTAATTCTTATTTACTGCCACTTTGGCCAAAACCCCCCCGAAATTTTTTTCTGGCTACGCGCCTGTTGGAAATCAATCGAGAGTAGGTACTAATAAGTTACACATATGGTTAAAATCTTCACGCCGCCTGAACAAAAATAGCCATTTTATAGACCTTATGAGAAATTAATGAAACCCACTATTTAGCTACATTGGTAACCGGTATGTGGTTTGTAGGGAACTAACATGCATACGCAGGGAAGAAACGTTCGCGGGTAGTTAAAGTTTTAGTTTTATATTTTATAACTTTGCAATTTTCTTTAATTTAAACTAATTATTTTTACATTAAACACATAAAACGATGAGGCGATGATATGTCACGATGGTAACTAACTAACTTAAGATCTCTTTATAGATTTTTAATGAGACCGTTATTCATAAGTAAAATAGATTAATTATTGGAAATCAATCGAGAGTAGGTACTAATAATTACATATTGAGCTATTAAAATTGCGTAATGAGAACATATTGAGTGCATAGTAACTTGGGAATTAGATTACGGTGAGGGAGAGATGAGCATACATAACTGGCACGCGTATGTGCCTCGATGTCACATCAGAAATGATTTAATAACTTTTTAACTACAAAAGTCTCCATCCTGGAAAAAATGTATTTTTATAGATGAAAGGTCAGCGCATATTATATATATTTTTTCAAAAATATTCGTTGGACATGTTTTTAATAATTGTTATAAGTAAATTTACTTAAAAAAAAAAACAGTTTGATTTTATAAAATTTAATATTTCTTAAACGCAGTTATAAAGCAAATATTGTTACCTTCAAAATAAGACAAAAATTAGTAAGATACGACTACTACAACCAAAGTTATAGAATTTTGAATGTGGACAAGTTTGCTTAAATTTGCTTAATCGTCGTATTTAAAAACATGCATATCTCTGAAAGAAAATTTTTTTCGACGAAATCCTGATATAGGTGTTAACTCAAATTACGAAAAGATTCCCTGAAATAAATTTGGTGACTTTTAAAAAAGTGAACATTTTTTTTTCTCCAAATCCGTACGATTTGTAAAATAATGACCCATGTATATAAAATACATTTTCATTTGGACTTTGGTTCAATTCGATATATTTATCGATAACAGAGTTATCGGTGAAAATGTGGTTTCAGGTAAACTTTGGAATATTCGCACAAAATTTGTATCAAACGAAAGGGGAAGACCACAGCTTTCATTTGGACTTTGGTTCATTTCGATATATTTATCGATAACAGAGTTATCGGTCAAAATGTGGTTTCGGGTAAACTTTGGAATATTCGCACAAAATTGGTATCAATCGAAAGGGGAAGACCACAGCTTTCATTTGGACTTTGGTTCAATTCGATATATTTATCGATAACAGAGTTATCGGTCAAAATGTGCTTTCGGGTAAACTTTGGAATATTCGCACAAAATTGGTATAAAAAGAAAGGGGAAGGCCACAGGATTAATTTGGACTTTGCTTCATTTATGGAAACATCTATTTTGAGAACGGCTGGACCGTATACACATAACTAAATTTGGAAGGTAAATTTTGTATCCGCTCGAGATGATTATACGCTAAAAAAATAAAGGCATTTGGAAAGGTTTTGGAGATTTCCCTCAAAATGTTGGCCAGGATAACCTTATAAAGTGTTCTTTCAATTTGAGCCCGTTTTCGAGATATTGGTCAAAATGTCAACCAGGAGGGGCCCTCGATGGTATTGGTATGATATGGGTATCAAATGAAAGGTGCTGACAAATGATTTAACATGTTTTAGCTATTTTCCAACATAAAACGAAGGTTTTTAGATATTAACCAAAACGTAGACCAAAATTGGAGCTAGAAGGTTTTTGTGAAAAAATGGGTCTAAAATAAAAGGTCTTGATGCGATTTTTAAAATGGAGTCATTTTAAATCCTTTTGGGATTGGGATTGAGAAAGGGATAGGTATATGGATGACAGTTAAAAAGCAATATGAAAAGACAAAAGCATATGAAGAGGATGGACGGAGAGAAGGATGTGGAGCTGAAATTAGGAGGGCGAATCACATACATATTTTAAATGCAAACAAGTTAGTGTTTGGGCAGGACAAAGTCTGCCGGGCTTGCTAGTAATCTATATATATAAAATAGGATGTATGTACGTATGTATGTATGTTATAGACTCCGGAACTACAGCGCCGATTTTGTACATATTTACAGGATACCTCAGTACGAGTCCGGAGAGTGTTTATGTAAAGTATGTATGTTTTATTCCGGGAAGTGGACCAGGGACCGAAGTATTCCAAACTTTTTTATCTATGCTACGATTTTCTTCAAATTTGGTACAAAGGTACCACTTTACTTTGTTAAAATATGGGGTAATTTTTTCCGGGAAGTGGACCAGGGACCGATGTATTTCAAACTTTTTTATTAATTGTGCGATTTGTTCAAATTTGGTACAAAGGTAGTCTTTTACTTTTGTTAAAATTTGCGGCAATTTTTTTTCCGGGAAGTGGACCAAGGACCGAAATATTCCAAACTTTTTTATTAAGTGTGCGATTTTTTTCAAATTTGATACAAAGGTAGTCTTTTACTTTTGTTAAAATTTGAGGTTAACTTTTTTCCAGGAAGTGGACCAGGGACCGAAATATTCCAAACTTTTTTTATTTATGATGCGATTTTCTTCAAATTTGGTACAAAGGTAGTCTTTTAATTTTGTTAAAATTTGAGGTAATTTTTTTGGCGGGAAGTTGACCAGGGACCGAAATATTCCAAACTTTTTTATTTATAGTGCGATTTTTTCCCTAAAGTTGGGCAGAACAACGTCTGCCGGGTCCTTCTAGTATATATATAAAAATGGTGGGAAAAAATGAATAGTACCTCATCAATTGAGAACGGCTGGACCGATTTGGCTCAAAATTTTTTTCAGTTCTTCGTAATTGCTAGGAAAAGGTTTTTACGAAAGAAAATTTGGGAAAACCCTGCGGAAAAGTCGGAAAATTGGAGAAATCAGTCCATCCGTTCTCAATAGATGAATTACTATAAATTTTTTACACCATTTGACAAAGTCACATGCTTTAGGCGAAATGGCGCCCAAAGTACTAAACCGATATTTATGAAATTTTCACAGTGTATTCTTGGGATCATGAATTAAAGCATAGGCAGTGCCACGCCCCCATTTTTTGTGTTTTGTTTGAACTTCAATATTGTCCAAAGATTATGGTCGATCTCTTTTAAACTTTCCAGATCGGTTCAGAAGATTGTTGTGTACGATTTAGGCTATATTAATTTATGGAAAAGTGGCCGGTGCCATGACCAAATTTTTTGTGTTTTGTTTGTACTTCAATACTGCCCAAAGTTCATGGTCGATCTCTTTTAAACTTTCCCAATACCTTAAAAGCTTTGTTCGGTATGACCGAAAATGCAAATTTTTTGAAAAGTGGGCAGTTCCAAGCCTACAAGCTAAGTAATATTTCAATTCGTTATATCCCTGAATGTATTTGCTTTAGTGAAATTTTAACGTACATATGTATGTTCATTAATCTTAATGAATGCACCTCATTTTTTTTTTTTGTTTGTATTGCAATTTATAAATATCTGGAGTATTAAAGTGTGTACAGCAATGTTTAAAGTCAGTCTGAATAGAATAGGATAGAACTAAATAAATACTAGCTATACATCTGCTCAGCAGCGCATATCGGTTTTTGTCATCCTCATTAAGTTAAAAAGATCCGTTTTTTGAGTCGGGCTCCCAAAAATTTATTTGTTTACTAGCTGATGCCTTCGACTTCGTATGCGTAAAAGTTATAATGAAGAATCAGCATAATTATTTTTTTGAAAGCGTCGAAATAAAACCCTGGGACTAACTTTATTTTATTAATTTATTTTAATAATTCAATTATTTACAGTTGTATTTAGTTCAACAAATAAAAATGATATTTTCAATAATTAAACAAAGTCTAAAGAATTTCTTTATATACAACATTTGATGTTCTTCCCATATTACAAATTAGAAACAAATTTCAACAAATTTCAATCAAGCAACATACAATTGTCCGTGTGAGAAACAGTTTGTCCTAAGATTGATACCGGCTGCTCGAAGTGTCTGGCGACTTATTAATTGTCATAGCGAAACACACACTCACAGGAAACTGCACGCGTTTGAAGTGAAATGGAAAATTGTTTGGTAGTATAGGTATGCGTGGTATGAAAACTATTTCGCCTACTCCACAACCCGTAAGAATTTCTGCTTCTATAATATTATTTCGAAGAGAAGTAACTTTAAGGCGAGTTCCATTACATAACTTTGGAGGGGTTAAGTTACGAAGCAACATAATCGGAATGCCTTTTTTTAGAGCGATACTATTAGCGGGAAGTCCGCGCGCAGAAATAGAGTTGAGGAACTCAACAGGGCCCTTACTCTGTAGTTCTATTCTAAAGAAATTTCGTTCGCTTTCGAGCGATTCGTACCCTGTAAAGAATTTTCGATTAGAATCGATTCGTTGTTCGAGTTCCATTTTGTTCCCTTCGGATTTGATTTTTCCCCTTTCGTTTGTAGAAAATTTGGCACTCTCTGTCTCGAAAACAAATGTCAAAGTAGTCGAATGTTAGAAAATTCTATTCTACAATAATTTAGCAAACGAAAATCAACAAAAATGTAACTTCCTATGAATAAAATCAAATATTTCTCTTTTTGTAATTAAAAAATCGTTTACAGGGCAGAAAGATTTAAGCAACCAAATACGAAACTCAACAGTTTGAGATTATGGTGCAGTATTAATAATTTAAGTGCAGCGGCGAGCTTAATAATTAGGGGAATCGCTGTTGATTTTTGAGGAATACGTAGCTCGGGGATAATTGCATTTAGTACATACTGAAATGCGTCCTTATTCAACCTAAAGTTTTGTACAAAGCTGTAAAGGAATAATTCGAAATAAATTAGGCATAGTCGGTCTACAAATTAATCAATATATTTACCATTTGTCATTGATATTGAGTATATTGGAATTATCCCTAATAACGCGCAACCATAGCGCTACCGAATGCATTTCACATACATACATATATTCTAATTATTTTGTAAAATTAAAACTTCTTAAATCGCAATGTTTTCAATTTGGTTTGTTTTGCTTTTGTTTTCTTTTCGTATTTTTCTTTGAGTTTGACATTTGTGAAACAGTGTTGCTCACCCTTATCGAATATTTTCTAAAGTGAATTCTAACGAACTACCGAGTGCCGATGTGTTTTAGAATCGATTTTTGCTTTCGAGTAGAACAGCCTTTCGAATAGAACTACAGAGTGAGGGCCCAGGATAGTTCGTAGTCTCGGCTCTGTCTAAAACCGTGTTTATTGATCGGTATACCAACTTTTTTTAAAATACATACTGTAATTTATTTCTGCTGCTTGGTCGTTTTTGGCGTAAGTATAGCTCGTTTACAGAGCCAAGCATTATTCTGGCGCTTTACTTGTGAAACGTCTCCATAAACAGAAGAAATAAGTTCTTCCATTGAAGGCACAATATAACAAAGATTTTCTGGCAGAGTTACTAATCCATCGATTCCGGAAGTAAACAATGGCCAATTTTCAGCAGGATATCCGAAAATTCTTGCTCTTTCCCATGATTGAATCGTTTCGCCGGATATGTTGCATAGTGCGACTGACAGCTTCCACAGCTTTCTTGGAGTTAACTTTCAACGCACTGAATTCAATTTCGGTTGCCCTTTTACAACAATATTTCTATAGAAAAATCACGATTTGTGTTTTTATTAGTTTGGGCTGTAAGCAGCTGAGCTTAAATGTGAATTATAACTTTGGCAAACATATTGGATTAATTGTTTATAAACAAAGTAATAATATACCAATGATGGTCTTGAAAAATGTCTCGATGTTGCTATTCAAAATTGCCAGTAAAAATTTCACTGGTCTTATTTCTTAAGTCGACTTAGGCTGTTATTGCTTATGACCAGAGATTTTTACTATTTTTTGTGAAATCTCCGAAATTATTTGAAATATTGAAATAAAACTCACATCACTATGTCGTATTCATTTCTACCTTTCATTTGACACCCATGTTGGAAAAAGTAATTTGGGTCACATTTTGTCAATATCTTTGGAACGGGATTAGATATCCTGATGGAAGATGTCCTAAATTTTAGGATAGACGTCTAATATTATAACGGTGAAATTTTCATTCATAGTTTTTATGTGTCGTTGGCATAATTGTAAAAAACGCACATTTTTGGTCACCCGGACCCACATTTTGGTCAATTATATGCTTTACAACAAACCTCAAATTCAATAATAGGAATATTAATAGAGCACATACCTTTAAACAATACTTCACCGTCTTTCGTGATTTCCACACCTCCTGCCGAAAAAACAATCTCCATCCCGGCCTTTGTCATTTTGTTTACGGATAGTAAATTTTGTGGAATATTCTCGCAATACAAAACCTGTTTAAGCATGATGTTTGACTGCCAGCAGTTTTTCATTTGAACCGTGCCTACAGCTGTTGCATATATATATTCATCACTTTTAGCGATTGCTATTTTGATGGGCTGTTCCAGCTCAGTACAATTAAGTAGTAAATTCTTGTCATTTTCCATATGGTCCGATGCGGTGCAGTGAAATAACGCCCAAGGAAATAACGCCCATGGACGTTATTTCCCATTCAAAAAGGAAATAACGCCCATGGGCCTTATTTCCTTTTTAAATGGAAATATCGCCCATCTGCAAAAAGAAATAAAGCCCATGGCTCTTATTTCCTTTTTAAAAGAGAAATAACGCCCATAGGATTTTACGCGAGCAACACGAACTGTTGATTAGCATTTTTTTCAGAAATTACCCTGTGAGAAAAGAGTGGGAAACGTGGCACGCGGAAGGACATCACCGTGGCGGTAGCCACGGCTATGGCACACACCCGGAGTTGGAATGGCGTAGCCCAGGGTAATTTTTTAAAGCGCGGCCGAAGGCCGCCTACCCGGAAAGGTGCCCTGCACATAAAAAACGTCGATGGGGCCCCTAATTGGGGATCTGACCCGGGTCAATTTTCGGTTTTTCACTAATAACGTTTCACAGAAACAAAATATTGCTTTTCCCCCTTCGGATTATAGTTACGGAGGCCCGATCCACGATTTTTAAGTGCAGAACACCTTTCCGCGTAGGCGGCCTTCGGCCGCGCTTCAAAAAATAACCCTGGGCTACGCCATTCCAACTCCGGGTGTGTGCTATAGCCGTGGCTACTGCCACGGTGATGTCCTTCCGCGTGCCACGTTTCCCACTTTGGTTAACGTGAAATTTGTGTGTAACTATTCAATAAAATACAAAAAGAATTAGAATATTATTGTTTCATTAAAAAAATGAAAGAGCAATAAGGCCTTTAAGACTTTATTTCTCTTTCGAAGTGTAATAAAGCCTTTTTTTAAATAAAGGCCTTATTTTACTTTCAATAGTGTAATAAGGCCTTAAAGGGCTTATTTCACAAGGCGCTATTGCACCCCGCCTTATAAAAACATAACAAATATGTTAAAATTTATTGAAATAAAGAAAACCATATACTTAATTCTTGAATCAGCTTGTTTTAATTCGTTTTTAACGTCCGAAGGCTTTATTTCTCTTCGAAAAAGGAAATAACACCCATCAGCAAAAGGTGATAACACCCATGGGCTTTTTTTCCTTTTTAAAAAGGAAATAAGGCCCATGGGCGTAATTTCCTTTTTGAGTGGGAAAAAACGCCCATGGGCGTTATTTCCTTGGGCGTTATTTCACTGCACCGTCCGATGCACCCGAGTCCAAGATAAAAGCTATGCGTTGCGAATTTTTATTTTTGTAGTTTGCTACACTGTTTAGCATAAATGCGAAAGCGGTATTAGATTGCACAGCAGCCGTTTGCACTTGCTTAGCCTTATCTTTATTTTGTCCATTCTGTTGCCGCTTAAATATAAAACAGTCTCTTTTTATATGCCCCATTTTCTTACAATGGTGACATTTTATATTTACGCGTTTTTTAGATTGAAATTTAAAATTATTTTTAAATTTGTTATTGTTATTTGATTTATATTCACTTGGTTCGCAATTTCCAACCGCTTGCAGAACTTTCAAACTTGTATCTTTATTTGCCAATTTTAATTTTATTTCGTGATCAAGTCACCGACTTTTCACTAAACTTTTTTCGGATAAAGTTTCAACTGCTGTTATAATCCCATCATACGAAGAGGGAAGAGTTAGTAATAAATGCGAAACTTTCTCCATTTCATCAATTTTAGCACCCGAACCGATTAACTCCGTGATTAAGTCGTCAAACACATTAAAATGATTCATTAAATTTGTATTCGGTTTTAACTTTAATGATAATAATTGCTTTCTGACCGACAATTGAGACGCTACACTTTTTCGCTCATATATTTTGTCCAAATTTGTAAAAATTTCCCTTGTAGTACACTCTGTACTAGCAAAACTTAAAAACGCATCACTTAAAAATTGAATCATAACACTTTTCGCGATTCTTTCGGCTTTTGCCCACTGTTCAGTTTCTTTTTCTGGTTTTTCATCTTCAATCACAAATAGCACATCGTTTTCTGCTAGCAAGGCTCTCATTCGAAATTTCCAGATGGAATATTTTTCCCCATCGAAGGGTTTTATGTTCTTTTTAAGTTTTTCCATCTCTTCGGAAATAACTTTTATATTCGCAAACGAAATAAACCACAACACAAGATTTTTCTTTTCACTTTTTATTAAAGTCACTTTTTTTTATTTGTAATTTTCTAAACCAGACACCAGATACGATCACAGGTTGTGTCTGGGCCCATAACCTGTAGAATATTATTCCTTTTGTTCAATAAATAAACCGCATAGAATTTACTTTTTAATTCAATCTTAAAGTAGTAAACTTGTATGTTGATAATGGTAGGGAATATTTATCGAATGAAATGCGTGAATATTGTGTTGAAAAGGGTATAAGTTACCATTTAACAATTCCGCATACACCACAATTGAATGGGGTGTCTGATCGTATGATTAGGACCATAACTGAAAAGGCACGGACGATGTTAAATGGTACAAAATTAGATAAATGTTTTTGGGGAGAAGCTGTGTTAACAGCTACTTTTCTAATTAACAGAACTCCTAGTAATGCCCTTTGTGACAAGAAAAAGACTCCTTTTGAGATGTGGCATTGTCGTAAACCCAGTTTAAAATATTTGAAAGTTTTTGGATCAACAGTATACATGCATAACAAAACGAGAAAAAGAAAATTCGATGATAAATCTATTAAATGTATACTTGTTGGTTATGAAACAAATGGTTTTAAACTATGGGTTTTAGAGGACAGTAAGTTTGTTGTTGCCAGAGATGTTGTTGTAGATGAGGGAAATATGATAATCCCTGAGATTTTGGAAATTGAACACCCTGAAAGTGATTGGGTTATCCAGAATGACAGTATGGATCAACAAGTTGAATCACAACATGAATGTATCGAAAATATGGAAAGTAACGCCCCGAATGAGAGTAGGGGGATTACAGACTGCCCGAATGAGAGTAGGGAGACTACAGACTTCCAGAATGAGAGTAAGGAAGATAAACAGGGTGATTTTCAAAATGGTAACGACATAACAAATATCCCGAATGAGAGTAAGGAAGATGAGACTGATTTCCCGAACGAAAGTACGGAAGATAATGCCGAAGTAAGGCGAAGTGAAAGGCTGAGAGATAAACCCCCAAGATCTTATAGATTTTTGGATAGTTGCCTACTATCCTCACAAGCTGTATTTTCTGACATTCCCATCAATTATGATGAAATAAAAGAAAGGGACGATAGATCAAAATGGGAGCAAGCAATTAAAGAAGAATTAGACTCTCATTTGCTAAATGAAACATGGAGCATTGTTGACAGTCCGAAAAATAAAAATATCATTGATTGTAAATGGGTTTTCACAATCAAGAATGATGAACTAGGTGATCCTGTCAAATACAAAGCTAGGCTTGTTGCGCGCGGTTTTAAACAAAAATATTTAATTGACTATGAAGAAACTTTTGCGCCCGTAGCAAGGATTTCTAGTTTTCGGTTTATTTTGTCTCTATCTAATCAATTTGACCTAAAAGTTCATCATATGGATGTGAAAACTGCATTTTTAAATGGAAACCTGAAAGAGGAAATCTATATGAAAATTCCTCAAGGGTTACCATGTGAAAATGATAAGGTATGTAAATTGAATAAATCAATTTATGGCCTCAAACAGGCAGCTAGATGCTGGTATGAAATGTTTGAGAAAACATTGAGAGAAATCGGATTTATTAGTTCAAAAGTAGATCACTGCATTTATTTATTAGATAAAGGTGAAGTGAAGAGAAATATATATTTATTACTATATGTCGATGATTTGGTTATAGCAACTCATAATTTAGAAACGATGTCAAGCTTTAAAGACTATTTAATGTGTAAATTTAGAATGACTGATTTGGCCGAAATCAAATATTTTATTGGCATAAAAGTTAGTAGACAAGAAAATAAAATAGAACTTAGTCAGTCGGCTTATATTAATAAAGTCCTAGAAAAATTTGGTATGGATGGTTGTAATCCAGTAAGTACTCCACTTCCAAGTAAATTAAACTTTGAAGATTTAAATTCAGATGAAAATTATAACGCGCCATGTCGAAATGTAATTGGGTGCCTAATGTATATAATGTTATGTACTAGACCCGACTTGAGTACGTCAGTTGGAATTTTAAGTAGATACACAAATAAGAATAATAAAGAACTATGGCAATGTCTTAAAAGAGTTTTGAGGTACCTAAAAGGTACAATTAATCTAAAGTTGACATTTACAAAAACTATATATTCTGAAAATATTTTCACTGGATATGTTGATTCAGATTGGGCAGGAAATGAAAACGATAGAAAGAGCACCACAGGTTATTTATTCAAAATGTTCGACTCATCTCTTATTTGTTGGAATACGAAAAAGCAAAGCTCAGTCGCGGCTTCATCTACTGAAGCTGAATATATGGCGTTATTTGAGGCCACTAGAGAGGCTATGTGGCTTAAATCATTGGCAAATAGTATTAAATTAGAATTACACGAACCCATAAAAATATTTGAAGACAATCAGGGATGTATTAGCATTGCAAATAATCCTACATGTCATAAAAGAACTAAACATATAGATATTAAATACCATTTTTCTAGAGAACAAATTGAAAGAAAACTAATTATTCTTGAGTATATTCCTACAGATAAACAATTAGCTGATATCTTGACAAAACCATTACCTGGACCACGATTTGCCGAGCTAAGGGATCAGCTTGGGCTAATTTAAACAAAGTTAATTTTTACTTTATTAAAGTAAAGTAAGTTAATTTTTACTTTATTAAATACTTAACATTTTATTTAATTTCATTATAATACGTT
Organism: Sphenella marginata; assembly: GCA_951509765.1. Classification (NCBI taxonomy): domain Eukaryota; kingdom Metazoa; phylum Arthropoda; class Insecta; order Diptera; family Tephritidae; genus Sphenella; species Sphenella marginata. Next base: position 2,199,734 of record OX608078.1, read on the forward strand.
TCATTATATTATACTTCATTTAACTTTGAATTTCTTAATGAAGTACATATAAAGTACATTAGACTTTAATGAAGTTGGTCTGATTGGGTTTTACTGGGTTTCCCCAATACATGCAACAAATGTTGGGCCACAATTGTAACATTCCCCAGAATACTCGACCTGGCACCAATTTAAGATATAGGTAAAAATAATATGTATATTTATACTTGTGTAATCTGGCTTATGTATATTGTATTTCTTGATAATTCTTTAATTGTTTATTTTGAGGAGGTGTGTTGAAGTCACTGTAACGAACACTCATATTTGCAATACCTACTTTACAAATAGGACCACCCTAATGCATCATTCTTATGTTCCGCTAGAATAAGATGAGTAATTTACTCAGAGTAAATGCTGCTTGCATTTACTCATATAATAATAAGCTGCAGCATGTAGATGGTGAATATGTATGTGTGTTGGTTGCAGTGACAAGCAAAAGAAACAAGAAATAATTTTCTACACATAAAACACAGGTTCTGCCTATATCTGCTCAGTCTTTTGATCTTGACCACTTACCGCCAATTATGTTGGGGGAGACTGAGTTGGGTTTTTGAAATGTTGTCACTAATCTTGGTTTTAAAATAAATTCACGTTTAGCCTGCACATCTCATATCAACCATTGCATCTCTAAAATATACTTTATCTTAAGAAATCTTTGGCATGCTTGTTATAGTATGCCAAGTGATACAAAACTAAAACTAGTGCAATCTCTAGTCGTTCCCCACATTTCTTATTTTGAAATAGTTTACGGAAACCTTGACTATGAGTCAAAGAATAAAATTACTCTAGCTTTAAACAATGCTGCTAGATTCATTTATAGTAAGAAAAAATATGATCATATATCGTTCTTCTCAAACAATATTCTGGGCTGTAGTATACAAAACTACTTAAACTATCGAAACATTGTATTTTTATTTAAATTGATTAGAAACCGTAAACCAGAATACCTATACCGCGAGCTAAATTTTGTGCAGTCGTCTCGCACTTGCAACATCATAATGCCAAAATTTGAAACTTTGATAGCCTCAAGGTTATTTTTTGTTAGTGTTATTAGGTTATGGAATTCATTACCAATATTAATAAAATATTCCAAATCAGTTGAATGCTTCGAAACCGCAGTTGCGAATCTATATGGTTCTTAGCCATCTTTATCTCCATCTTCCGTCTTTACCCTTTCTTTTATTAAAAACAAATAAATATTTATAGTTCTATAAGCTTATAAATTATACCTTTGTTAAAAATGTTAGCTTAAGTTTAAACATGTTACCTAATGTGTATATTTGTACGCTTAAAAACTTCAAGTTTTACTGTACTTATAACGTTAATAAATGATATTCATATAAAGAATAAAGCGAGATGGCTTATTCAAAAATCAATCATAGTAGGTAAAGTGTTAGGTATATAAATACTTATGTGACTATTCATGTATACATATGTACATATTCCACCGGCATTAATTTACTTCTAATTAAAGTATTTTCGGTTATGATGCTTCACTTCAGTTTCATTTTTCAGTGGTGTCGGGTCGAAATAAAAAGAAGAAAATAAATATTAAAATTGAATATTAAAAAGTAAATTCTATGCGGTTTATTTATTGAACAAAAGGAATAATATTCTACACCCAAAAACCTTAAACTTGCGCTACAATATGGGTATCAAACGAAAGGGGAAGGCCCCAGGTTTCATTTGTACTTCGACATATTGAAAAATGGAGCATCCAGAGAATGAAATAAAATTTAGTGTGTTGGCTGCGTGCCAAAGAATCATTCTGTTTTATTATAAAAATGTTAACCTATTTATACAAAATATTTCTTACTTTTTACTAATTTACTACAATACATATTTACTCTAATTCTTACATACTAAAGCAAAAGAGAATCAAGAGAGAATGCATTCCAATGCATGCATGTGCATATGTATGTACATATGCACATACATAAATATACATATTTTGTCAAAGCATATAAAAGCGTTTGCCCAATTCGTGGGAAAACTACGCATACCCAAAATACATAACATCAGCAATAATTTTGGCTAGGAGTTTGTTTACGTTGGCGGTCGGTAATTAAGCCGGTGCTAGCGCTTGCATATATATGTAAGCATTTATATATGCAAGCGTTTTGGATACATATATATGTATTTTAATATACCGTCTGTATGTAGGCATGTGCATGCATTGGACACACTACACCTCCTTACCAAAGAAGAATCGCGTAGCATTGCTGTGCTTAATGCGACAGCGATTCTATTTCATTTAAGTGCTTTGGCGTAAATCAAATTTTATGACTAATTTGGTTATTCTATTTCAGTAAAATTTAACAATTTTTTTGTTTGCTTATTATTTCAAGTGGCTCTTTATTCTGTATGTTTACAATGGGCTGACTTATTTTGTTTGCTTTGTTTATACATGTGTCATATTTTTCTTACGTAATTTTGAAAAGAGTTTGTTTAGAGAATTTTGTGTTTTTCTTTTGTACACATTCTCGTTTGGTGTTTATTTAAAGTGTAATGAACTTATTCTAGTAGTTTAAGTCTATTTTTGTGTATTACGATTTTCTTATCGTTTAAAGTATTTTTGTGTTGGTTTTTATTTTCTACATTAGAAAGAATTGAAGTAAAATTGTTGTGCTTATCAATAATTGTTACTCTATACGGAATTAATGAAAAATTATTATATTTATCGATATTTACTACTCTATAGGGCCCTTTATATCTACTATCTAATTTATGACCTGCTTCGTCTCTAACTAAAACTATATCTCCTATGTTTATTTCCTTAAGTTGTATATTTTTGTCATAAACGACTTTTTGTTTTTCCTTAGCCTGTTTTACTAACCTATTAGCTCTTTCCTGTGCTAGTTGGAGCCTATATTTAATTTCCTTATCATAAGCATCATGATTATATACCGGGCTAATGACATTTTCTTTTAAAAATTCGTAAGTCAGGGGGGATTTTGCAAAAACGAGCTCAAATGGGCAGTAACCATGTACTGTAGATGGTGTTGTATTGTAACAATACGAAAAAATACTTTAGATACTCATCCCAATCGTCTTTGTCAATGGATATGTAAGAGCGTACATATTCATTGAATGTTCTATGACTACGCTCAATCGTACCTAAAGTTTGGTGATGATACGGTGTAGATGTTTTATGTTCGATTTTTAGCAATTTGCATAATTCCTCAAATAAACTATTCTTGTATTCGGTTCCCATATCCGTTATGATTGTTTTCATGCAACCATAAATTAGAATGAAATTTTCCAATACAGCCTTAGCTACTACTACTGCATGTTTACTTTGAACAGGGACCGCAACTAAATATTTAGTTAGATCACACACAATTGTAACTGCGTATTCATTTCCGTGAATTGATTTTGGTAGTGGTCCGACCGTGTCAATCTGCACAACATCGAACGCTTTTGTTGGTGTTTCGGTTATTGTCATGGGTTCTTTTAAGTTCACACTTGTTTTATTTTTACTGCAATGAATGCACTTTTTGATATAATTATACCCAGCGTACTAGTACTAGTACAAGGGTATATTAATTTTGTCCACATAACGGTACTATGTAACGACGCAAAATAATCGAGTTAGATATGGGGTTTCTTATATGAAAGTTCTTAGGTTAAAGAGAGGAATTGATTAAGGCATGTTCGTCCGTCTGTCCGTCTTGATATGTATGTAGGCATATGGCAACCCTAGCACTTACGATATAATAGCATAAGTTTAGATTTAAGGTTCACGATTGTTCTCTTTTTAATAAAGTCAGTCGTTCATCAGCACTCCCCGTGTCATATTCATTCACATACATATTATTGGCGACGAGAAATAAGGAGACTACCACGTGTGAAATAAATCAAGCGCATAAATTCCAGAAAGCGAATGTTGATTTAATATATTATACATATATTAAAAGTGAACAAAGCATAATGGCAACCAAAGTGTTTGTAGGAAGTATTGAATTTTACGTTTTGGGCGAAGAAGGCTCAATCACCTGTTGTCGCTTAACAGCATTGTGGAGAATAGCGCAAAAATTTCAATTTTGGTGAGCTTAGGAGGGCCAGATTTATACAAAGTATTGGTTAATTTAATTGCACCAAAAACAGAAACTGATTCAACAATAAGATTTGACGACGTAATTGAAAAACTTTCAAGGCATTTCATGCCGAAGAAAAACGTGATTGCGGAGTGCTTTAAATTCTTTAAAAGGTCGCAGAAGACAGGGGAGCCACTGCAAGAGTACATTGTAGAATTGAAACAGATTGCTCAGTATTGTGAGTTTGGAACATTTGAAGATAAAGCTCTTCTAATCCAGTTTGTGTGTGGAATTTCGGAAGAGAAAATCCAGAATCGGCTTTTAAATGATGCGGAACTAAAAACATTTGAAAGAGCGATAAACATTGCCACCACAATGGAGATGACAAACAAAAACTTGGTGGCTATGAAACACGAACAGAATCAAATAAATGTAGTGAAAACCTATAGGAAAGGTACCAAAGACTTGAAACAACCACAAGCAAAGAATAGTAGCGATAACAAAAGGGATAAATATGATGGAAATACCAGCAGCGAAAGACATGATGACCGGCGGGGAAGGCGAGGAGTCAAATGTTTTAGATGCGGTGCATTCGGACATATACAACGATATTGCAGACAAACAAAGAAGAGCAACGTAAATAATTTGGAGGCTGACTATGGAATCGAAAGCAGTGATGAAGAAGAGAGCACCGAATACGAGTGTAGGTATTTGAATAATTGTAAATCTGTAGAGAATGTAAAACCGCATAAAGTGAAACTAAATATTAATGAGAAGATAATTGAGTTTGAAGTGGACACAGGTGCCAGCGAAACGGTTGTAAGCAAGCTTCATTACAATTTATATTTTAAGAATGTTAAGTTGATGTCGGGAAGAAAAAGTATGAAATTGATATCTGGGGATTGTATAGGTACAGTGGGTAAAATTGAAGTAAACGTGAGTGTACAAAACTGTTCGTTTAAGTTGTATATAAATGTTTTAGACTCGTACGATGATTTTACACCCCTACTTGGTACCATCGTGGCGTACAATGTTAGAAGTCAAGAGATACGATAACGTTTGTCACTCAATAAAATATACAGTTCCAAGTATAATTACTAAGTATAAAAAAGTATTTACGAAGTCAAATGATGCGGTTATAAAAGATTTCAAAGCCGAGATCGTAGTTAAGGAGGACGCATGGCCGATTTTTTGTAAAGCCTCAGCAGTTCCCTTTGGGTTACGGGCCCGTTTCGAAAAGGAAATCAAAAGGTTATGTGATGAGGGAGTGTTGCTTCCAGTGACAAGAAGCAAGTGGGCGAGCCCCGTAGTTATTGTAAACAAAGGAGATGGGCAGATTCGGCTTTGTGTTAATTGTAAACGCACGATTAACAAATACGTGGAAACGGAGCATATACCTATCCCGAGAATCGATGATATTTTAGCGGGAATGGCAGGGTGGAAGGTGTTTTGTAAAATCGATTTGATGGGTGCTTATTTACAAGTAGAAGTGTCAGATCGGTCACGTGAATTTTTAACTATAAATACGCATATGGTACAAGACTAGTTTTTGGGTTAAAGACCGCACCACAAATCTTTAATGGTCTAATGTCGGAAATTTTGAAAGGCTTGGAGAAAGTGCACGTATACTTTGATGACATTTTAGTAGGGGGATCTACACAGGAGGAATGCGAGAAGAATTTAACAATGGTACTCGAAAAATTAAATACGCATAACGTAAGAGTCAACCAAAATAAATGTATGTTTTTTTGTGAGGAACTTTGCTATTTAGGGCATACCATAAACAAAGATGGTATTAGGCCAAGTCAGGAAAAGATTGAGGCAGTTTTGAATGCTCCTGAGCCGCAAAACAAAGCACAGTTGGCGTCGTTTTTAGGTATGGTCAATTTTTACCATAAGTGTATAGCTAATTTGTCCAGAGAACTGTCGTGCTTGTATGCGCTGAATTCAAAACAGGTAGAGTTTAAATCGACAGCAGAACATAGTGCGTGTTTTGAGAAGAGTAAACAACTTATTCTCAACATTGATGTTCTTACACACTATGATCCGTCCAAGCCAATTGTTGTTTCATGCGATGTTCTGCTATGCAACATGCCGATGGATTATCAAGACTGCCACTTGACAAACCCGTAGACGAAGAGGTAGTTAGCTTAAATAATCTGTCGATTGAAAAATTCCCCATAAAAATTGATAACGTGAGACAAGAAATGGGAAAAGATAAAACCATGCAAAGTTTATATAAAATTATTAAATTCAAAGGCTGGCCGGACAACATAGAAACAGAACTAAAACCATATTTTTTGAAACGGGATTCACTGGGAACAGAAGATGGGTGCATTTTTTATGGGGATCGCTTATTAATCCCGAAATCCTTAGTGAGAACAGTATTAGAATTGTTGCATGAGGGCCACGTGGGGGTAGTGAGAATGAAGGCATTAGCGCGATCATATGTATGGTGGCCAAATATCGATAGAGACTTAGAGAACTGGGCGGCTCAATGTAAGGCATGCAGTCTTGTGCAAAACAATCCAACCCCTCTGCTAACTAAATGGGAACCAGCCAGTGGTCCGTTTCAGAGAGTGCATATTGACTTCTGCAAAATTTCTAACATAACAATTTTGGTGTTATTTGATGTGTACTCTAAATGGATAGAGGCAGTAGAAATGAAACGGACCGATGGCAAAAGTCTGTGCGAAAGTTTGCGACGTATTTTCGCGATTTTTGGGTTGCCGCATAAAATAGTGAGCGATAATGGTCCCCCTTTCAACTCAAATACATTTTTAAATTTTTGTGAATCAAATGGTATAGAGGCATTGAAGTCGCCTTCTTACCACCCTCAGTCGAATGGAAGTGCCGAAAGAGCAGTGCAGACTGTGAAACAGGCATTAAAAAAAAGTCTTATTGACCCGAAAACAACAAGCTTGTCGTGGGAGTTAAAACTACAAAATTTTTTGCTTAAATATCGAAATACACCGTCTACGGTTACTATGGAAAGCCCATCAAGTCGAATGTTTACATACAAGCCGCGAACGTTGTTAGATGTGTTAACGAATAAAGAAAATATTTCGAGCCATAAAAGTAAAGAAAGAGAGAATAATAAAAAGGAAAATATTGCAAATATTCGAGAAGGAAATGAAAAAAGGAAAAACAGTAGAAACTTTCAGGTAAATGAGAACATATTGTATAGAAATGTTTTTGGAAACATAGTCAAATGGATACCGGGTCGCATAATAAAGAAACTAAGTAATATTAGATTTGTTATTGTAGTAAATGGTTATCAAAAACATGTTCACATAAATCAAATAAGAAAAACAAACACGAGATATGTAAAAAGCAGTCCTATTACAATTAAGAGTAAAAATAAACGAAAAAGATCAAGATCACCAGAACCTAGTAATATTGTAACACGTAGTCAAAGCAAAAAAAGAAAAGAAAACAACTGCCAACGATCATAAATATTAGTAGGATACATATATATGTACTAGCAAACCCGGCAGACGTTGCCCTGCCCAAACACTAACTTGTCTGCATTTAAAATATGTGATTCGCCCTCCTAATTTCAGCTCCACATCCTTCTCTCCGTCCATCCTCTTCATATGCTTTTGTCTTTTCATATTGCTTTTTAATTGTCATCCATATACCTATCCCTTTCTCAATCCCAATCCCAAAAGGATTTAAAATGACCTCATTTTAAAAATCGCATCAAGACCTTTCATTTTAGACCCATTTTTTCACAAAAACCTTCCAGCTCCAATTTTGGCCTACGTTATGGTTAATATCTAAAAACCTTCGTTTTATATTGGAAAATAGCTAAAACATGTTAAATCCTTTGTCAACACCTTTCATTTGATACCCATATCATACCAATACCATCGATGGGCCCTCCTGGTTGACATTTTGACCAATATCTCGAAAACGGGCTCAAATTGAAAGAACACTTTATAAGGTTATCCTGGTCAACATTTTTAGGGAAATCTCCAAAACCTTTCCAAATGCCTTTATATTTGAGGTGGCTAATCTTTTCGCGGACTTCTTCTGCTCCAACTTTGTCAAGCAGTCGGATATCCCTACAGGCTTCCACTTGAAAGATGGCTCGACTATCAGTTTTGGATCGCTGACTCTTTCTCTGGATGATGTTATCGACGGAATACGGAGTATAAAAACATCTAACCAAACAGATATTGACGGCTTATCGTCTTATCTACTCAAAAATTGTTTGGCATTGGCAACTCCACTCCTCTTAATTTTCAACAAATCACTCGAGCAGGGTGAGTTTATCGATGCCTGGAAGGTTACTTACATAAGCCCCGTTTTCAAGAGCGGTAGTAAAAACAATGTGGCCAACTATAGGCCCATTGCCAAGCTTTCAACAATCTCGAAACTATTCGAATACATTGTTAAACAGAAAATGTATTTTGCCGTTAGGCGCATTATTAATGACAATCAGCACGGGTTCGTGTCTGGTAGATCTACTGTAACAAACTTATCGGTTTTTTCTGAATTTTGCCAGTCAGCTTTCAATAACCGCCTTCAAGTCGATACGGTCTACACAGACTTCTCAAAGGCATTCGACAAAGTCAGCCATTCGATCTTGCTTTCTAAATTAGCCTACTTTGGCTTTCACTCGATTTTTTTATCTTGGATAAGTTCATATCTCGATCAGCGGAATTGTGTAGTTGTCGTAGATAACGCGCTATCCAATTCCTTTGTTGCCACTTCCGGGGTGCCACAAGGGAGCATTCTTGGGCCTTTGTTGTTTGTAATTTTCATTAACGACATCTCAACTTGTTTTCAACACGCTAACTTTCTGTTATACGCAGATGGCAGGTTTTCTCTACAATTTCAAAGTTTTCCGACTCTGATAAGATTCAGTCTGATCTAAACAATGTCGCTGCCTGGTGTGTTGCGAACAACCTGCCGCTGAATATTGGCAAATGCTTCCATGTTACCTTTTCAAAGTTGCGGGGTTCCATTCCCACTTATTACACCATTGACGGCTCCCGCCTTTCTACTCTTTACGAGATAACGGACTTAGGTGTAGTCTTTGACTCAAAATTCTTATTCACTACTCATCTAAACTCTGCCATTGTCAAGTCATATTCGGTATTAGCTTTTATCAGACGTTTTAGCTCCGATTTCACTGATCCATACACTCTTAAAGTATTGTTCACTTCGCTCGTTCGTTCTAAGCTTGAATATGCCTGCTTTATATGGAGACCGTATCATGAATGCCACATTAGGAGGCTTGAAGGAGTACAAAAAATTTTTGTTCGCTTCGCATTACGATCCCTTAGGTTTACTGAACCGATCCCTACCTATAAAGCCAGATGTGCACTCATAAACCTTCAATCGCTTCACTGCAGGAGAACCATTCTTTCGTTGTCGTTTGTCTTTGACATTATTAACGGTACAATTGACGCACCGTTTCTCCTGGAAACTATCCGGTTCCATATCCCACAAACGGCTCTTCGTAATAGCAATCTATTTTACACGGAATGTGTTCGGACCCTTTATGCCTCTAACGCTCCCATCTTAAGGGCGATGACGGAATTTAATAATATTTCGAATTCTTTAGCCATTGATTTCTCTTTGCCAAAACAAATTTTTAAATCGCTACTTAATAATATATTACTATGAATGTGCATTCTATAACTATCTACGTTAGTCTGTAAGTAATTTTTTACGCTAGACAACCTTATTATTGTTAAATAAATAAATAAATAAATAAATAAATAAATAAATATTTTTATAGTATAACCATCTCGAGCGGATACAAAATTTACCTTCCAAATTTAGTTATGTGTATTAGGTCCAGCCGTTTTCAAAATAGATGTTTCCATAAATGAAGCAAAGTCCAAATGAAACCTGTGGCCTTCCCCTTTCTTTTTATACAAATTTTGTGCGAATACTCCAAAGTTTACCCGAAACCACATTTTGACCGATAACTCTGTTACCGATAAATATATCGAATTGAACCAACGTCCAGATGAAAGCTGTGGTCTTCCCCTTTCGTTTGATACAAATTTTGTGCGAATATTCCAAAGTTTACCCGAAACCACATTTTGATCGATAACTTTGTTATCGATAAATATATCGAATTGAACCAAAGTCCAAATGAAAGCTGTGGTCTTCCCCTTTCGTTTGATACCAATTTTGTGCGAATATTCTAAAGTTTACCCGAAACCACATTTTGACCGATAACTCTGTTATCGATAAATATATCGAAATGAACCAAAGTCCAAATGAAAGCTGTGGTCTTCCCCTTTCGTTTGATACCAATTTTATGCGAATATTCCAAAGTTTACCCGAAACCACATTTTGACCGATAACTTAGTTATCGATAAATATATCGAATTGAACCAACGTCCAGATGAAAGCTGTGGTCTTCCCCTTTCGTTTGATACAAATTTTGTGCGAATATTCCAAAGTTTACCCGAAACCACATTTTGATCGATAACTTTGTTATCGATAAATATATCGAATTGAACCAAAGTCCAAATGAAAGCTGTGGTCTTCCCCTTTCGTTTGATACCAATTTTGTGCGAATATTCTAAAGTTTACCCGAAACCACATTTTGACCGATAACTCTGTTATCGATAAATATATCGAAATGAACCAAAGTCCAAATGAAAGCTGTGGTCTTCTTCTTTCGTTTGATACAAATTTTGTGCGAATATTCCAAAGTTTACCCGAAACCACATTTTGGCCGATAACTTTGTTATCGATAAATATATCGAATTGAACCAACGTCCAGATGAAAGCTGTGGTCTTCCCCTTTCGTTTGATACAAATTTTGTGCGAATATTCCAAAGTTTACCCGAAACCACATTTTGATCGATAACTTTGTTATCGATAAATATATCGAATTGAACCAAAGTCCAAATGAAAGCTGTGGTCTTCCCCTTTCGTTTGATACCAATTTTGTGCGAATATTCTAAAGTTTACCCGAAACCACATTTTGACCGATAACTCTGTTACCGATAAATATATCGAATTGAACCAACGTCCAGATGAAAGCTGTGGTCTTCCCCTTTCGTTTGATACAAATTTTGTGCGAATATTCCAAAGTTTACCCGAAACCACATTTTGATCGATAACTTTGTTATCGATAAATATATCGAATTGAACCAAAGTCCAAATGAAAGCTGTGGTCTTCCCCTTTCGTTTGATACCAATTTTGTGCGAATATTCTAAAGTTTACCCGAAACCACATTTTGACCGATAACTCTGTTATCGATAAATATATCGAAATGAACCAAAGTCCAAATGAAAGCTGTGGTCTTCTCCTTTCGTTTGATACAAATTTTGTTCGAATATTCCAAAGTTTACCCGAAACCACATTTTGGCCGATAGCTCTGTTATCGATAAATATATCGAATTGAACCAAAGTCCAAATGAAAGCTGGGGTCTTCCCCTTTCGTTTGACACAAATTTTGTGCGAATATTCCAAAGTTTACCCGAAACCACATTTTAACCGATAACTCTGTTACCGATAAATATATCGAATTGAACCAACGTCCAGATGAAAGCTGTGGTCTTCCCCTTTCGTTTGATACAAATTTTGTGCGAATATTCCAAAGTTTACCCGAAACCACATTTTGATCGATAACTTTGTTATCGATAAATATATCGAATTGAACCAAAGTCCAAATGAAAGCTGTGGTCTTCCCCTTTCGTTTGATACCAATTTTGTGCGAATATTCCAAAGTTTACCCGAAACCACATTTTGACCGATAACTCTGTTACCGATAAATATATCGAATTGAACCAACGTCCAGATGAAAGCTGTGGTTGTTGTTGTTGTTGTTGTTGTTAGCAGTGCTTCGCCCTGCCCAAAGGGCCAGAACACTCCTAGTTGTCATCGAGCTCTTCTAACGGAAGTCCAAGGAAACGCGCTGTTTCAACAGGGTTGGACCAAAGTGATAAGGGAGTTAGAAGAGTATGTTCCGAAGAACACGAAAAGAGATGTTGCGTGTCGTGGGGGCCATACCGCATGCAGGGCATGTGTTTAGTATGGTAGGGTTCAGTCTGGACAAATAGGAGTTCAGCCTATTGCAATATCCAGACCGAAGTTGAGCCAGCATGACTCTAGTCTCCCTCGGAAGGACACGTTCTTCCTCAGCAAGAACGGGTGGTTGGGCACCAATAACGGGGTTCACAGGCCGGGATCTGAGGGATCTGTCCACCGACTCAGTGTGGAGGTCCTTTAGGGCCCGCAGATCAAACGGCAACGAGATGTGATGTCGGATCTCATCATAATGCTTCCGGAGATGCTTCCTTATGTCTCTAGGGGGCGGAGTTTCATCCAATAGCTGTCGATTTGGATGACTGGGACGGTGGCAGTTCAGAACTGCCTACTTAAAAGTTCCGCATGCTCGCGAACGTTGAGCATTTGAGCCTCCTGGTGGAGATGAGACTCAGGAGACATAAGCAAACAACCCGTCGCAGTTCTGACGGCGGTGTTTTGGCAGACCTGCAATTTCCTCCAGTTGGTGTCGTGAAGGTTAGGCGACCATATGGGCGCAGCATAATCAATAACCGGTCGGCCAATAGCCTTATAGGTGACCAGCAACGTTTCTTTGTCTTTGCCCCAAGTACTGCCGGCCAGTGACTTGAGGATCTTGTTGCGGCTTTGTACCTTTGAAGCTATTGCGGTGGCATGATTAGCGAAGGTGAGGCTATTGTCGAATGTAACCCCTAGAATTTTGGGGTGGTTGACAGTAGGTAGTGGAACATTAAACTCCTGCCCCATCTGCGCAGTCCACGTGGTGAACAACGTCGCCGTAGATTTAGTCGGGGAAAGAGTCAGGTTCCGCTCTGTGAAGAAGCAGGAAAGGTCGCGCAGATAGTCGTTCAGTCTAGTACAAAGTTCGTCTGTCGAAGGTCCTTTGCCCGTGGCCATCACAGTGCAGTCGTCAGCGTACGAAACGATGGAGACCCCCTCTGGTGGGGGAGGGAGGCTCGAGATGTAGAAGTTAAACAGAAGGGGTGAAAGAACACCACCCTGCGGAACCCCTTGTCTAATTCTTCTAGGTCTACATCTCTCGTTTCGAAACTGCACTGACGCCAGCCGACCGTTCAAGTAGTTGGCGGTCCACCTTTTTAGGCCGGCAGGAAGCGGTGTCTCCTCCAGGTCTTCAAGGAGTGTGGCGTGGTTGACTGTGTCGAAGGCTTTTGACAGGTCAAGTGCCACGAGAACCGTCCTGTGGTTTGGTTGGTGTTGGTTCAAACCGAAGTTAATCTGCGTCGTGATGGCGTTCAAAGCTGATGTTGTGTTATGGTTTTTACGGAAGCCATGTCGATGATTGGCCAGCTGCATGTTTGCAGTATAATATGGGAGCAGAATAGCCTCTAACAACTTCACTACCGGCGAAAGGAGAGATATCGGACGATAAGAGTCTCCTTGGTTTGCCGGCTTCCCAGGTTTTAGGAGGGGGACCACAGTCACATGTTTCCAGATATCTGGTATAACGAAGGTGGACAGTGAGAGGTTGAATAGAGCCGCCAAGTACTTGTGCCCCTCGTGGCCTAGGTGTTTCAGCATCTTCATGGCAATTCCGTCGGGTCCGAGTGATCTTGAAGGTTTGGCCTTCCTTATAGCTGAAAGCTGTGGTCTTCACCTTTCGTTTGATACAAATTTTGTGCGAATATTCCAAAGTTTACCCGAAACCACATTTTGACCGATAACTTAGTTATCGATAAATATATCGAATTGAACCAACGTCCAGATGAAAGCTGTGGTCTTCCCCTTTCGTTTGATACAAATTTTGTGCGAATATTCCAAAGTTTACCCGAAACCACATTTTGATCGATAACTTTGTTATCGATAAATATATCGAATTGAACCAAAGTCCAAATGAAAGCTGTGGTCTTCCCCTTTCGTTTGATACCAATTTTGTGCGAATATTCTAAAGTTTACCCGAAACCACATTTTGACCGATAACTCTGTTATCGATAAATATATCGAAATGAACCAAAGTCCAAATGAAAGCTGTGGTCTTCTTCTTTCGTTTGATACAAATTTTGTGCGAATATTCCAAAGTTTACCCGAAACCACATTTTGGCCGATAACTTTGTTATCGATAAATATATCGAATTGAACCAACGTCCAGATGAAAGCTGTGGTCTTCCCCTTTCGTTTGATACAAATTTTGTGCGAATATTCCAAAGTTTACCCGAAACCACATTTTGATCGATAACTTTGTTATCGATAAATATATCGAATTGAACCAAAGTCCAAATGAAAGCTGTGGTCTTCCCCTTTCGTTTGATACCAATTTTGTGCGAATATTCTAAAGTTTACCCGAAACCACATTTTGACCGATAACTCTGTTACCGATAAATATATCGAATTGAACCAACGTCCAGATGAAAGCTGTGGTCTTCCCCTTTCGTTTGATACAAAATTTGTGCGAATATTCCAAAGTTTACCCGAAACCACATTTTGATCGATAACTTTGTTATCGATAAATATATCGAATTGAACCAAAGTCCAAATGAAAGCTGTGGTCTTCCCCTTTCGTTTGATACCAATTTTGTGCGAATATTCTAAAGTTTACCCGAAACCACATTTTGACCGATAACTCTGTTATCGATAAATATATCGAAATGAACCAAAGTCCAAATGAAAGCTGTGGTCTTCTCCTTTCGTTTGATACAAATTTTGTTCGAATATTCCAAAGTTTACCCGAAACCACATTTTGGCCGATAGCTCTGTTATCGATAAATATATCGAATTGAACCAAAGTCCAAATGAAAGCTGGGGTCTTCCCCTTTCGATTGATACCAATTTTGTGCGAATACTTCAAATTTTACGGAAAACAACATTTTGGCCGATAACTCTATTATCGATAAATTTATCGAAATTTCATGATGCCTGTTACCTATTCTACACTAATAAGAAGCTTTCTGCAAATTTTCGTAATGATCGGGCCATTTGTTCAGACGATAAAGAACCACAAACATCCGCAGTCACTCGCAAACTTACGTTTTTATATATTAGTAAGATATACTCAATAAAAAGGGTAAGAAGGTGAAATGTATGTAGGCATATGGCAACCCTAGCACTTACGATATAATAGCATAAGTTTAGATTTAAGGTTCACGATTGTTCTCTTTTTAATAAAGTCAGTCGTTCATCAGCACTCCCCGTGTCATATTCATTCACATACATATTACGTCTGTCCGTCCGTCCGTCTGTCCGTCCGTGTACACGATAACTTGAGTAAAAATTGAGATATTTGCATGAAATTTTGTATACAGGTTACTTTCTGGCCAAGGTAGGTTGCTATTGAAAATGGGCGAAATCGGATGATAACCACGCCCCCTTTTTCGATATCGAAAATTTCGAAAATCACATAAATTGACATAGCTTCCGTAAAAACTGAGATATTTGCATGGAATTTGTTATGCAGACTACTTTCTGGCCAAGGTAGGATGCTGTTGAAAAGGGGCGAAATCGGATGATAACCACGCCGCCTTTTTCGATATCGAAAATTTCGAAAATCACATAAATTGACATAACTTGCGTAAAAACTGAGATATTTGCATGGAATTTGTTATGCAGGCTACTTTCTGACCAAGGTAGGTTGCTATTGAATATGGACGAAATCGAATGATAACCACGCCCCCTTTTTCGATATCGGTAATTTGGAAATCACATAAATTAACATAACTTAAGTAAAAATGTAGATCTTTGCATGAAATGTGTTATACAGGTTACTTTTTGGCCAATTTAGGTTGCTATTGAAAATGGACGCAATCGGATGATAACCACGCCCCCTTTTTCGATATCGAAAACTTCGAAAATCTCATAAATGGACATAACTTGCGTAAAAACTGAGATATTTGCATGGAATTTGTTATCCAGGCTACTTTCTGGCCAAGGTGAGCTGCTGTGAAAATTTTCGAAATCCGGTGATAACCACGCCCAATTTTTCGATATCGAAAATCACATAAATTAACATAAGTTGAGTAAAACTTGAGATATTCGCATGAAATTTGGTACAAAGGTTACTTTCTGGGCAAAGCAGGTTGGTGTTTAAAATGGGCGAAATCGGATGAAAACCACGCCCCCTTTTTTGATATAGAAAATTTCAAATAAGATTTTAGGGACTATATCATTGCCAAGTCATGGTATTTGTATCTCGTTCTGAAAACTAACGCTGGGTATTTAATGTTCGGTCCACCCGAACTTAGACTTCCTTACTTGTTTTTAATATCATTTTTCATATTTCTCCAGTAGTATTTTTGTCTTATTTTATTAGTCATGCGATTTATTCCTGGGTGGCCACCAAAAACAGGATCGTCATGATATTTATGAAGAATTTCTTTAA
The DNA here is from genome assembly GCA_951509765.1 of Sphenella marginata. NCBI lineage: Eukaryota > Metazoa > Arthropoda > Insecta > Diptera > Tephritidae > Sphenella > Sphenella marginata. Next base: position 2,216,145 of record OX608078.1, read on the forward strand.
TTTTTTCCTTATTTGTCACATGCATAACCTCCGGAGTTAATGCTATAATTAAATTTTTTAGAGCTTTGTTACCAATTTCTTTAAATGTGTCTACCCGGGTATAATTATTCTTAAACAATTTGTCTCCTAAGGACAACTGTATTTTTCCAATTCCCAAATTGCCGGCTTCTTTCATAAGTCTGGCAAAGAATTGACCTAAGTCAATCTTCGCCTCAACAATTAGGTTTTTTATATTAATTTCGCTGCAAAATTTTCTTTCCTTTCTTGAAACATAATTTCGGAGGATCGAAAACGAGCTGGACTAGTATTTTTACTTCACATTTATATAGCGCTTCATATATGATTGGGTTCTCTCTGTGACTTTTTATTTCTTCATTTTTACTACTGGGGTTTTTCTTAGTTTCCGATCTAGTCGTAACTTTTAATATTTTACATGCTTCTACTGACATTTCTTTTAAATCTTTAATATTAATGCGCGATAACGCGTCTGCTACATAATTTTCTTTCCCTGCTATATACTCCACATCGATATCATATTCTTCCAAATCCAATCTGATTCTAGTTAATTTTGATGAAGGGTTTTTCATCGAAAATGAGAACGTTAAAGGTCTGTGGTCTGTTTTGACCAAGAATTTTCTTCCGTAGACATATGGTCTAAAATAGGTTATGGCCCAATGAATGGCCGCTAATTCCTTCTCAATTGTTGCTTTATTAATTTCTCCCTTTGTAAACGATCTAGATGCATATGCAATTGGTAATTGTTTTCCTTCATACTCTTGGCTTAGCATAGCCCCGCAAGCATAACCACTTGCGTCAGTTGTTATACAGAATTGTTTACTGAAATTGGGATACTGTAGAACATTAGGGCTCATTAACGCAGCTTTCAAATAGTCAAAGGATTTTTTACAATCCTCCGTCCAATCAAAAACTACATTTTTCTTACAAAGTCTTGTCAATATTCTAGAGTATTGCGCAAAATTTGGAATAAATATCCGATAATAATTGCAAAATGCGACGAATCGTTTTGCCTCATCTGCATTTTTAGGAGTTGGGTACTTTTTAACAGTTTCAAATTTACTGGGATCTGGCAAAATGCCTTTGCTTGTGCATTTATGACCAAGATAAGTTACTTCCTGGTTGAAAAATATGCATTTATCTGGATGTAATTTTAAATTATATTTTCTACAAGTTGCGAAAACGTCTCGTAAATTTTTGATCATATGCTTTTCGGAGCATCCTAGTACGACTAAATCGTCCATGTATAGGAATGCTTGTGAAGTATTTAAGCCTGAGAATGCTAATGTCATCATTCTCTGAAATGAGTTTGGTGCTACCTTAAGACCATACGGTAATCTTTTAAAGCGGTACGTGCCATGGTTGGCCGTAAATGACGTGATATCTCTCGATTCTGGGCTAAGTTCTATTTGATGAAAGCCTGACATTAAGTCTAAGCATGAAAAATATTTAGCTCTTCCTAATTGATCTAATATGTCATCTATTCCTGGTAAAGGGAATTTATCTGCGGTTTATTTTTTATTTACTTGTCTGTAGTCGACAACCATTCTCCATCTTTTTTCTTGATTATTAGGGAGTGATTTTTTCGGAACCAGCAAAATTGGACTATTAAATTCAGACATTGAAGGTTCTATTATATCGTCTTTAATTAATTAATTTACTTGTTTACTTATTTCGCTCTTGTGGGCTTCTGGTACTCTGTAGTTTTTTAGGTAGACCGGGTTATTGTCTTTCATATGAAGTTTTTGTTTGTAAAAATTATTAGTGGTAATTGTTTCTGTTTCTAATGAGAAAATGTCAATAAATTCTGCGCATAATGCATTAAGTGATTCATGGGCAAAGTGAGGAAAATTTTTATTTAGTCTTTCTAATTTTTCTTTAATATTCTGCTCTTTTGTTTGATTATTATTTTTAATTATTGAATAATCATCCAAATTTTCTGTTTTTATATTAAAATTATGTAGTGTTGCATTTTTATCTGTTGTATTTATAATTCTTACGTATGATTGTTGTGAATCTACTAAGGTGTGTACTAAATATGCCTTCAGATAATTCGTGTTGTGGAATTAATAAATCAGAATTTGTATTTTTAATGTGGATTTGTCGGACTACTTCCGATCTTGCGGGAATTGATATGCTATTTATTGTCGGTTTATTAGTCATTTGAATTATTATATTTTCTGGATAATCATATGGTCTCAATATTAGGGTGTCCCCATCTTTGTTGTAATCTAAAATGCAATTATATTTTTTGATAAAATCTAAACCCAGCATTCCATCACATGGAATTGGAAAATTGTCTTCTACTATATGAAACTTGTGTTTAATCAATAGATAATCATCCTTTCTATCTGCTTTAACCGTGCCAAAGTGCTTGTTATGCCTTGGCCAATTCCTTTTAAATCTGTTTTTTTGTGAATTGTTAATAGTGACATGATCGTCAATTTGACCCTTTTTATACCTTTCATGAACATGAAATGGTATTATAACTTTGGTCCTTATACCTTTCATGAACATGAAATGGTATTATAACTTTGGTCCGATGTTTGTAAGTATGAGAAGAAGAAGAGATATACCCACTATTAAGTATACCGAAATGATCAGGGCGATAAGGCGAGTTGATTTAGCCATGTCCGTCTGTCCGTCCGTCCGTCCGTCCGTCCGTCCGTCCGTCCGTCTGTTTGAACGCAACCTAGTCCCTCAGTTTTTGAGATATCTCGATGAAATTTTGCAAGCAGGCGCCATTTTGCATAGGATTAATCATTTGTCGGAACCAGCAAGATCGGACCAATAGAAGGCATAGCTCCCATACAATCGATTGTTCCGATAAATGGCTTTTGGCCTATAACTCTTGCAATTCAAAAGCTAGGAACGTAAAATTTTGCAAGTTTAGTACAAATTGTATTTGCAACGTGCGTAGTGAAAATGACTCAGATCGGACCAACATGACATATAGCTCCCATATAATCGATAGTTTCGATAAATGGGTTTTGGGCTATAATTTTTGCAGTTAAAAAGCTAGGAACGTTAAACTTTGCACGTTTGCTACATATTATACATGTAACATATGTAGGCAAAATCAGCCAGATCGGACCAACATAACGTATAGCTCCCATACAATCGATTGTTCCGATAAGTGTGGTTTATCATTCATGAAAGGTATAAAGCCTTCGGCACAGCCGAAGACAGCCCTTTCCTTACTTGTTTATAATTGAAATATCCGCTCCTGTATCGATCAGGAGGGTTGAAATGGAATCATTTAGAGTTGTCTTGGAAGATATGTAGCTATTTAGGTGTAAATTGAAGACATATAATTTTTTATTTACTGAGGTGGAGTTTGTTGGTTTTCCTGCTGCGTAGCAGTTCGGACATTTCTAGTATTATTGCTAGTATTTCCTCGCGATCCGAAACTTCGACCGGATCTTTGGTTATTTTATCGGTTATTATTGTTATTATTATTGTTATTGTAGTTATTGAATGTTCTTCTTTGATTACCTCTATAATTACCATTCTATAACCTCTGCTGAAGTTACCTCTAAAATAATTTTGCTTGCGAATGTGCAAAAGGGAATTTGGGTTACCAGTCACCTCTGTGCAACTGTTAGTAAATTTTGATATAGCCTCGTTCATTGAGTTGAACGTTCCGGCTTGCATTATAGTTTTTACCTTGTCATTGGAGCAATTTTTACACATAGCTTTTACGGCTGATTGTGTTGCATACTTGGATGCTAGTTCTGGCGTTAATCCGTCAGATATGTATGCTCCTTCCAATGATTTTGTTAATTTTTAAATTTCGGCAGTGTATTGGTTTGCCGTTTTGCTCCGCTGTTGCACATTCAGGAGTTTTGCTGCCAAAACTTCAACTGATTCGCCTTTAATTGCTGTTTTTAATTTTTGTTTGATTGCTACTATGGTCGTTTCTGAGCTTATATAATTACTAGCTGTGCCCTTTAGTTTTGTTTTAATAAGAGATACTGCGATAGGCTCGTGGTCCTCTTTGATTAATTCGAGGATATCGAGGGCGTCCAGAAAACTAGGTAGGTTTTCTGCCTTGCCATCGAACTCTGGTAAGATCGATGACGCAGTTTTAATAAAAGTAGTGATCGCTTGTGCCATTTTGGAGTCTGTTTGTGCACTTCCTTCCGTTAGTGCAACTGTTGGCTGTTTCGAGGAAGTTGCTACCTGTGTGGCAGCAGGGCCTGTTTCTTGTTTTTCCTCAATATCTGATCCGCTTTCGATCAAATATGTGTCGAAATCAATTTCGATGTTTTTCCCGTAGGATGTAGGTATCACAATATCGATATTATATCTTGATAATGATGATACCAATTTGTCCCTAATATATGTGTATATTTGGTAGGATTCTGACTGGTGAGCTGGTGTGGATTTTATTATCTTTCCCGTGTTATTTAGTGACAGCAGTATAACATTGAGATGTTTCTTTACTGTCTCTGCTTTTATTTTTATATTTTTGCATATGCATTTATATGATTTTTCTGCGTTGGTTTTTTCCTCATTCAGCTTTGTAAGAATTTCATCCCATTTACTCATTTGGAATAGGTAGAGAAATTCTTAGACTTTATCCAGTCCGTCGGCGCGACTCAGGTATTTCTTCTTCAATACCTTGTTATGGATTGAGTATATTTTTAAAAGCAGATTCAGACATGTGCAGACCGTCACAATCAAGAGCAATACCTTTATGAAGTCCAATGCTTTGGTGTGGTCAATTACTTGAATGGAATTGATCACATTCGCATTAGGCTCTTCCGGTTTCGAAAAATTTTCTTTCATCTATCTAGGGTTTTTATCCCTATGCATTTTTAGTTTATTTAAAAAAAAACTTTAGTACATATTGAAATTCTTAATATTCAAATTAATTTAAGCTTATAAGAAAAATACTCCAGGAGGCTATTGGTCTTCGGGAACATCTTGCATCTGCTTTATTTGGTTTCTGGGACGTCCTATATTCCACTTATTATGCCGCTTATAACAACTTGTAAAGACATTTTTCTGTTGTTATCTTCTTCCTTATAATTTCCTGTTGTTTATTATCAACTGCCTGCCTGAGCTGTTCGTGAAACTCCCTTAACTTCTTTTTATGCTTTAACCGTTTACCCCCACGCTTTCGCTTAGGCGTTGGTTCTGGTACCTGGGGTATCTTTGTTAAGGCCTCCTCTTTTCGTTTCTGTTGCCTTTTCAAATACTCCTCTATTGTAAGGGGCTTGGGCCCAACTTTAAGATCTATGTTTTGGGCGGCATGAAAGTGTTCCCACTTTTTTAAGATTTTATCGAAATCGTCCATAAAATATTCGCGGATCTGTATTTTGAATTAATTTACGAGGACAGCAGCTAATTGTATTGCCGCGTTTGTCCTGGCCTTATTTTTATTAAAAGGACAGCAGGAAGTTGCCTTGCTGCGTATGTCCTGTCCTAATATTATTGAAAGGACTGCAGCAAATTTCTTTGCTACGTTTGTCCTTATTTACAGATTCGTAAGCAGGATCGCCATGAAAAATGGGGCATCCAGAGAATGAAATAAAATTTAGTGTGTTGGCTGCGTGCCAAAGAATCATTCTGTTTTATTATAAAAATGTTAACCTATTTATACAAAAATTATTTCTTACTTTTTACTTATTTACTACGATACATATTTACTCTAATTCTTACATACTAAATCAAAAGAGAATCAAGAGATAATGCATTCCAATGCATGCATGTGCATATGTATGTACATATGCGCATACATAAATATACATATTTTTCAAAGCATATAAAAGCGTTTGCCCAATTCGTGGGAAAACTACGCATACCCAAAATACATAACATCAGCAATAATTTTGGCTGGGAGTTTGTTTACGTTGGCGGTCGGTAATTAACCCGGTGCTAGCGCTTGCATATATATGTACGCATTTATATATGCAAGCGTTTTGGATACATATATATGTATTTTAATATACCGTCTGTATGTAGGCATGTGCATGCATTGGACACACTACAATATTTCGATAAATTTATCTATAACTAAGTTATCGGTAAAAATGCGATTGCAGAAAAACCTTAATATTACCCTACAATAGTGTACCAAATCAACATTTGAAGTTGAATTCATCCTGGCACAATTTGTCAAAATTGAATTCTTAAAAGGCCCCCGAACGTTACCAACGAATACCTCAAAAGAACATTTTTGAAAACCAGTTTTTTAATATTCTTTTTCAAAATTTGGTAAATTCTTCAGTAGGCAATAATCACACTAATATTATAAATGTGAATGTAGCGATGTTTGGATGTCCAGACGTTTGCTTCTGTTACTCAATCAATGGCAAGACGGATTTTGATGAAGTTAGTAACGCATACAGGTTATAGTCTGGAAGGAGTTATAGGCTATTTTTTTTTATTAATTCTGGGGGTTCGGACGCTTCTAGGGACCATTACTTTTTGATATTTTTTCCCCCCATACAATTCTGAGTATACTTGACCTATACTTATGATCATGGTACAATTAACAGGTAGACGCAGAAATAAAAAGCAACCCTGCTATGTATTTTGCTGGTTAGTGAATTGTCAACAATATCTTGTGTCAAAGTCATGCCAAAAGTGATAGAAGCTATGGCTGGTTATTGCTGCAAAGTTTTTTGCGCTGCTGCCATGAAGCCAGCGCATTGCCGGTATTAGCGCAATGTGTCTACGCAACTAAGCTAAGTATTCATTTGGCTCCGCGCAATTGTGTATTTGCTTGGAATAAAGACTGACACCAACTTGAGGGTAGCGCAGTTTAGAAAACAAAATCAATCTTAAGATAAAGAATCCCAATTCGAAACCTAACCCTCCCAAAAGTGAATTATGATTCTTTGGACTGGAACACACCTTTCGGCTGCTGCCGTGGTATGGCGGAAGCATTGCTGGCGGAAGATCCAACGTTCGAGTACCGGGACAGTGAACATCAAGAAAGGTATGAAAAAGTTTATTCAAAACCAGGATAATCCCTTGGCAGTGGCTTTCTAAACTTTTCGAGTGAATTTCGGTCACGGAAGAACTTCCAGCAAGAATTGCAATTTACGTTACTTGTTATATAGGTGGCACTGGCTACGAGACTATAGTAATTGAAAAAAGTTGTTTTCGAAACTGCTTGACGGCAGATCTTTTTGAACTACTGACAGAATTTGTATTCAAATATTTTTTGTGCCCGGATGAACATTTTATCAAAATATGAAGTTAATTCAAAAGCGCCTGTAGCAACAACAGCGGTAACAACGCAATAACAGATGTGGTGTTATACAGCTTTGATATAACAAGTTTACATTTCAATATTGTTTACATGTGTAAAAAAAAAACGAAATGAAAGTTAATGTTTTTTCAGCAACATTTGTACAATTTTTCGCGTTTAGTGCCTGTTTTTAGAAGTAAATTGATCGATAACTGAGTTATCGGTGAAAATGTGATTGCCCAAAAACCTTAAACTTGAACTACAATATGGGTATGGGTCAAAATGCGATTGCCCGAAAACCTTAATATTCCCCTACAATATGGGTATCAAATCAACATTTGAAATTGAATTCATCCTGGCACAATTTGTCAAAATTGAATTCTTGAAAGGCCCCCTAACGTTACCAACGAATACCTCAAAAGAACATTTTTGAAAACCAGTTTTTTAATATTCTTTTTCAAAATTTGGTAAATTCTTCAGAAGGCAATAATCATACTAATATTATAAATGTGAATGTAGCGATGTTTGGATGTCCAGACGTTTGCTTCTGTTACTCAATCACGTGAGAATGGCAAGACGGATTTTGATGAAGTTAGGAACGCATACAGGTTATAGTCTGGAAGGAGTTATAGGCTATTTTTATACCTAGTAGTGCTTCGCACACAAGGTATATTAACTTCATTCGCCTAACGGTAGTATGTAACGGCATAAACGAATCGAGATAGATATTGACTTATATATATCAAAATGTTCAGGAGGAAAAGAGAAATTGATTGAGCCATGTCAGGCCGTCCGTCCGTCTGTGAACACGATAACTTGAGTAAATCTTGAGATATCTCAATGAAATTTGGTATGCAGGTTCCTTTTCACTTATCTCGGAGCGCTATTGAAAATAGGCAAAATCGGTTAAAAGCCACGCCCACTTTCTATATATATAATATTTTCGAAAATACAAAAAGAGTGATTATTCAGTACATAATACACCTATAAGGATAAAATTTGGTGTGTACCTTACCGTTAAAGCAAAAAATAAATTTGTGAAGAAATTTTTAAAAAAGGGCATGGCACCGCCCACTTTTGATTAAGTCAAATTTGGAAATATTATTAATCATAAATCAAAAACCGCTCAAGATAGCAAAATAAAATTCAGCACACATATTTATATTAATACAGGCAATATTTCGAAAAAAAATTATCGAAATCGGGTTAGACCCACGCCCAATTTTATACGAAAGATTTTGAAAAGGATCATAGATATATTGAATATGCTATAACTTTGCTTAAACTAGCTGTATATCATTTCTATTTCACCTCTAAAGTGTTCGTGGGCAAAGAAAGTCGAAAACACAAAATTTTTGGAAAATGGGCGTGGCCCCGCCCCTTTATGGGGGATTATTCCATAAAACGTTCCATGCCATAACTCCGGTAATTGACTCTTTGCTATAAAAATAAACAAACTCGGTGAACGGACACGCCCACTTTTTGAACACAGTTTTGAAAAATTTCTTTGTAAAATTAAAATCGCGATATTTCCATAACTGTATAAGTTATATATATAAGATTTTACACACTTAATAAGCTTTTTAAGAAAAACTAAACTGCAATTGTGGATTTTGTTGAAGTAGGCGTGGCGCAGCCCACTTTTCAGCAAAAAAGGTCTGTTATTTTCAAAAGCGATTGCTTGAAATTTCAAGAAGGTATTTCAATGAAAGTTAGTGAGATGCTTTCCAATAGTATGTAGTATACTCCTGCCAAAAATTATGCAAATCGAATGACAAACAAGCAAGATTTACGGGAAAGTAGTTAACTCCCTATTGCTTTTTTTTTATTAATTTTTTTTATTTTCATACCTTTCATAAGCCCCATGCAAAACTATTTCTATTTTGTTATTTAGTGATAATTTAATTTACCACTTACAACAGAAGTGTTTTTAATCGAAAACAATCAGTTGTTTTATACCACCTTTTCAGGTATTAAAATAGACCTGAATTAATTGGGATAAAGCAACAGATCACTACTAGATATTTAACGTTCGGTTACATCCGAACGTAGACTTCCTTACTAGTTTTTTATTAATTTTGGGGGTTCGGACGCTTCTAGGGACCATTACTTTTTGATATTTTTTTCCCCCATACAATTCTGAGTATACTTGACCTATACTTATGATATTTCGCATATATGTAGGTATAGGATGGCCCCAGGTTATATATTTAGATAAATTTATCGATAACTAAGTTATCGGTCAAAATTCGATTGCCCGAAAACCTTAATATTACCCTACAATATGGGTATCAAACGAAAGAAGATAGCTCCAGGTTTAATTTGGACTTCGATATATTTCGATACATTTATCGATAACTGAGTTATCGGTGAAAATGTGATTGCCCGAAAACCTTAAACTTGACCTACAATATGGGTATCAAGCGAAAGGGGAAGGCCCCAGGTTTCCTTTGTACTTGGATATATTTCGAAAAATTGATCGATAACTGAGTTATCGGTCAAAATGCGACTGCCCGAAAACCTCTATATTACATTACAATATGGGTATCAAACGAAAGAAGATAGCTCCAGGTTTAATTTGGACTTCGATCTATTTCGATAAATTTATCGATAACTGAGTTATCGGTGATTGCCCAAAAAACTTAACATTACTCTATAATATGGGTATACAACGAAAGGAGAAGGCCGCAGGTTTCATTTGGACTTCGATAGGTTTCGGTAAATTGATCGATAACTGAGTTAACGGTGAAATTGCCCAAAAACCTTAAACTTGCCCTACAATATGGGTATCAAACGAAAGGGGATAGCTCCAGGTTGCATTTGGACTTCGATCTATTTCGGTAAATTGATCGATAACTGAGTTATCGGTAAAAATGTGTGTCTAAGCTTTAGAGTAGGCGAGTTGTTTTTTAATTTATTATTATTTTTTATTTTATTTTATTATTTATCTCAGGTGCTATGTGACCGTTTTGCTCAAATTGTATGTATTCATTTGGCTCAGGTTCTGACGACCATGTTTGCCTAAATGTTCAAAATTGTTCTTTGGAGAACGGGAGGGTATGTATGTATTATTGGTGGCGAGCACTGTTGGCTCTGAGGCATGGCGCGATTGGCTTCCTCATTTTCTGTATGAAAAACCACCTTTTGGCTCAGGCCTAGGCGACCGTCTTGCTCAAAAGGTATTTATTCATTTGGATCAGGTTCTGACGACCATGTTTGCCTAAAATATTCTTTGGAGAACGAGAGAGTATATATGTATTATTGGTGGCGAGCACTGTTGGCTCTGAGGCATGGCGCGATTGGCTTCCTCATTTTCGGTATGAAAAACCACCTTTTGGCTCAGGCCTAGGCGACCGTCTTGCTCAAAAGGTATTTATTAAATCATTTGGCTCAGGTTCTGATGACCGTGTTGCGCAAATGTTAAAAACATTTTGTTCTTTATAGAACGGGAGGTGCGAGACACCTGTGACACCCTATATGGATTTATTGGTGGCGAGCACTGTTGGCTCTGAGGAATGGTGCGATTGGCTTCCTCATTTTCACTTGGAAAAACCACCTTTTGGCTCAGGCCTAGGCGACCGTCTTGCTCAAAAGGTATTTATTAAATCATTTGGCTCAGGTTCTGATGACCGTGTTGCGCAAATGTTAAAAACATTTTGTTCTTTATAGAACGGGAGGTGCGGGACTCCTGGGACACCCTGTGTTTAGGCCCGATGCCTAAAGTCTAAAAAAATGCGCCACCCTAATGTCACATTTCATTTTATACAAACCCCAACACCAAGCCGCCCACATGTATGTACATGCACGCATATTCATGTTTGTCAGCAAACATATACATGCATGTGGGTGTGCATGTGTCGGTTCACCTCCCCTTAAAACCGGAGGCTGAAATTCGGGGTTCAACGGTTGTCCGCGACTGGACAACCGTCTACTTTTTCAGCGATCGTCAGAGTAAGAACACGTCCCGACCACCCCAGGAATTTCATCGTCAGCCAATATTAAAAAGGTAATATTTCCATTGTACAATTAGCATATTTTTAGCTCAATAAACGGCCACATTTATAACGAGAATTTTCGTTCTTTCTCATTTCTTTCTTCCACTAAATTACAAATCGACTGCGGTGCGTCCGAGCCACGGCCGCTCCTAGTAACCACCACAACCGATTTGTTCATGGTCCATCTCACCGTAGAAGCGAACTAAGAGCAACCGATACAGTCCACAACAACAACAAACACAATCGAAGATTTAAACATCCCAGATCAATATTTCATTTTACTAACATTCATCGTTGGATAAATCCACTGAGCCACTCACAGCCATATAACCACTGCCGCAAGGAAGCTGCCACAAACAACACAGAAAACATACATACAACATACGCGGCCGATCACCACATCAAAGCACGTAAGTTGTATATTTCTTGCCACTTTTTTTTGTGCTGCGAACTACCTTTTTTTTTTTAAAAAGTGCCACAGTTTTGTATTTTTAAAGTATCCGCGAGTAAAATCAAAATATAAGTGCGATAAGTGCATAAATTGAATTCGTTCTTTTCTATTTAATTTCACATACATAGAAACCTTTAGACACAAGAGTTAACATAACCTCATTTTCGTTGCAAAGTCACTGAGCCTTCGGACAATTGTTTTTGTTTTTGCTTTTCACTTTTTTTTGTAATAAATATTACATTGGTTTATCTTAGGCGAGTTTTTCTTTTCAACCCAAATTGACTGGGGTTTGTTTAATTCACAACACAATTATTTGCACAGTTTTCTTTTGTCACTAAATATTCACTTCATCGTCCATTTTGATTCACCGCGCACTTTATTTGTGGTTCTTTTGTTTACATTCCTTTGCGGCAATACTAACACATACATATATATATATAAACATATCCCCGATAGCGTGTGGGTGGCGAGTTATTCAAATAGTACAAATTTGAATTTATTGTTGAATTTTAACAAAATATTCAGACGATTCGGCCAAGTCTGCAATAAATAAATTAAATTTAATTAAAAGCACAAATCAATTGCGTTCAATTTCAAAGGTTTTATTGAGTTGGGGTTGAATTTTTCTGGGTGTAACTACTGCCATTCCCTTGGATTCTATATTCTATCTATTGCACGGTTGAGCATTTCCCGTACCTTTGTTCTACTGTTCTGCCTTTAATTACACATCTCGTAAAAACCCAAAATATGGAAAGCTTCATTAGGTTGGCTGACACGATCAGCGAATTCGAAGCTGACTATAATGAGATAGATGATTCCGCCCACACCAAGTTTACTCTTGGCCTTCAACAAGAGGACTTGAAGTCAATGTGGAGGAAAACGAGAACGGCCCAAGATGAGTTGTTAAACTCAAATAAGTTAGAAGCTTCTGACATAGTAGCAGTGAAATTAAAATTCAAGAAGGCATACGCCATATATTTACGCTGCATGTCAGACATGGCTACACGCCAAGCGACGTTCACAAAACCCGATTCCAAAACGGAAGAAAAGCCAGAATTTGAGCAGAGTATCCGCCTGCCTCCTTATGATACTGAAGTTTTCAAGGGCGATTACTTGTCATGGCCAACATTTCGTGACATGTTCACTGCCATTTATATACTGAATAAGCGCCTAACACCGGTTGAGAAACTGTTCCATCTCAACAATAAAATACAAGGTGAGGCAAAAGATATTGTCAAAAAATGTCCTCTTACAAATGAGGGATTCGAAACAGCGTGGAGAAACTTATGCGAGAGATACGAAAATAAACGTATACTGGTGAACTCGCAACTCCAAATTTTGTTCAACTTAAAAAAGGTAGAGAGTGAGTGTGGTAGCGCAATTAAAACATTGCAACGCGATATAAATAATTGCCTTTCGTCCTTGCGAAGTCATAAAATTGACACTTCGAACTGGGATGCAATTATTACTTACTTATGCTCAACGAAATTGCCGGAAAGTACGCTAGGTCTATGGGAGCAAAGCATAGACCATAAAGTGGAAATATCCAAGTGGGAAGATATGGACAAATTTTTGTCCAACCGCTTCCAGACACTTGAAACAGTGTCGGGGTTCATAGGGGCTTCTTCGAAAGCGCAGAAACCGCAATCTACGCGACCTGCCAACGAAACCCCTACAAAAAGACTTGGCGCATACCAAGCAAATGTCACAAAGTTACTGTGCACAAAATGCAAATCAAACTCCCACAGATTGCGAAATTGTCCCCGTTTTCTAAAATTAACGCCGGTGGAGCGAATTGATTTCGTTAAATCCACCAAGGGCTGCCTAAACTGCCTATCCCCAGGACATACAGTGTCGAGGTGCAGCAGTTCGTACGACTGCAACAAATGCCACTCTCGACGTCATACGCTCCTGCATGCGGAGTCTCTACAGACGCAGGCAACCAGCAGCCCGAATCAGTATAATGCTGATAATGCTGCCTCTACTTCTCAACAGGCACAACAGAGACGGGAAGTTTCAAACTCAAGCTCGGATTCTTACCGAAATGTAAAATCCTGCCATGTACATTCAAGTGCAGGTGTGCTGCTAGGGACAGCTCGAGTCACCATTCATCATAATGGTACAGACTTCCCAGCAAGAGCACTGATAGATTCTGGCTCAGAATGCTCGTTCATGACAGAACGGCTAAAACGCCGAATCAATTTACCAGCAAAAAGGATGCATGCCCAAGTTTCGGGTATCACTAATGCTGTGTCGGCTCAAGTCAAGGCGGCCTCCCACATTGAACTCCGTTCACCAGTGGACCCTTGCTTTAGCCTAAAAACTTCTGTGCTAATTCTAGCCAAACTAACTGGGAATCTGCCATCCTGCCATATCGACGCAACGACTATGCAGGCATTCCCAGACTTAGTCTTGGCAGATAAGAGATTCTACGTTAATGAAGAGGTAGATCTCATACTTGGCGGAGATATATATCCGCAATTAATACGGAGCGGACTAAAAAAGAATGTACTAAGTACGCTTCTCGCTCAAGAAACGGTGTTCGGTTGGATACTAACCGGGCGTGTAGACGTACCCAATCCAACCAGAAATATAGTGTCGTTCTACAATTCTTTGGGGTGGCAGGGACCTTCTTGGTTACAAGAAGACAACTCACAATGGCCAGTGCAAGAACACGAATACCATAATACTATACTTCCGTGGAGGAAAAGAGAGCGCAGGCCTGCGCAATATCAAAGCAACAACTTCTGCAGGCGAGGGAAAGTGGAATACTTATCCGAACTTCAAAAACGAGTGAAGTGGAAGCATCCGAAACAAAACATTAAGGTGGGAGATCTTGTTGTCATCAAAGAAGACAACTTGACTCCGAATGAATGGAGGCTCGGTAGAGTTACGCACGTACACCTCGGCGAAGATAACCGAGTGCGTGTAGTGGACCTCGTAACCGAAAAAGGGCAGATCAGAAGACCGTTGGTCAAATTGATTCTGCTCCCTATGGAGGGTTCGGATGGCGAGAGACCCGCTGTCTCATCATCACCATCCACTCCACCTCCAACCAAGACCCTACCATCTCCCATATCCCAAACTTCCACCCTTCACTCGCTACCCTTAACGAGGACAATAGAAAGCCTATCGCAGAAGGTCGAACCATTCTGCCAAAGAAAGCCTAATCGCACTCGAAAACGAGGCCAGAGAAAACCTAACGCAGAAAGGCGAACCTTTCTGCCACTGAAAATTAATCCATCTGCCACGACAAGTTGGCAGCAAATGGACCCACCCTCGTCTACATACCCCCAAGATACTAAGAAATAAACATGTTTATATAAACTTGCCCGTGTCACTCGCCCTGGAGGACACTTACTCCATCATACCGCAATTTAATCATATATGTATACCTGAAAATACGAAAAATTAGTATCGTTCTACAAGGATTTAAAATATGTCTATTCTAACTGAGGTCGGAAAAAAATCGAACGATGGCAAACTTTTAATTGCAAATATCTCTCGACCTAACGAGATTACCGAACTTCCGCCCTCGAAATATTGTCACTAAGGCCAAAACGCGTCGTTTGACACCTTTCCAGACATTTTTGGAGGTGTTTTAGCAGTTGACAGTTGTGGTATACAATTACCGAAAAAGTTCATTAATCAAGAGAAGGAACTCTTGCCATTCGAATGGCACCCATTAAAACTCCCGCAGTGCCGAAAGAACGGAGTTAAGCCCACTTGTCATCCCATTACTGCCTGACATTGATGGGCTAGCATAGCCACAACGCCTCCAAATAAACCGCGAAAATATCCGCCCCTGGTATATGCCAACCTAGGCCCAAACACGTCGTTTTACACCCTTCCCGATATCGTCGGGAGTGGTTTTAGACGTTGGCAGTGGATGTATAAACATACCATCCAGGAGCTAATTTTGTGCACTATCATCGATAGGAAAGTGCATGCGGACAGACTGAACCTGGACTGAGTTTAAATACATACATATATTAATACCTCTATTACTATCCACCGCTACCGTCACGCAGAAATCTGCATTGAAAATGTCCACGCAAAACAAAGGACTACAAGTTGTAAGCCAATCGATCTTGGATGCCGTGTGGGCATCATGCCCATGTCCATCAAATACAAGGTGCACCATCAAGTGTATGTACCGAGAAAATTTAGCCCCAAGCATCAGGTAATAGCTGACGTGCTTCTGCCGTACGCATTGTTGGAAAATATGAATCATGATGCACAGCACGCAAATGTGGATAATGGTTGGACAAGCGCTTGTGATGAGAATTTAGGCCCACACCTAACAAATGGTGACTAAGGGTCCAAAAATACCGTGCAGCCTGTGGCTAAATACTATCAGTATTTTTTAAGGTACTTTTTCTTCAAAAAAGGATTTGGCCACATGAAAAACGAAAAAAAAACCGACAAGGAAGTTACCATTCCTGCACTGCAGGCGCTGCGTATAATGTTTACTCTTTAGTTGCTTAACGCTTAAGTTGGCAGCGCTCAATGCTCAAAGTTCGCTAGTCAAACTTGTTTGGAGTTAAATGACTTAAACAGGCGTTGGTGTCGCTAATTTGTGTGCCGGCACTGAGTCATAGATAACTAACTAGCTATATATTGCAATCTAAAAACGACGGCACTACTTTACTAATCGTAACTCACGCGTTGAATATCAATGGATATAGTTATCGTAGTTCCGCCAGTAAAAGTTAATATAGCCATCCAATGATGCATAGTGAGAGTTGATCTAGATGGATGGCACCGGAAATTCCCACAAATATAAGATCAGCAACTCGAAGCATTTGAAAGCTGGAAAAACAAGTCCAATATAGCCCTGCAAGCGGCAACACAGAAGCAATTACATCTGACATTGCAGGCATATCGGCGAGAAACTCGACCTCACCTCTAGTTGTTATGTTTTCGCCTTCTGCACCTGTCCCTCGGCGTTGAAGAAAAATATGTTGTTTATAGATGACAAAGCAAAGGAATTATCCTGCAAACGTGGCAGCCGTTTTGATGGGGATGTTGGAATCGACGACATTTACTATTACTGCGTTCGGCTTCCAACGAGTCGCTCCATTGTGGCAACAAAACATTCAAGGCACCTGAGCAAACGTATATGAGCGGTATATATATACATTAACGCTTCCACGATTAAGGAAGGTATCACAGACTATCCCACTGAAAATCAAATACATAATCCAAAGCATGAAAACCTGCAAAGAAAAAAACCAAACATTAAGATTTGCACCGAATATATGTATATACGTACATATGTATATGTCCATGCAAATGTGTCTCAAATGCATGTGCCGGCCGCCACAGCATTGGAGACACCATATTTTCAAAGTAATTTGCGCTGCTACCGAAACGACACAGTATTTCGGGCAGCGCGAATAAAACTTACCTAATCCTGTCCTTATGTCCATGCGTCCAGCAGGCGATCCTCCACGATTTCATCCATGTGTCCATTGAGATCTGAAAAGGAAAAATTAGGTTATGCATATGGATGAAAATGAAAGAAAATTTACCACATACCTCTGCTACTGCGACCACGCGTGCCAAAAATCCATGAAGAATGAATTGTTCTACATAATGTCAATATGTATAACAATGAATTTTTCTAACGACTCACTAGCAAAGCGTGAGTAAACACATATGTATATGGATGTGTGGTTCAATTGAACCGTCGCTCAATGCGAGCGCCATACATATATGTAAATATGTTTGCTGATGATCACGCCAGCGCGCTAGTGATGCTACGGTTTTGGCGACGGGTACCAAAAACCCGACATGCCGAAAAATCGGGACCGCTTACTGCGGGCGAAGGGGGGACGAAATATACGTTCGTCCCACTCCTAGGCGACCGTGCCGAGGCCAAAAAAAATTAAAAAAGTCCAAAAAATAAAAAAAATTTTTTCACTTCGGGAAAAATTTTTTTTTGGTTGTTGAATTTTTTTTGATTTTGGGTTTGTTTTTTTCAGAGGGGCAGGACTGTTTTGCCCACAAAACAACCATACCAAACCCGAAAACCGCCCTCCACTCACACTCTCTACCCGGATCGGTACCGAATGTCAGTACCGACCAAAGCGGAAATGTCGCTGTGTGCGCAGCCCTAATGAGCACAAGTGAACCACAAGTAGCAGAATAGATATATGTACATATGTATGTACCAAAAATAGCAAAACTCACTACAGGGTGATCCCCTAGTTACAATAAAATGTTCTTTGGATGCGTTCCAGTGGGACGGTGCCGTACGGCAACTTTTTGCAAATATTATGTCTGCCAATCAGTTGCATTAGGCTGCAAACTAGAAAAGACATAAGAAACATAAAAATATATTCATATATAAATATGTATAATTTCGCCAAATTATAGCGCTCTCGCCACCCACGCTTACCAGCGTCGTTCATATAACGGCGCCAGCATCGAACCTGGTTCGGAACCACGGCCATTCCGACCAGTACACGGGGTATCGGACTCACTGCCGTTCCGACCCTTGCGAACGAGTTTCACATAAACTCGACAATTTAGACTGGCCATTCAGCCGTGCCAGCTAAATCTTTTGCTATCGACAATTTAGACTGGCCATTCAGCCGTGCCAGCTAAATCTTTTTTCTATCGAAAATTTAGACTGGCCACGCAGCCGTGCCAGCTAAATACAAGCCACGGGACTCACACCTGCGTAGACTGGCCACACTGCTGCGCCAGCTACGCAACCGCAGCCATTAGTATGTAAGTTAGATTAAGCATCAAATAAAAATAAATTTTTTATTTTTTTTTTTCTCCCTCTCCTCGTTTCTGGGTTTTACCATACGTAAATCAAATTTTACTGGCAAGAAATATACAACTTTTTATTTGTTCAAAGTTTCTTCCACCTAGCTCTAGATACGAAGCGGTTGTACGGCCAAAACCTCAAACTTTGGGAGGTTACTCGAGGATAGACGGTGGTGACGGCGCCATCCGGCACTCATCATCCTAGCTTTAAGCCAGTAGATTTAAGACGACGTGGCCGAAAATCCTGGGGGCGGATTAGGATGTTGCGTATCGCAAGGGGGCCGGCATGTTTAGGCCCGATGCCTAAAGTCTAAAAAAATGCGCCACCCTAATGTCACATTTCATTTTATACAAACCCCAACACCAAGCCGCCCACATGTATGTACATGCACGTATATTCATGTTTGTCAGCAAACATATACATGCATGTGGGTGTGCATGTGTCGGTTCACCTCCCCTTAAAACCGGAGGCTGAAATTCGGGGTTCAACGGTTGTCCGCGACTGGACAACCGTCTACTTTTTCAGCGATCGTCAGCGTAAGAACACTTCCCGACCACCCCAGGAATTTCATCGTCAGCCAATATTAAAAAGGTAATATTTCCATTGTACAATTAGCATATTTTTAGCTCAATAAACGGCCACATTTATAACGAGAATTTTCGTTCTTTCTCATTTCTTTCTTCCACTAAATTACAAATCGACTGCGGTGCGTCCGAGCCACGGCCGCTCCTAGTAACCACCACAACCGATTTGTTCACCCTGAATGAATTTGTTGGTGGCGAGCACTGTTGGCTCTGAGGCATGGCGCGAGATTGGCTTCCTCATTTTCCTTATGAAAAACCACCCTTTGGCTTTCCAAAATATAAACTATATCTTCGAAATATTTTATAAAATGATTGCGAATTACAATAGCATGCAATGCAAATAAAATAAACGAATGAAATAACCGTAGCTTATGTATGTATGTCGCTTAAACAATGTGATTGCCCAAAAACCTTAAACTTGCCCTACAATATGGGTATCAAATGAAAGGGGATAGCTCCAGGTTTCATTTGGACTTCGATCTATTTCGATAAATTTATCGATAACTGAGTTATCGGTGATTGCCCAAAAAACTTAACATTACTCTATAATATTGGTATAAAACGAAAGGAGAAGGCAGCAGGTTTCATTTGGACTTCGATAGGTTTCGGTAAATTGATCGATAACTGAGTTATCGGTGAAAATGTGATTGCCCAAAAACCTTAAACTTGCCCTACAATATGGGTATCAAACGAAAGTGGATGGCCCCAGGTTTCATTTGTACTTCAATATATTTCGATAAATTGATCGATAACTGAGTCATCGGTCAAAATGCGACTGCCCGAAAACCTCTATATTACATTACAATATGGGTATCAAACGAAAGAAGATAGCTCCAGGTTTAATTTGGACTTCGATCTATTTCGATAAATTTATCGATAACTGAGTTATCGGTGATTGCCCAAAAAACTTAACATTACTCTATAATATGGGTATACAACGAAAGGAGAAGGCCGCAGGTTTCATTTGGACTTCGATAGGTTTCGGTAAATTGATCGATAACTGAGTTATCGGTGAAAATGTGATTGCCCAAAAACCTTAAACTTGCCCTACAATATGGGTATCAAACGAAAGTGGATAGCTCCAGGTTTCATTTGGACTTCGATCTATTTCGGTAAATTTATCGATAACTGAGTTATCGGTGATTGCCCAAAAAACTTAACATTACTCTATAATATGGGTATAAAACGAAAGGAGAAGGCAGCAGGTTTCATTTGGACTACGATAGGTTTCGATAAATTGATCGATAACTGAGTTATCGGTCAAAATGCGACTGCCCGAAAACCTCTATATTACATTACAATATGGGTATCAAACGAAAAGGGATAGCTCCAGGTTTAATTTGGAATTCTATCTATTTCGGTAAATTTATCGATAACTGAGTTATCGGTGATTGCCCAAAAAACTTAACATTACTCTATAATATGGGTATACAACGAAAGGAGAAGGCCGCAGGTTTCATTTGGACTTCGATAGGTTTCGGTAAATTGATCGATAACTGAGTTATCGGTGAAAATGTGATTGCCCAAAAACCTTAAACTTGCCCTACAATATGGGTATCAAACGAAAGGGGATAGCTCCAGGTTTCATTTGGACTTCGATCTATTTCGGTAAATTTATCGATAACTGAGTTATCGGTGATTGCCCAAAAAACTTAACATTACTCTATAATATGGGTATAAAACGAAAGGAGAAGGCCGCAGGTTTCATTTGGACTTCGATAGGTTTCGGTAAATTGATCGATAACTGAGTTATCGGTGAAAATGTGTGTCTAAGCTTTAGAGTAGGCGAGTTGTTTTTTAATTTATTATTATTTTTTATTTTATTTTATTATTTGGCTCAGGTGCTATGTGACCGTTTTACTCAAATTGTATGTATTCATTTGGCTCAGGTTCTGACGACCATGTTTGCCTAAATGTTCAAAATTGTTCTTTGGAGAACGGGAGGGTATGTATGTATTTTTGGTGGCGAGCACTGTTGGCTCTGAGGCATGGCGCGATTGGCTTCCTCATTTTCTGTATGAAAAACCACCTTTTGGCTCAGGCCTAGGCGACCGTCTTGCTCAAAAGGTATTTATTCATTTGGCTCAGGTTCTGACGACCATGTTTGCCTAAAATGTTCTTTGGAGAACGAGAGAGTATATATGTATTATTGGTGGCGAGCACTGTTGGCTCTGAGGCATGGCGCGATTGGCTTCCTCATTTTCTGTATGAAAAACCACCTTTTGGCTCAGGGCTAGGCGACCGTCTTGCTCAAAAGGTATTTATTCATTTGGCTCAGGTTCTGACGACCATGTTTGCCTAAAATGTTCTTTGGAGAACGAGAGAGTATATATGTATTATTGGTGGCGAGCACTGTTGGCTCTGAGGCATGGCGCGATTGGCTTCCTCATTTTCGGTATGAAAAACCACCTTTTGGCTCAGGCCTAGGCGACCGTCTTGCTCAAAAGGTATTTATTAAATCATTTGGCTCAGGTTCTGATGACCGTGTTGCGCAAATGTTAAAAACATTTTGTTCTTTATAGAACGGGAGGTGCGGGACACCTGTGACACCCTGAATGAATTTGTTGGTGGCGAGCACTGTTGGCTCTGAGGCATGGCGCGAGATTGGCTTCCTCATTTTCCTTATGAAAAACCACCCTTTGGCTTTACAAAATATAAACTATATCTTCGAAATATTTTATAAGCTGATTGCGAATTAGAATAGCATGCAATGCAAATAAAATAAACGAATGAAATAACCGTAGCTTATGTATGTATGTCGCTTAAACAATGTGATTGCCCAAAAACCTTAAACTTGCCCTACAATATGGGTATCAAACGAAAGGGGATAGCTCCAGGGTTCATTTGGACTTCGATCTATTTCGATAAATTTATCGATAACTGAGTTATCGGTGATTGCCCAAAAAACTTAACATTACTCTATAATATTGGTATAAAACGAAAGGAGAAGGCAGCAGGTTTCATTTGGACTACGATAGGTTTCGATAAATTGATCGATAACTGAGTTATCGGTGAAAATGTGATTGCCCAAAAACCTTAAACTTGACCTACAATATGGGTATCAAACGAAAGGGGAAGGCCCCGGGTTTCATTTGTACTTCAATATATTTCGATAAATTGATCGATAACTGAGTCATCGGTCAAAATGCGATTGCCCGAAAACCTCTATATTACCCTACAATATTTGTATCAAACGAAAGGAGATAGCTCCAGGTTTCATTTGGACTTCAATATATTTCGATAAATTGATCGATAACTGAGTCATGGGTCAAAATGTGATAGCCCAAAAACCTTAAACTTGGCCTACAATATGGGTATCAAACGAAAGGGGAAGGCCCCAGGTTTCATATGTACTTCGACATATTTCGATAAATTTATCTATAACTGAGTTATCGGTAAAAATGCGATTGCAGAAAAACCTTAATATTACCCTACAATAGTGTATCAAATCAACATTTGAAGTTGAATTCATCCTGGCACAATTTGTCAAAATTTAATTCCTGAAAGGCCCCCTAACGTTACCAACGAATACCTCAAAAGAACATTTTTGAAAACCAGTTTTTTAATATTCTTTTTCAAAATTTGGTAAATTCTTCAGTAGGCAATAATCATACTAATATTATAAATGTGAATGTAGCGATGTTTGGATGTCCAGACGTTTGCTTCTGTTACTCAATCACGTGAGAATGGCAAGACGGATTTTGATGAAGTTAGGAACGCATACAGGTTATAGTCTGGAAGGAGTTATAGGCTATTTTTATACCTTTCATGAGCATGAAATGGTATTATAACTTTGGTCCGATGTTTGTAAGTATGAGAAGAAGAAGAGATAGACCCACCATTAAGTATACCGAAATGATCAGGGCGACGAGCTGAGTTGATTTAGCCCTGTCCGTCTGTCCGTCCGTCCGTCCCTCCGTCTGTCCGTCTGTCCGTCCGTCTGTTTGAACGCAAACTAGTCCCTCAATTTTAGAGATATCTCGATGAAATTTTGCAAGCAGGCGCCATTTTGCATAGGATTAATCATTTGTCGGAACCAGCAAGATCGGACCAATACAACGCATAGCTCCCATACAATCGATTGTTCCGATAAACGGGTTTTGGCCTCTAACTCTTGCAATTAAAAAGCTATTAGAGCGAAATTTCGCAGGTTTAGTACATACTATATAAGTAATGTGTGTAGTGAAAATCACCTGGATCGGACCAACATAACATATAGCTCCCATATAATCGATAGTTTCGATAAATGGGTTTCGGGCTATAAATTTTTCAAATAGAAAGCTAGAAACGTAGAATTTTGCAGGTTTGGTACTTATTATATGAGTGATGTGTGTAGTGAAAATCATACAGATCGGACTTACATAACATATAGCTCCCATATTACCGATTGCTCCGATATATGTGGTTTGGCTATGTATTTTTAAATTAACAGTTTTGGAGAGTTTGTAAGTAATTGTAAGTAAGGAGCGTACACTGAGAAAAGTTGTGCATATTCATGAAAGGTATAAAGACTTCGGCACAGCCGAAGACAGCCCTTTCCTTACTTGTTTTTTATCAATTTTGGGGGTTCGGACGCTTCTAGGGACCATTACTTTTTGATATTTTTTCCCCCATACAATTCTGAGTATACTTGACCTATACGTACATATGTTATTTCGCATATATGTAGGTATTGATTAGATTAGATTAGATTAGATTTATTTCATTTCCTTTCATGATTAACATATGTATGTATATTACAATGGTAACCAAAATTAAAGCAATTAAGAATAAAAAATGAAAGAAAAAGTGAGGCATTCTGTAAAAATTATTGATATTCTAGTATCGAATGCCATTTTCAAAAAAATAAAATTCATGAACATTTAAAAAAGTGTGTGGGGTGAATTTCACTATTAATAAATTAAATTATACAAATTCTATGTACATGATTGAGAAAAAGAATAACAAAAACAATTATAATAATAACAAGAGTAATAATAATAATAATAACAACAGATTTTCTTCAAATTGACTAAGTCATACGATTCAGCAAAATTTTGATGTCATCGTGTGATTGCTCCAAAAGAAATGATTTAACCTTTATTAAAAATTCCCGCAAATTTCTAATGACACGTATCGACGCGGGTAACGCATTAAACAATTTACAGGAAACAATACTGAAGAAGTTATTGAAGTGTGTTGTACGCGATGTGGGAACATAAACCAGACCGTGTGAGTTTTGCCTCAAGTTATAACTATCCGAGACCAGGCTATGTAAGTACCCACAGCGCAGGAAAAATGTTTTCAATGTTTTGTAGTAGTACATATGCCTTACGGGAAGAATTTTCAAATCTCTAAACAGGTCGATGGTATGATGAAGACGATGCACACTGCATATCTTTCTTATAACACATTTTTGAAGAGTTAAAAGCTGCTGGATTTTAGTATTAGGTGCACCACCCCAACAGCTTATGCCATATGCGAGCTTAGAGTGGACTAGGGCGTAATAAATAGTTTTAAGTGTTGCGTTTGAGCAAATCTTTCTCAGGCTATAAAAATGACGAACGATAGATCGCATGTACGACTTTAATCGAGATATATGAGCAGCCCAACTCAAGTTTTGGTCAACAGAAACACCCAGGTACTGAAAATCGCTTACCTCTTCGATGGAGAAACATTTTTCGGAACAGTTGTTACTTGATTGAAATGTTGTGTCAGAGCCCACCATACTATTCAGAGCGAAGCGCTTGCAATCAGTAGCATGAAATACAATGGCTATATCAGGTGACACTCTTGGTTGTAGATTGAAATACATCATCTTTGTTTTCTTGCTGACAACAAGCTTATGTGCAGCAAACCACACCCTCAACAAATGCACATCGTTATGAAGGCCTGCTATCAAATCCAGATAGTTCGATGAACCATAGGCGATAGCAAGGTCGTCTGCGAAAGCCGTAACTTTTCCAGAAAATGGTAAGGAAAAAATCGAGTTAATATATATTAGAAATAGAATTGGGCCCAAAACTGATCCTTGAGGTACTCCTAACCTAATTGTAACGGGATTACTTAGGCAGTTACCAACTTTTACTTTCTGCACTCTTCCTTATAAGTAGGATTTAAACCAATTATAGATGAAACCACGAAAACCAACGGAATGCAATTTATCCAGTAAAATTCTATGATCTACCATATCAAATGCTTTTGTGATATCTACAAATAAACCAGCACAGTTCTTTTTTTTTGTCAAGATCCTTATATATGACGGAACAAAAGTCCAACAGGGCATCTTCTGTTGAACGTCCACATCTAAATCCGAATTGCCTCGGGCTGAAGAAATTTTTGTTTTCAAGGAAGGAAAGAATTCTACATTTAACGAGTTTCTCAAAAACTTTTGAAATGGAAGAAAGTAAAGAAATTGGTCTATAATTGTTCACATCTTTTTTGTCACCCTTTAGCTGTCACGCTCTAATTTTACTTGCTTTCTTAAAATCCTACACAAGTTCTGATACCGGTTACGAAGATTTGCATTAGATGGGTGCTTACGGCATTTCGTACCAAGCTTATTTTTTAGACGAATTTGCCTGACTACCTGATTGCAAATCCAAGGCTTTATTTTTGTTTGCTTTCTACTGGGTGCATAAGGAAAACTTGCAGCGCTTATGTGATTCTGCAAAATAACTAGGAAAGTGTTGTAAGCATGGGATACATCTCCCTCAGCATACACCATGTCCCACGATTCAAACCGCAGTCTTTCATTCAACAGGCCGAAACTTATTTTAGTCGAGCTTGAGTTAGAATTTCTTCTATTACGGCTTTGTTCGCATACATTTTTTATTATTAAACCAGTCATGGTATGGTCTGTAATTCTCAGATCAAAATTTATTGCATTAAAACTACTAAGAGTATTATAACTACTCCGACAGAAGACATGATCTAAACAACTTTCAGAAATAGCACGAGTTGGTTCGTTTAAAAAAGATGTGAAACCATGATTAGCCAAAAGGGTTTGATAGTTATCCACTGTGGCACTCAAGTTGAGGATGTCTAAATTAAAATCACCTAATAAAATGGTATTTGCAGAATTTTCCCGACCAAGAAGACCTGAAAACTCTTCCAAAAACGTTTGAACGGAAACCGCATGTAGTCTATATACACATATGAAACTAAAAACCCTGCTGGAGATACTTAACGTAACCTTTAAGATATCAGCGCTCGTGATATTATATTTTACAAAATCACACTCGTACGTACTACGAACAAATACTCCAAAACCACCTGCGGGATAGTGATCATTATTATTCGCGAAGAAATTATATCCAGGTATTGTAAAATCTGGAATTTCATGGGAGTATATCCAGATTTAAGATACAAAAATTAATTCTGGGGGGTTTTTAAACACCTCCAGATTGCATACCAATAAGTCAAAATTTTGCCGAAGACTACGTATATTTTGGTGAATCACGGTAAAAAAAGTATTTAAATCAGATAATAAATTTAAATCGCTGATGGGCTTGATTATGGCATGGTTGTTTTTCTCTAAAAAATTACAAAAAACCATAATAGGTAAAAGGAATTAAAAAATAATAAAAATTATAAAAATTATTTGCTCTATATAACCTTTGACAAGTCGTCAAAAGTTTTAAGTAAAACAACTTTGCCATCATCTTCCTTTTTCAGCAAAATTCTACCATTTTTTACCCACAAATATTTATAACTTTTCGCTTCTTTTGTTTTTCTCGCTACTGCAAGCAAAGCTCTGTTATAGCCAGTCAGGCTGTCGTTTATGAATATACTGTTTTTGTGATCATCACTAAATAGCTTTGCTGTTAATTTTCCCTTTGCTTTACGCTTTTGGGTCAACACTTTGTTACGTGCTGGCCTTTGGGTGATGCTGGAATCGTACCCTGCCCTCCCTCGCCCTCGCGTTGCATGCCCCGTGGCCCCGGCAGGTATGCTTGCACAAGCGCGAGCTAGCTCGCCGGACTGTGGGGAGGTTCTTGGGGCCAGAGGCATGACAGCCGCACCATACAAAAAACATACCTGACTACTTCACAGATGCGCTAGGGTAGCGCCACTCACAGCCTTGGGTTCACCAACATGGCCACGGATGTTGTTGGCCGGCCACTCGTTACCCACCCTTCCATGGTCGGCAGTGGCAAAAAAAATTATCGTCGCCGACCCCAAATCATACCCCCTTGGTCCCATCAAAACTTCCCGCCCATGGTCAACGTCTCGTCCGTCTGTCGACTCCGCATCTGAAAAGAAGAACACTTAATTTTCGTGGAATATCAAATATACATATTATTTATTCAATGGTAATTGCAAAAAAATAAGGGATAAGGTTCCTTGGAACTCACGCCCTTCATGGGCTTTCAGTGCTTACGCGCTAGCAGTACTCTAGTATATGTACACCTATTACTTATTCGACAATAATTACAAAAAAAACAAAGGATGAGGTTCCTTGGAACTCACGCCCTTCGTGGGCTTTCAGTGCTTACGCGCTAGCAGTATTCTAATGTATATGAACTTATGTGGCTTAGATCCACCTACAATATGTGTGCGTGTCTGGGAATGTGCGCGTGTATGTGCAGGGGTGTCTGTCCCTGTTTCAGGATCGCAACTAAGTGCGCGTGCCCCTATACCTACTCGCCTACACTCCCAGTAATAGTGTTGCTTCTAAACTATACAAAATACAAAATGATTAGATAAGCAAAATGAGGATTTGGCCGCTGCGGCAGATTCGCATCGACGGGCTGCGTCTGACTCCCCTCTTACGAGGCAACAACAAGGTTGTGATAATTTCCCCCCCCCCTTAAACTACAAGACGTCTTGGGTCAGGGTGAAAGGGCAAGATGAACTGGTGAAGTGGCTATGCCACCTTCACTCCTTCGGGCCTATGGCTCGGTATGTCAAATATATGCGGGAGGGTATGAGACGTCGCCATCGACTCTCTTTGGCAAAACTTACAATGGGTGGCCCTAACCTTAAACGTTCTGTCCAGCTGTGCTGGACGTTATCCGCGCATTTGTCTACCGCGCCACTTAATAATTCAGAACTTTACAATAAAATTTTACGCAATCAAAACTTCAACGAGCGGTCGATGCTTATGGCCTCGCCGCCTCTTAATAATTTCGAATTTCACAATAAGATCTCACGCAACCAAAACTTCAACGAGCGGTCGATGCTTATGGCCTCGCCGCCTCGTGGTTACACACTGCTAATGCTAAATGAGGTCTGCCCCTCAAGAAATACAATACATAGTTTGGGTGCGTCTGCGCGACCCCCTCCTAAAATTGCACGCCGTGTGGCGCCGACTAAGGTCCCTGACTTAAAACAAAAAACCTGAATTGCTGCAACTCCGCTGACTTCCCTCGCTGCGACGACGGTGGCTTGCTTGGCGGTGGCGGTGGAGTATTGCTGATGTTGGAGGTGTAGGTGGCCCTTCGCAATTGGCTTATGTTGTTGTAGAGGTCGGGGCGGTGCCTGGCAAATGTTGCCACGATGGCTGGCGTGACGTCTGTAGGGCCAAGGTGCTGGGACTGGTGAATAATAATGGCGGTGGCGTGTGACGCGGCTTCAAGCCTATCTACACCCTTACATGTGTCTGCCGTGCGCAGGTGGCTATGCTACGTGTTGGCGGTTCAGGCAGCACTGTGGTGGTGGTTGCCTCGCCCTAATAGCAGCCTAAAAAAACGCGCTCGTGGTATTTAAACTTCTCCAGATCACTGACTTGGTCGTAGCTGCGTGGCCCAGAAAGCAACCTAGGCCCTATGGTTACGCCCCAAATGATCCTCCTATAACCAAACACCACACCATGAATATTTGGTCATTTCAATCAATTTTATGGTTTTACTTACCCACATTCACCCAAAATCTCTTCGGGAATCGGTTCCCTCGGCTGGTCTCTACAGCTGGGCACTTTCTCGGAGCAGCAGCTCCCTTTATTTCCTCCGATGGACTCCGATTTTTCTGCTCCTCGATTTTTGCTGCTGACTGCTTCGGCTGTTGGCGTTGAAAAGGAGGAGGAAGCCCTGCAGACCGGAAGAGTTGGCTGCGGTTGCGCGTTGACGTTTGCAAATCGCTGACGTGTCAAAAAAAAGGACGGGAACGTTCCGAAAGTGAGGTTACCGGATGATGTACTTGGTCCACCTGTTCCGGGCCTCTCCTATCGGCGCAAGTCCTTGGCGTGGTAAATTCCCACGGAGCGTCCGTTGGGGTCGCCGATCTCGTACAACGCGTTACCCTTGGCTGCCAGGACCATCGATCGCAAATACTTCGGGGCTAGCTTGGCGTTGAACCCCTCGGTCGCATTGCTTCATTTGAAATTCCTTCTGTATACGACTTCTCCTTCTCGGTATCTGACGGGCCGCGCCCTCGTGTTGTAGGTCTGTTGTCCCTTCCGGAAAGCCTCTTCCAGACTTCGAATCAGCCTTTCTCTAATCAAGTATACTCGGTCCCCTCGGTGCACTGCTCCTATATCATCTTCCCGCAGCGCGTCTATCCGACGCAAGGTCTCATACGCGCCCGCATGTTGTATCATCGCCTGACCGAAAACTGCTCGGTATGGCTCGAGTCCGATCGCTTCATGTACCGAGCTCCGTAACGCGAATGCCGCATGCGACACATGCATGTCCCAGTGTCACTGATCTGCGCCCGCGACGTACGTCCTCAGCATCGCGAGCAACGACCGATTGACCCTCTCGGACGCGTTCGCCTGAGGCGCGTACGCCGCCGTTCGGACATGCTTTACTCCATAGGTCCTCAGTAGTCCGGCGAATGCGTCGGCGATAAATTGTCTGCCATTGTTCGAGTGTATAGTCTCCGGCACTCCCACCAGGTGAAATAGGTCCTTCTCCAGATAACTGACGACGTCCGCTGCCGACGCCTGCCGCATTGGTTTTAAAAAGACGAATTTTGTCAAATGATCGAGCACCACAAAGATTACCGTATTTCCCGAGCGCGAGCGGGGGTATGGTCCGCAGAAATCGATGTACATCCGCTGGAAGGGCCTTTCCGATCGGAAGCGGTCCGTCTTTGGTGGCCGCGACGACACATTCGGCGCCTTGGAACATTTGCACAGTACACACTTTGTGACAAAGTCCCTTACCGCCCCCGTCATTCCTGGCCAAAAGCACTTGTTTCTTAATCGATACAAGGTCTTCGCTGTACCTCCGTGCCCTGCCGCAGGATCGCAATGTGCCTCTTCCAGCAGGTGCTGTCTCAGCCCCTCTGGGATCCATACCCTCCAGGTCGATTCCTCCGTGTCATCCCCGCACCTGGGCCTTACTCTTTTATACACCACGCCGTCGACTACCCGCAAGTCCGGAAATTTTTCTGTATTCTGCTCGACCTGGCGACCTATCGTCTTATATGCTTCGCTGGCAAACTCCGGCGACGTGAAGTCGATTTCGGCCATGCCCGGCTCTTCCAGCTCGTCCATGTGCATGCGGCTTAGTGTGTTTGGGACTATATTCTGCTTGCCTTTTTTATGTTCTATCTTGAAGTCTAAACCCTGCAATTTTAAGCTCCATCTGGCCAACCGTCCTGAGAGGTCCTTTTGTCCCATGAGCCACTTGAGGCTCATATGATCGGTGATCACCGTGAAGGGGAGCCCCTCTATGTACGCGCGGAACTTCTTTACGCTCACGACAGCGGCCAGACATTCCAGCTCGGTGATGGTGTAGTTACGCTGGGCGGAGTTGAGCTTCTGCGACATGAACGCGATTGGCCGTTCATTATCGTCATCATCCTTCTGAAAGAGCACGCTGCCTATCCCCTGAGTTGACGCGTCGCATTGCACATAGAAGTGCTTGGAGAAGTCGGGGTTGACTAGTACTTCGGCGGAGGTGAGCGCTTCCTTCAGCTCCTCGAAAGCCTTCACTGCTTCTTCTGTCATGGCGAATGTTTTGGACTTGCCCAGGAAATGCGTCATCGGTGCTGCTATGGTGGCTAAATTGGAGATGAAACGCCTGTACCATCCACACATGCCCAGGAAACGCCGAAGCTGACGGATTGTCGTTGGTACCGGGAACTCCACGATGGCCCTCACCTTTTCGGGATCTGTTCTGAGCTCCCCCTGCCCTACGATGAACCCTAAGTATTTAAGCTCCCTCTGGCAAAACTTGGACTTGCCCAGGTTTATTGTGAGACCGGCGTTAGCGAGACACTCTGCAACTTCCGTTAGGTGGGTCACGTGCGTCTCGAAGTCTGGGGAACACACTAGAAGATCGTCTATGTAAATGAAGACATGCTCCCTTAGGCGCGAAGGAATCACCTTATCCATCAGCCTACACAACTGCTGACTGGCGTTGCACAAGCCGAAGGGCATCACCTTGAATTGGTACAATGGCCTCCCTGGCACGGTGAACGCCGTTTTCTCCCTAAATGATTGCTCCAACGGGATCTGCCAAAACGCGTCCTTCAGGTCGATGCCGGAAATGAAATAGGTTTCCCGTAACCGTGCCAGTATCCCCTCAACGTGCTGCGTGGGATATGCATCCTTCTTGGTGCATGCGTTGAGTTTCCGCATGTCCACGCACAACCGCTTCTTCCCAGGCTTTTCCACTAACACTATCGGCGAACTCCACGCGCTGTTGCTCTCCTCAATGACGACCAACTTGCGCATGCGGTCAATCTCATCGTAGGCGTATTTTTGTTTAATCGGCGACATCGGATAGTGGCGTTGCTTTACCGGCACGGTACCGTCAGGAAATTCGATGAAATGCTCCACAAGACGCGTTCTCCCTAGTCCAAGTTCCGCGAATGAGGGAAACAAATTCTTCACGCGCTCCAAGTCTGCGGCCTGATCAGCGGTTAAGTCTAGTTGTCCCTGGGTCTCGATCTCTGAGACGACCTTGGGCGCTACCCCAAATGTGTCCCAGAAGTCGATCCCCAGGTACAGCTCCTGCTTCAAACTCGGCACCAAGTATATCGTCATTGGTTTAGCTTTCCCGCGCCAATTTACCTCTACCTCGACCTTGCCGACTACTGCTTCCGCTTGTCCGTCCGCGGTCTTCAGGCACTCCTTAAGCCTGCGCAACTTGCCCCCCATCTTTGCTTGCCATGCCCCCGCGACTGATCCGAAACAGCTGATTGATGCCCCACTGTCCAGTAGACTTCGCATCTGAGTTCCCTCGATTTCGACCTGGACGTACGGTCGCCTGTCGACGACGTCACGGATCATCGTCTCTTCCACTATCCTTGCCTCGCGTCGCTTGTCTTTAACGCGTGCGCGAATCTTCACTATGTTCCTCCAATTGCGGTGCGATCCTGGCTCTCTCGTCGCGTCCGTGCCGTCTTCGTCGGTGGATCGACTCTGCTCCGATGGTGTCCCGAATATTCTCGCCGCGCCTCGTCGTACCTCGCTTGTCGCTCGCTGATAGACAGGTGCGCCGTCGGCCAGCGCGATGGTTCCGTGTTGTGACTGTTTCTCAAAATTGTTTTGTCTTGGCTGGTTGTAGTTGTAAAGTTTACTTCAATTACTTCTCCGGGGATATCCGACGCTGACAAGACTCCCCGGTCTTCCTGTCGCTCTCTTGGTTTTTCGCCGCGCATCCTTCGCAAAACTGCCTTCCGGATTGGTTGCACTTGTAGCAAACCATGTTGTGCAAACGCCCATCGCAGCTATGGCTCTCGGCTCGGCCTGATGGTTGGCCCTCTCTTTTACCGTTGGTGCTTCCTGGAAGATCCCTGGTGGGTCTGTGGAACGCCTCCAACGCCTCTGGCTCCTCCTCTGCGCCTGCTTCGCTCAGCTCCTCCAACGTCTTCCGACGGTACGGTTTTGCCTCGTATTCAGCCAGGTGCTTCTCCGCTCTACGACACTCTCGCCTGAGGTCCTCCAGTGACTCAATACGGCATCCAAAGATAAGGTTCTTCACTCGGGGCTTCAGATTCCTACGCATTAGGTTAACCAAGCTCTGCTCCGGAAGCCGTGTTCGCATGGTCAGCTCCATCCCTCGGACTACCGCGTAGAATTCTTCGAACTTCTCGTTGTATTCCTGCTTGCTCTCGTTCATGGCTTGGCGGATCTCCTCATCGCAATCCGCTTTGCGAAAGTGTTCCACTATTGCCTGTCGAAACGCCTGGAAATCCACTAACCTATCGTCCGGGTGCTCCTCGGAGTACAGCCAGTACCATTCCTGAGCCTGTCCGTCCAACAACAAGTGGAAATTTGCGAATAAATCCTGTGCAGAAATATTATGCTTTTTCCTCAGGGTATCCACCCGAAACAAAAACCGCTCGATTGGAATCGCCTTCGGCCCGCCGTCGAATTTGAGTCGCCAATCGCGTATAGCCTTGCTGCTCTTTCAGAGTGCGCGCCGGCTTCCCTTTGCCGATCTCCCTCTCGCGATGCTAACCGCTTCCTGGCGCCAGTCTCGCGCTCGCTTTCGTCTCGTCCATGCTCGTCCGCGCTCGCGCTCACTGCGCCCGTCTCAGCATCGTGTAACCAGTCGTCGCGTCCGTTCCGTTCATGCCCGCAGCTACCCGTGCCCTCCAAGCTTGTTAATCTGCTCGCCAGTCCGTTCATGTCCTTCCTCAGTATCTGAGCTACCTCCTTGACTGCCTCCGTCGTGGAGCGACTCATTTCCAGCTGGTATTGAAAGAACATCATTTCGAATTTCCTCATCAGTGCCTCTCCCACACTATCAGCCGTTGCGCTCTTGGGGGTGGAGTCTATCTGGGCATTTGATGTTGTCGCGCCCGTTTCGCCAGAACCTGCCTGCGCTCTGACCTCATCGGCCTCCTCGATGCGTTGACGATCCTCTCCCATTTCCGCTGGCGCAAAGTTTTCTTCCGAATTTCCGTTGTCCGTGCCGCTCGCTCCGCTGAGCCGCAGCTCCTTCTTTGGCTGAGGTGGCATACCTATTGCCGTATCGGTATGAACTAAGCACGGTACTAATCCCCTGGCTTACAACGACCCGATTATTACTATTACCCTCGCCTAGCAAAACCCTCAAAATATGCAAAAATTTAAGTGAAAAACTGAATACTCGACGCTATGTATGTGACGTGTCAAAAAACTTATTTATACCGCTGTAAAGAATAGCTAAACAAACGTGGTGTATATACGTGTATACGGATGTGCCGTATGCAAGGATGAAATTGAAAAATGTGCAAGTTGTGAAATCTGCTGAAAAAAATCGTGTCTTCCTCTGCAGATGCGGTGTCCGTCCATCCTACCGTCGTCCGTCTATTTCAGTCCCCCCACTAAAATCAATTGATTCCCCCTGCCGTTGTCGATAATATTAGCTGGAATCAACCCATCCAACTAAGCTATCGGAGCAACTCGCTCCCCCCCTTGAAATACTTCTGCGAATACTATCGCCCGCACTTATTTGGCAAGGCGAGCTACCCGCGGACGCAAATCCCGGTGAACGTGGTACATCTCCTGCTAGTATTGTCCAGCTCAACTTCAGCCACAACAAGCTAGCAGGCGCTTCACCCCATCCATCGTCCCACCTGCATCAACACTATTGACTGGCTAAACGGAGCCCCGAGTCAAGCTGCTGACGTACTAGTGAAAAATTTACGTGATCTAGAAAAATTATAAAATTCCCGAAGATGGCATATCGTACCAACCGAGACCCCCCTTAACAACAGGCGAACCCAAGTGCGACCGCCCCTAACGCGTGTCCGAAATTTATACACTAAGGCTCCACTAAACCGTGGGCCCCACGTTGGGCGCCATTTGTGTTACGTGCTGGCCTTTGGGTGATGCTGGAATCGTACCCTGCACTCCCTCTCACCCTCGCGTTGCATGCCCCGTGGCCCCGGCAGGTATGCTTGCACAAGCGCGAGCTAGCTCGCCGGACTCTGGGGTGGTTCTTGGGGCCAGAGGCATGACAGCCGCACCATACAAAAAAAACATACCTGACTACTTCACAGATGCGCTAGGGTAGCGCCACTCACAGCCTTGGGTTCACCCACATGGCCACGGATGTTGTTGGCCTGCCACTCGTTACCCACCCTTCCATGGTCGGCAGTGGCAAAAAAAATGATCGTCGCCGACCCCAAATCATACCCCCTTGGTCCCATCAAAACTTCCCGCCCATGGTCACCGTCTCGTCCGTCTGTCGACTCCGCATCTGAAAAGAAGAACACTTAATTTTCGTGGAATATCAAATATACATATTATTTATTCAATGGTAATTGCAAAAAAATAAGGGATAAGGTTCCTTGGAACTCACGCCCTTCATGGGCTTTCAGTGCTTACGCGCTAGCAGTACTCTAGTATATGTACACCTATTACTTATTCGACAATAATTACAAAAAAACAAAGGATAAGGTTCCTTGGAACTCACGCCCTTCGTGGGCTTTCAGTGCTTACGCGCTAGCAGTATTCTAATGTATATGAACTTATGTGGCTTAGATCCACCTACAATATGTGTGCGTGTCTGGGAATGTGCGCGTGTATGTGCAGGGGTGTCTGTCCCTGTTTCAGGATCGCAACTAAGTGCGCGTGCCCCTATACCTACTCGCCTACACTCCCAGTAATAGTGTTGCTTCTAAACTATACAAAATACAAAATGATTAGATAAGCAAAATGAGGATTTGGCCGCTGCGGCAGATTCGCATCGACGGGCTGCGTCTGACTCCCCTCTTACGAGGCAACAACAAGGTTGTGATAATTTCCCCCCCCCCCCCCCCCCCCCTTAAACTACAAGACGTCTTGGGTCAGGGTGAAAGGGCAAGATAAACTGGTGAAGTGGCTATGCCACCTTCACTCCTTCGGGCCTATGGCTCGGTATGTCAAATATATGCGGGAGTTTGTGAGACGTCGCCATCGACTCTCTTTGGCAAAACTTACAATGGGTGGCCCTAACCTTAAACGTTCTGTCCAGCTTTGCTGGACGTTATCCGCGCATTTTCCTACCGCGCCACTTAATAATTCAGAACTTTACAATAAAATTTTACGCAATCAAAACTTCAACGAGCGGTCGATGCTTATGGCCTCGCCGCCTCTTAATAATTTCGAATTTCACAATAAGATCTCACGCAACCAAAACTTCAACGAGCGGTCGATGCTTATGGCCTCGCCGCCTCGTGGTTACACACTGCTAATGCTAAATGGGGTCTGC
The DNA here is from genome assembly GCA_951509765.1 of Sphenella marginata. Classification (NCBI taxonomy): domain Eukaryota; kingdom Metazoa; phylum Arthropoda; class Insecta; order Diptera; family Tephritidae; genus Sphenella; species Sphenella marginata. Next base: position 2,252,232 of record OX608078.1, read on the forward strand.
CCCTCAAGAAATACAATACATAGTTTGAGTGCGTCTGCGCGACCCGCTCCTAAAATTGCACGCCGTGTGGCGCCGACTAAGGTCCCTGACTTAAAACAAAAAAACCTGAATTGCTGCAACTCCGCTGACTTCCCTCGCTGCGACGACGGTGGCTTGCTTGGCGGTGGCGGTGGAGTATTGCTGATGTTGGAGGTGTAGGTGGCCCTTCGCAATTGGCCTATGTTGTTGTAGAGGTCGGGGCGGTGCCTGGCAAATGTTGCCACGATGGCTGGCGTGACGTCTGTAGGGCCAAGGTGGGACTGGTGAATAATAATGGCGGTGGCGTGTGACGCGGCTTCAAGCCTATCTACACCCTTACATGTGTCTGCCGTGCGCAGGTGGCTATGCTACGTGTTGGCGGTTCAGGCAGCACTGTGGTGGTGGTTGCCTCGCCCTAATAGCAGCCTAAAAAAACGCGCTCGTGGTATTTAAACTTCTCCAGATCACTGACTTGGTCGTAGCTGCGTGGCCCAGAAAGCAACCTAGGCCCTATGGTTACGCCCCAAATGATCCTCCTATAACCAAACACCACACCATGAATATTTGGTCATTTCAATCAATTTTATGGTTTTACTTACCCACATTCACCCAAAATCTCTTCGGGAATCGGTTCCCTCGGCTGGTCTCTACAGCTGGGCACTTTCTCGGAGCAGCAGCTCCCTTTATTTCCTCCGATGGACTCCGATTTTTCTGCTCCTCGATTTTTGCTGCTGACTGCTTCGGCTGTTGGCGTTGAAAAGGAGGAGGAAGCCCTGCAGACCGGAAGAGTTGGCTGCGGTTGCGCGTTGACGTTTGCAAATCGCTGACGTGTCAAAAAAAAGGACGGGAACGTTCCGAAAGTGAGGTTACCGGATGATGTACTTGGGGCACGAACCATAGGGTGACCGCAACAAAGTGAATACGGAGAACGTTTGTTTTCTTAAACTTCTTAGCAAAGCACTTGGTTATCTCTCCTGGAGAGAGAGACAAGCTTAGAGCACTGCCCAAAATTTGCTTTGCGCATTCATTCGCATTCTCGTTTGTCAGCGCTGGCACGCCAGAGATATCGACTGCGCTGCTTAGAAATTGCTGTTCTCGCCAATTCAAAACATTGTCAAGTTTGCACACTCGCTCACTTAACTTCTCATTTTCTTCTTTGAGCTGCCCTATAGTTGCTAAAAAATTGGAATTGACTTTCTTCAAGTTAATAATTTCTTCGTATAACATCTGCATAGTTATCTCTTTTGTGTTTCTGTCACCATCAATATTTACTTGTTCTTGCTGTGATTGTTTGATTTGTTCCGTTTTGTTAGCTATAGTGTTGTTATTGCTTTGGACATTGACCTGCTTAGTTGCATTCCTATGTACATTGACGTTGTTGTGGTTATTTGTCTTTTGTGTTTGTTGTTTTTGGCTGCTGTATGTGGTCTGCTTTTGTCTGTTTTGTGCCGCGGTTGTTGACTTTAGGATCGCTTGTGTGCCCATCCTAGATCCAGATGCCGGAGATGCATCATCCGCCGTAATCGCAGAAATGGTAGCCGGCAGTGGTTGTTGATGCAAAGACTTGCGGCCCCAGGTTATATATTTCGATAAATTGATCGATAACTAAGTTATCGGTCAAAATTCGATTGCCCGAAAACCTTAATATTACCCGGCAATATGGGTATCAAACGAAAGGGGATAGCTCCAGGTTTCATTTGGACTTCGATAAATTTATCGATAACTGAGTTATCGTTGATTGCCCAAAAAACTTAACATTACTATATAATATGGGTATAAAAGGAAAGGGGAAGGCCGCAGCTTTCATTTGGACTTCGATAGGTTTCGGTAAATTGATCGATAACTGAGTTACCGGTGAAAATGTGATTGTCCAAAAACCTTAAACTTGCCCTACAATATGGGTATCAAACGAAAGGGGATAGCTCCAGGTTTCATTTGGACTTCGATCTATTTCGATAAATTTATCGATAACTGAGTTATCGGTGATTGCCCAAAAAACTTAACATTACTCTATAATATGGGTATAAAACGAAAGGAGAAGGCAGAAGGTTTCATTTGGACTACGATAGGTTTCGATAAATTGATCGATAACTGAGTTATCGTTGAAAATGTGATTGCCCAAAAACCTTAAACTTGACCTACAATATGGGTATCAAACGAAAGGGGAAGGCCAAAGGTTTCATTTGTACTTCAATATATTTCGATAAATTGATCGATAACTGAGTTATCGGTAAAAATGCGATTGCAGAAAAACCTTAATATTACCTTACAATAGTGTATCAAATCAACATTTTAAGTTGAATTCATCCTGGCACAATTTGTCAAAATTTAATTCCTGAAAGGCCCCCTAACGTTACCAACGAATACCTCAAAAGAACATTTTTGAAAACCAGTTTTTTAATATTCTTTTTCAAAATTTGGTAAATTCTTCAGTAGGCAATAATCATACTAATATTATTTGTGAATGTAGCGATGTTTGGATGTCCAGACGTTTGCTTCTGTTACTCAATCACGTGACCCTAGAAGGTGTTTACGAGATATCGCCAAAAATGTGGACCAGGTGTGACCCCAGACGGGTTTTCTACAATATGGGTATCAAATAAGAGGCTTTGATGAATACTTAAAAAAGAGGTGATTTTCAATACCCTTTGCGACCTGTTTTCCGAGATATCGCCAAAAATTTATTTTTTATTTTTTCATGATACACCATATAAAAATACATACAATCCTAAATTTTCACCCTTCTAGCCATTTTAGTAATTTAATCACTTTCCATCACCGGACGATAACTGATCAATCGTTATTTAATTAGTTATCTCCGCCAGATGTCTACAGGTGTCACTTCTGACCCAGTAAACAGCACGGAGTCTCCTGTTTCTCTCGCACAATAAGACTTCTCTCACTCCCTACACAGCTGTCGGCCATGTTGTTTATGCATCAAGTGTAGTAGTAAGGCTGAAAATTATTATTTTGCTATCTCAGTGTAACTCTCATATTAACTATTAATCATTGCTATTCTATCAATAATAATAAAATTATCATCAATAATAATAAAATTATCAATTTTGAGTGTATTTTGCACGATTAATTAATCAAGTGATTTTCATAACCTAAAAAGTACTCAACACGTGGCACGAGCTTCCAATAACAAGGGATTTTGTGTTGTAAGTACACTGTTAAGTAATTACGATAGTGGTTTGTTTTGCTTGTTGACTACAACTGCTTTATTTTACAAAATGTTGCTCTATTTATACAAAAGAAATTCTAATAGGAATTATCATTAACATACAGCGTTCTCACGCTGTATGATATACGTGTATACAGATGTAGGTATATACATATGTACATACATAAACATGTATTCCGGTCGCACGCTTTTATTGCAACGTAAGCGTGCGTTGATGTCACAAGTTTATCCAAAAATGCAGACGAAATTGGAGATGTATCATATTCGTTGCAATGCATTCCAACAAACTGTGGGAATGAAGACGTTGGCGTCAACATCCTCCCCCCGATGAGCGCAGCTCGATTAAATGTTAATGGTAAAATCCAAAACTTCATTTACATGACGATGGGCTGGTGTCGGTTTTTCGTTTTCGGAGTGATCTGCATTAATGGGCAAAGCTTGCTGGTGCTTCCTTTTACATCTCCATTTGACGAGTATAAACACCAGAAGGCACACAACTAAAAGCAGCGCTGTGTAACCAACTGTGATATGATGAGTATTTTGAGCATCAAGTTTGTTTGGTAGCTCTAATAGATTATGATTGACCAATTCGGCTTGTAATGACGTCAGGTTTTGTGTTTGTGGTATATATTTTACGTCGTCCAGCTTCCGAAGTAGGGGCTCTAGTTGCTCTGCAGAAGCGACCTTAGATATTTCACCAAGCCTTGTGTAGGAAGAAGCCAGACTACTGGATATTAGCTGATGGGAGTGAACTGATACAAAGCGATGTTTAAGGATGCAGTCTGGTTGAAGTGATAGCAGTCCTGATCCCTTTAAATTGATCTCGGTGATATCTCTTCCACATACCACAGTGGCACGAGATGAAACTGATGTGGCATATATGAACTGGTTGTCATGCCGTAGTGGTATCCACGCAAAGTCGTTTGCTATTTTTCGTAGTAGACATTTTGATTGCGTATCATCACGGAAAAGATTTTCTTCACATGCGCATTTGGCCGATCCACGGCTATAAAGGATTTGAACTTTTGGACATATGTAACTGCCCGGCTTGATGTCCACACATGATTGAAATTCGGACACCGTCATTGAAAAGTATTTGTCGAGAGCCGTATTGATTGCAAAAACTGAGGCACATGGCACGATCTCAATCATTGTTCCATTGGTCAAGTTGGGAATCGGTACGATGTTGAATAGGTCGTATCTATCACGTTCCACAACCGGCAAAGTGATACTAAACACCAAATGCTTTTGCGTGACTCCTCCTTTGACCTTCATGAGCTGGTATAGTTTTAACAACTCGTCTTGTTGTACCGGCAGTTCCAATGATGCTGATAAGTGAGTTTTAATGTTACTCACTTCACGTTTTAATTGGTTGGGCGTAAGGAGCAGAGGACTTATTTTCCCATGATGAGAATCCATCAGAACGTCCAAAATAGAAGACTGGATTCTGTGCAAATTCCCTGCGATAAGCGTTAGCTGCATTGCCAGCGACGAAAACATTTGAAACAATTTGTCTTCGAGTCTCTCATCCGTGTCACTGCGCATTCCATTGAGTATGAGGCTAATCTGCTGATCTATTACGCTGAATTTTTTGGCAACTGCATTTTGGTCTTGCTTCAAAATGTTGATTGTAGAGTCCACAATAGACGTTTGGTTTTTGATCAGGTTAAGTAGATGAGATTCATTTTCTTGTACTTTTGTGACTGTGCTCGACATTTGTTCGGCATATTGTGAGTCTAAGATGCCGAACAATGAGTACGCCACATTTCCAATTATGTCCACTGCACCTCTTTTCTGCCTGTTGGATTTCACTATTGAGGCATCCAGTTGTAGAGCGTCTACATTCTGTTCAAAGTGCTTTACCAAAGCGTTGCATATGCCTTTTTGCTTCATCTCTTGACACAAATGTCGCAACGCCATTGTACCATTTGACAGTGCTGCCAGTTCTGCTGTGAATCCCTTCAGGTCGTAGTAAATTATAAGGTTCCACTCCGATGAGGATATAGCGGTTGATCCAATTCCCTCAAAGTGAATGCCAAGCTTTGACCCAAATCTGCTGTTTTCAATTTGAGCTCCCAAAGCTATGGGGAGGATCAGTAGTGATATTAGTAGCGTAGCAAATCCTTTGTGCAAGGAATGGATTTCTTTCTTTGGTGTAATTTTTTCGACCGGTATGCTGGTTGTTTTTTCTTCTGACTCACTATTTGTCTCGATAGGTAGGGGAGCTAGCCGATGAATTGGCCTCCTACAAGTACCAGTTGCGGTTTTCACATCTGCCACCCGCACCACATCGTCTTTTCCTTTGTATACATTGACGACTCGCCCTAGCGGCCAGTGAAGTACTGGTGAGCTGTCTTCTTTTACTATCACCATGTCACCTATTTTGACATTTTGCTGCTCGATCTTCCATTTGTGCCTTGACTGAAGCTCAGTCAAATATTCGCTTGACCATCGCTTCCAAAAGGCCTGCTTGAGGTGGGAGACTAATTTCCATCTGGTTAGTAGGCTCATTTTTTGTGTTTCAGAATTTGTGTCTAATTGCGCATTAATGGGTTCTCCTATGAGAAAATGGCCTGGAGTTAGAGCTGCAAGATCGTTGGGGTCCTCGGACATTGGGCAGATGGGCCTGGAATTAAGGATGCCTTCCACCTCTATGACAACCGTGTCCAATTCTTCATAAGTCAGCGATGCTGTCGAGGTGCTTCTGACTAGGAGATGCTTTGCCGATTTTACGGCTGCTTCCCATAGTCCAGGTTCCACTCCGATGAGGATATAGCGGTTGATCCAATTCCCTCAAAGTGAATGCCAAGCTTTGACCCAAATCTGCTGTTTTCAATTTGAGCTCCCAAAGCTATGGGGAGGATCAGTAGTGATATTAGTAGCGTAGCAAATCCTTTGTGCAAGGAATGGATTTCTTTCTTTGGTGTAATTTTTTCGACCGGTATGCTGGTTGTTTTTTCTTCTGACTCACTATTTGTCTCGATAGGTAGGGGAGCTAGCCGATGAATTGGCCTCCTACAAGTACCAGTTGCGGTTTTCACATCTGCCACCCGCACCACATCGTCTTTTCCTTTGTATACATTGACGACTCGCCCTAGCGGCCAGTGAAGTACTGGTGAGCTGTCTTCTTTTACTATCACCATGTCACCTATTTTGACATTTTGCTGCTCGATCTTCCATTTGTGCCTTGACTGAAGCTCAGTCAAATATTCGCTTGACCATCGCTTCCAAAAGGCCTGCTTGAGGTGGGAGACTAATTTCCATCTGGTTAGTAGGCTCATTTTTTGTGTTTCAGAATTTGTGTCTAATTGCGCATTAATGGGTTCTCCTATGAGAAAATGGCCTGGAGTTAGAGCTGCAAGATCGTTGGGGTCCTCGGACATTGGGCAGATGGGCCTGGAATTAAGGATGCCTTCCACCTCTATGACAACCGTGTCCAATTCTTCATAAGTCAGCGATGCTGTCGAGGTGCTTCTGACTAGGAGATGCTTTGCCGATTTTACGGCTGCTTCCCATAGTCCACCAAAATGTGGACTTCTAGGTGGAATGAAATGAAATGTGATTCCCTTTGTGGCACATTGATTTATGATGGATTCACGTGCAGAGTCGGCATGCACCGAATCGTTGAGTTCAGCCAGCTGGTTTCTTGCCCCTACGAAATTTGTTGCGTTGTCACAATATAAATTTAGGCAATGTCCTCTTCGACTTATGAACCGCTTTAATGCGCCTATGAAAGCCGCAGTCGTTAAATCACTTACTAGTTCAAGATGTACTGCCTTTGTTGCAAAACAGCAAAACACGGCTATATATGCCTTTTGTGGTCGTTTTCCTCTAATCTTGAAGTGAACCGAGAATGGTCCACAGAAGTCTACGCCAGAGTTGATGAATGGTCGTGCTGGAGTTACCCTTGTTGATGGAAGATTACCCATGATTTGGCCCAGCAGCCTTGGTTTAGCTCGGTTACATCCAACGCAGTTTGCCACAATTGACCGAGTCAATAGTCTTCCCTTTATTGGCCAAAATCGTTGCCTTGTAAAAGATAATAGTGCTTGGGGTCCACAATGCCGGTTTTCTTTGTGGATCATTTGAATAAGCAACTTGGTTATTGGATTTTTATAAGGAAGTAGCATTGGATGTTTGGCATCGAACGTTAGTACTGATTCTTGTAGGCGACGTCCCACGCGTAAGATGCCATCGTTGTCCAGAAACGGAGAAAGGCTGCGATATGGGCTGTTCTTGCCAACCACGTTGAATTCTTTGAGCTGCTTCAGCTCGTCCTGGAAGTCTAACTGCTGCGTTGTTCGAACTATGACCATAAGCGAAGCTTTTAGTTCAAGTACTGTTAATGAAATGCCCGATTGCTGTGATCGTTTTTGGGTCCGATTGATGAATCTTAACATGTATCCTACAACTCTTTGTAATATGTTGAAAGAGCCATTATGTCGGATGTTATGAAGCATGCTTTCCTGAACAATGGTACTTGTTACAGGTACTGATGTCAGCTTCTTGCGTTCCATGTTAGTAGTTTCGTCTATTGTTGATATTGCCTTGGAATATTTTGATGACCAGGTGTCTTCTTCGCCAAGCAATACTTTTGGCCCATAAAACCATAGGCTGCAATTTTCAAGCTTCCCCGGCGGTAATCCCCTTGATATAATGTCGGCCGGGTTGTCTTTGGAGCCTATGTGCCGCCACTGTTCAGAAATAGTGTGCTCCTGAATTGTAGCTATTCGGTTCGCTACGAATGTTTGGTACGATGATGAAGGTGAGTTAATCCATGCCAGGACTATTTGTGAATCAGTCCAATAGTACGTAGGAACATCTAGCTTTAAGTCCGTCTTTATCCTTGTGCTTAGTTGAGCTCCCAACACTGATGCACAGAGCTCCAGCCGTGGAAGAGTTTGCCGCTTTAAAGGTGCTACTCGTGATTTGGCACACAACAGCCTTACGATTACTTGTCCGTTGTTCAGCTCTGATCTTATGTATATCGCAGCCCCATATGCCTTTTCGGATGCATCTGCAAATACATGAATTTGAACTTTCGTTGGAATGTATCCTTCGAACACGTGCCTTGAAACTTGCATGTTGTTTAACTTTTCTAAGTCGCTCCGGAATGATGCCCATTTTGCACTCAAGTCGGCTGGTAATGCTTCGTCCCATTCTAATTTAAGTTGCCAGAGATCTTGAATAAAGATTTTGGCAGTGACTACTATTGGTGCCAGTATTCCCAAAGGATCGAAGAGTCGGGCTATATCTGCACTGACTGACCGTTTAGTGATTACACTGCAACTTCCCAGGTGCACCTTGACGCAAAATCGATCGATCTTGGGCATCCATGTTAAGCCCAGGGTTTTAATGGTTTGGTTAACATCATTGTCGAAGTCGACATCGACTTCCTGGTCCTCCATGCCAACATTTTGCAGTAATTGTGCATTATTGGAATACCACTTTTGTAGGTTGAGACCATGTTGCTTTAAAATGTGTATTAACTGCTGTTGAATCTCAATAGTTGTGGTTAAGCTGTCTGACCCACCAATTCCGTCATCTACGTAAAAATTGTCATGTAGAAACTGAGCACCGAGAGGATATTGTAACATATTTTCCTGTGCAATTTTTTGTAGGCATTTCGTCGCCAAATATGGAGCTGATCTAGTCCCATATGTGATTGTATTTAACTGATAATGCGTTATTGGCATACTTGGATTATTTCTCCAGAATGCGTTATTGGCATACTTGGATTATTTCTCCAGATGATGAGTTGGAATTTTCTATCTTCCGGATGAATGAGCATCTGGCGATACATTTTTTCCACATCTGTGCTGAACACAAATTTAGGTAGACGAAAACGAAGCAAAATAGTGAACAGTTCGCTCTGGACTGTAGGGCCGGTATACATGAGGTCGTTCAGGGACATTCCGGAAGTTGATTTTGCTGATTCGTCGAATACTACCCGCAATTTCGTGGTACGACTTTCAGGCCTCATGATGCAATGATGAGGAATGAAGTACCTAGGCTTCCCGATGGAGTCAATTTTCACCTGCGTCATGTGTCCCAACCTCTCATATTCTTCCATAAATTTGATATATTGATTTTTTGTCTCAGGAGATTTTGATAATCGGCGTTCCAAGGCAAGGAATCGATTATATGCGATTCCATACGATTCTCCTAAGGCCTCTATGTTGTCGTGAAACGGCAATTTGACCATAAACCTTCCACTTTCAGTGATTGTTGTATTTTGAGCGAAATGAGTTTCGCACTGTTTTTCAGCAGTGGATAATTGTTTTCCTCGTGATGCAACTTTCTCAAGTTCCCAAAGCCTAGAAAATGCAGCTTCTAAATTGATGTCATCTTCGGTGCATACTCCACATGTTGCGTTTGTGATGTAGTTGCCACCAACTTTTCCTGAAACGATCCATCCTAAAACCGTATTTTGCAGAATGGGTAAGTCTTCGGATAATTTAATTTGTCCCACCGCCATCAACTGGTTATAAAATTCTGCTCCCAACAATATGTCAATTTTGTCGGGACGATTAAATACTGGATCAGCTAGCGTGATATTCGCTGGAATTTTCCATTCTTCGATATTGATGTCCTGTGAGGGTTGTGGGGATATGATATGAGGTAACACTGCTGCCTCTAGCCGTGTGGTGAAAGTGTTGATTCGGGAATATAACGCAATATTGACTCTGTGTTGTACCTTAGTGTTACTCGAGCCTATGCCGTTGATAGAAATGGAGGATGGCTTAGTTGAGATACCCAGTCGCTTTACCAGTCTCTCAGTAACAAAATTCACTTGAGATCCTGAATCTAAGATTGCACGGCACTGCACTTCTGTTCCATTTCCCTTGACTTTTACCATTGCAGTGCTGAGTAGTACATATGTGGTTGCTCGTGAGAGTTTGGAGGTTGCTAGTGACGTGGCTTCCTGGTTTGAAATTGTTGCTTTGATTGTGAATGGTTTGGCAGTTTTCAAATCAGTTGATTCCGCTGGAATGGTTGACATTGTTGTGTCTTTGCTAGCATCCTCGAAATGCAACAAGGTGTTGTGCTTTTTGTTACATTTCTCCAATTTCTAAGTGCGCAGGTTTTTGCAGAATGTCCGGGTTTGAGACAGTTGTGACAAAACTTCTGTTTCTGTATGAATTGAAAGCGCGCTGATGGAGATTGTTGGAGAAATTCTCTGCACGAAAATAATTGGTGCTTTCCCTTTTTGCACAGGCTGCAAGCGTCGTTGTTATTATTCTTTGCCGTAACCGAAGTGCAGACCTTTGCATGAGGGATAGAAATTTTGCTACCCATAGCTTCCATGGATTGGAAATGTTTCTCAAGAAATTGCAGGAACTCTTGAATTGTTTGCACTTCACGGGGTTTCAACAAGGATTGCTCGTAGCGTAAACGTGTTGGCTGGTCCAATTTCTTCAATAGCAGGTGAAGAAGCAGTGGATCCCATGTTGAAGTATCTATTTTAAGATTTTTTAACGCTAACAGACACTCTTTCGTAGTGTCATGCAGCTTCTTAATGCTGTCCATTGATGAACCTCCCATGGAACTGAGGAGCTCGTTTATAAGCTTACTAACGAGTAGGCGTTTGTTGTTGTACCGCTCCAGAAGTACGGACCAGGCGGCTTCGAAATTATCCTCTGTTGAGGCAAAATGTTTAATGAGATTTCCAGCCTCCCCGACCACGTGAGTCTTCAGGTAGTACATCTTCTGAACCCTTGAAAGTGGTTGACTGATGACAAGCTGTGTGAATAAGTCGTAAAACTCCTGCCACTTAAGATAACTGCCATCAAATTTTGGGATTGTGATCTTCGGCAATGTGACCGATTGATTTTTGAATGGCATTGTTTGCGGGTTACTTTCCCCCGCTTTGAAACTCCCTCGTACCCTTTCCTCCAGGGTCAAAAATTGGCTTTCATTGTAACCCTCATGAGATGGATCGTCGAACATCTCATAAATTTGAAAATGGATGTCCTGGATATTTGCCCATAGCTTTTCAATCACCGTTTGGCATCTTGGTGAAACTGTGTCATCCAATGCGCGTTGTAATGACGCCATCATTACCCCTTGCCTGCGTACTAATTTGATGAAGCTGTTTGCTTCTGATTGCAGTACAACATGCTGCTGGGGCTGAGTTTGGGCCATCTGAGGTTGGGTTTGTGCCACCTGAGGTTTGGGTTGAGCTTGTTTTGGAGCGAACTGAGCAGCCGCAGTCTCGAAAATGTCTCTATATTCCAAGACCAATTGCATAATCGAGTTGTAGTAGTCATTGCTGAAGTAATCGTGCTCCAAGGGCGGATTTTCTAGACAGCGAATTTCATTGTCTGTGGATTCGAAGTTTGCCCATTCCTTTTCAAGTCTATTGAGCCGCTCCTTATAGTATTCCGCCGATTCTTTTCTTGCAGCGGAGTCCTTCTTGAAGTTTCGTATAATGGCCTGAATGTTGTTGCCTGTTGTTTTTTGTTGATTTACCAAGTCCATGAAGGCTGCCATTATTGTTCTCGGGGTCACCAGAATGTTAAGTAATTACGATAGTGGTTTGTTTTGCTTGTTGACTACAACTGCTTTATTTTACAAAATGTTGCTCTATTTATACAAAAGAAATTCTAATAGGAATTATCATTAACATACAGCGTTCTCACGCTGTATGATATACGTGTATACAGATGTAGGTATATACATATGTACATACATAAACATGTATTCCGGTCGCACGCTTTTATTGTAACGTAAGCGTGCGTTGATGTCACAAGTTTATCCAAAAATGCAGACGAAATTGGAGATGTATCATATTCGTTGCAATGCATTCCAACAAACTGTGGGAATGAAGACGTTGGCGTCAACATACACTTTTTTTTATTTATATCGAAAATGTTGTTGAAAACGTTCATAAAAGATTCTGTGGAATTTAATCTATATATAAAATAGGATGTACGTACGTATGTATCTATGTGTGTATGTATGTTATAGACTCCGGAACTACCTCGCCGATTTTGTTCATATTTACAGGATAGCTCAGTAGAAATCCGGAGACTGTTTATGTAAAGTTTTATTCCGGGAAGTGGACCAGTGAACGAAATATTCCAAACTTTTTTATTTATAGGTACTACGATTTTCTTCAAATTTGGTACAAAGGTACCACTTTACTTTGGCAAAATATGGGGTAACTTTTTTCCGGGAAATGGACAATGGACCGGAATATTCCAAACTTTTTTATTAATTGTTCGATTTTCTTTAAATTTTTTATTAATGTGCGATTTTTTTCAAATTTTGTACAAAGGTAGTCTTTTACTTTTGTTAAAATTTTGGGTAATTTTTTTTCCGGGAAGTGGACCAGGGACCGAAATATTCCAAACTTTTTTATTTATCTTGCGATTTTTTCCCTAAATTTGGGCAGAACAACGTCTGCCGGGTCATTCTAGTATGTATATAAAAATGAATTGGCGTTCGTATGTCCCGTAAGATCTCCGTATCGGCTCAACCGATTTTAAATATTTTTTCTTTAATGTTTCCAATATGATTGCCCAAAAAACTTAACATTACTCTATAATATGGGTATAAAACGAAAGGAGAAGGCAGCAGGTTTCATTTGGACTACGATAGGTTTCGATAAATTGATCGATAACTGAGTTATCGGTGAAAATGTGATTGCCCAAAAACCTCAAACTTGACCTACAATATGGGTATCAAACGAAAGGGGAAGGCCCCAGGTTTCATTTGTACTTCAATATATTTCGATAAATTGATCGATAACTGAGACATCGGTCAAAATGTGATTGCCCAAAAACCTTAAACTTGCCCTACAATATGGGTATCAAACGAAAGGGGATAGCTCCAGGTTTCATTTGTAATTCGACATATTTCGATAAAATTATCGATAACTGAGTTATCGGTAAAAATGCGATTGCAGAAAAACCTTAATATTACCCTACAATAGTGTATCAAATCAACATTTGAAGTTGAATTCATCCTGGCACAATTTGTCAAAATTTAATTCCTGAAAGGCCCCCTAACGTTACCAACGAATACCTCAAAAGAACATTTTTGAAAACCAGTTTTTTAAAATTTGGTAAATTCTTCAGTAGGCAATAATCATACTAATATTATAAATGTGAATGTAGCGATGTTTGGATGTCCAGACGTTTGCTTCTGTTACTCAATCACGTGACCCTAGAAGGTGTTTACGAGATATCGCCAAAAATGTGGACCAGGTGTGACCCCAGACGGGTTTTCTACAATATGGGTATCAAATAAGAGGCTTTGATGAATATTTAAAAAAGAGGTGATTTTCAATACCCTTTGCGACCTGTTTTCCGAGATATCGCCAAAAATTTATTTTTTATTTTTTCATGATACACCATATAAAAATACATACAATCCTAAATTTTCACCCTTCTAGCCATTTTAGTAATTTAATCACTTTCCATCACCGGACGATAACTGATCAATCGTTATTTAATTAGTTATCTCCGCCAGATGTCTACAGGTGTCACTTCTGACCCAGTAAACAGCACGGAGTAGGGATGAGAACGAAGCCGGTCTCCTGTTTCTCTCGCACAATAAGACTTCTCTCACTCCCTACACAGCTGTCGGCCATGTTGTTTATGCATCAAGTGTAGTAGTAAGGCTGAAAATTATTATTTTGCTATCTCAGTGTAACTCTCATATTAACTATTAATCATTGCTATTCTATCAATAATAATAAAATTATCATCAATAATAATAAAATTATCAATTTTGAGTGTATTTTGCACGATTAATTAATCAAGTGATTTTCATAACCTAAAAAGTACTCAACACGTGGCACGAGCTTCCAATAACAAGGGATTTTGTGTTGTAAGTACACTTTTTTTTATTTATATCGAAAATGTTGTTGAAAACGTTCATAAAAGATTCTGTGGAATTTAATCTATATATAAAATAGGATGTACGTACGTATGTATCTATGTGTGTATGTATGTTATAGACTCCGGAACTACCTCGCCGATTTTGTTCATATTTACAGGATAGCTCAGTAGAAATCCGGAGACTGTTTATGTAAAGTTTTATTCCGGGAAGTGGACCAGTGACCGAAATATTCCAAACTTTTTTATTTATAGGTACTACGATTTTCTTCAAATTTAGTACAAAGGTACCACTTTACTTTGGTAAAATATGGGGTAACTTTTTTCCGGGAAATGGACAATGGACCGGAATATTCCAAACTTTTTTATTAATTTTTCGATTTTCTTTAAATTTTTTATTAATTGTGCGATTTTTTTCAAATTTTGTACAAAGGTAGTCTTTTACTTTTGTTAAAATTTTGGGTAATTTTTTTTCCGGGAAGTGGACCAGGGACCGAAATATTCGAAACTTTTTTATTTATCTTGCGATTTTTTCCCTAAATTTGGGCAGAACAACGTCTGCCGGGTCATTCTAGTATGTATATAAAAATGAATTGGCGTTCGTATGTCCCGTAAGATCTCCGTATCGGCTCAACCGATTTTAAATATTTTTTCTTTAATGTTTCCAATATGATTGCCCAAAAAACTTAACATTACTCTATAATATGGGTATAAAACGAGAGGAGAAGGCAGCAGGTTTCATTTGTACTTCAATATATTTCGATAAATTGATCGATAACTGAGTCATCGGTCAAAATGCGACTGCCCGAAAACCTCTATATTACATTACAATATGGGTATCAAACGAAAAGGGATAGCTCCAGGTTTAATTTGGACTTCGATCTATTTCGATAAATTTATCGATAACTGAGTTATCGGTGATTGCCCAAAAAACTTAACATTACTCTATAATATGGGTATACAACGAAAGGAGAAGGCCGCAGGTTTCATTTGGACTTCGATAGGTTTCGGTAAATTGATCGATAACTGAGTTATCGGTGAAAATGTGATTGCCCAAAAACCTTAAACTTGCCCTACAATATGGGTATCAAACGAAAGGGGATAGCTCCAGGTTTCATTTGGACTTCGATCTATTTCGGTAAATTTATCGATAACTGAGTTATCGGTGATTGCCCAAAAAACTTAACATTACTCTATAATATGGGTATAAAACGAAAGGAGAAGGCCGCAGGTTTCCTTTGGACTTCGATAGGTTTCGGTAAATTGATCGATAACTGAGTTATCGGTGAAAATGTGTGTCTAAGCTTTAGAGTAGGCGAGTTGTTTTTTAATTTATTATTATTTTTTATTTTATTTTATTATTTGGCTCAGGTGCTATGTGACCGTTTTACTCAAATTGTATGTATTCATTTGGCTCAGGTTCTGACGACCATGTTTGCCTAAATGTTCAAAATTGTTCTTTGGAGAACGGGAGGGTATGTATGTATTATTGGTGGCGAGCACTGTTGGCTCTGAGGCATGGCGCGATTGGCTTCCTCATTTTCTGTATGAAAAACCACCTTTTGGCTCAGGCCTAGGCGACCGTCTTGCTCAAAAGGTATTTATTCATTTGGCTCAGGTTCTGACGACCATGTTTGCCTAAAATGTTCTTTGGAGAACGAGAGAGTATATATGTATTATTGGTGGCGAGCACTGTTGGCTCTGAGGCATGGCGCGATTGGCTTCCTCATTTTCTGTATGAAAAACCACCTTTTGGCTCAGGCCTAGGCGACCGTCTTGCTCAAAAGGTATTTATTCATTTGGCTCAGGTTCTGACGACCATGTTTGCCTAAAATGTTCTTTGGAGAACGAGAGAGTATATATGTATTATTGGTGGCGAGCACTGTTGGCTCTGAGGCATGGCGCGATTGGCTTCCTCATTTTCGGTATGAAAAACCACCTTTTGGCTAAGGCCTAGGCGACCGTCTTGCTCAAAAGGTATTTATTAAATCATTTGGCTCAGGTTCTGATGACCGTGTTGCGCAAATGTTAAAAACATTTTGTTCTTTATAGAACGGGAGGTGCGGGACACCTGTGACACCCTGAATGAATTTGTTGGTGGCGAGCACTGTTGGCTCTGAGGCATGGCGCGAGATTGGCTTCCTCATTTTCCTTATGAAAAACCACCCTTTGGCTTTCCAAAATATAAACTATATCTTCGAAATATTTTATAAGCTGATTGCGAATTACAATAGCATGCAATGCAAATAAAATAAACGAATGAAATAACCGTAGCTTATGTATGTATGTCGCTTAAACAATGTGATTGCCCAAAAACCTTAAACTTGCCCTACAATATGGGTATCAAACGAAAGGGGATAGCTCCAGGTTTCATTTGGACTTCGATCTATTTCGATAAATTTATCGATAATTGAGTTATCGGTGATTGCCCAAAAAACTTAACATTACTCTATAATATTGGTATAAAACGAAAGGAGAAGGCAGCAGGTTTCATTTGGACTACGATAGGTTTCGATAAATTGATCGATAACTGAGTTATCGGTGAAAACGTGATTGCCCAAAAACCTTAAACTTGACCTACAATATGGGTATCAAACGAAAGGGGAAGGCCCCGGGTTTCATATGTACTTCAAAATATTTCGATAAATTGATCGATAACTGAGTCATCGGTCAAAATGCGATTGCCCGAAAACCTCTATATTACCCTACAATATTTGTATCAAACGAAAGGAGATAGCTCCAGGTTTCATTTGGACTTCAATATATTTCGATAAATTGATCGATAACTGAGTCATGGGTCAAAATGTGATTGCCCAAAAACCTTAAACTTGGCCTACAATATGGGTATCAAACGAAAGGGGAAGGCCCCAGGTTTCATATGTACTTCGACATATTTCGATAAATTTATCTATAACTGAGTTATCGGTAAAAATGCGATTGCAAAAAAACCTTAATATTACCCTACAACAGTGTATCAAATCAACATTTGAAGTTGAATTCATCCTGGCACAATTTGTCAAAATTGAATTCTTGAAAGGCCCCCTAACGTTACCAACGAATACCTCAAAAGAACATTTTTGAAAACCAGTTTTTTAATATTCTTTTTCAAAATTTGGTAAATTCTTCAGTAGGCAATAATCATACTAATATTATAAATGTGAATGTAGCGATGTTTGGATGTCCAGACGTTTGCTTCTGTTACTCAATCACGTGAGAATGGCAAGACGGATTTTGATGAAGTTAGGAACGCATACAGGTTATAGTCTAGAAGGAGTTATAGGCTATTTTTATACCTTTCATGAGCATGAAATGGTATTATAACTTTGGTCCGATGTTTGTAAGTATGAGAAGAAGAAGAGATAGACCCACCATTAAGTATACCGAAATGATCAGGGCGACGAGCTGAGTTGATTTACCCATGTCCGTCTGTCCGTCCGTCCGTCTGTCCGTCTGTCCGTCCGTCTGTTTGAACGCAAACTAGTCCCTCAGTTTTAGAGATATCTCGATGAAATTTTGCAAGCAGGCGCCATTTTGCATAGGATTAATCATTTGTCGGAACCAGCAAGATCGGACCAATACAACGCATAGCTCCCATACAATCGATTGTTCCGATAAACGGGTTTTGGCCTCTAACTCTTGCAATTAAAAAGCTATTAGAGCGAAATTTCGCAGGTTTAGTACATACTATATAAGTAATGTGTGTAGTGAAAATAACCTGGATCGGACCAACATAACATATAGCTCCCATATAATCGATAGTTTCGATAAATGGGTTTCGGGCTATAAATTTTTCAAATAGAAA
Source organism: Sphenella marginata (assembly GCA_951509765.1). NCBI lineage: Eukaryota > Metazoa > Arthropoda > Insecta > Diptera > Tephritidae > Sphenella > Sphenella marginata. Next base: position 2,270,083 of record OX608078.1, read on the forward strand.
GCTAGAAACGTAGAATTTTGCAGGTTTGGTACTTATTATATGAGTGATGTGTGTAGTGAAAATCATACAGATCGGACTTACATAACATATAGCTCCCATATTACCGATTGCTCCGATATATGTATGTGGTTTGGCTATGTATTTTTAAATTAACAGTTTTGGAGAGTTTGTAAGTAATTGTAAGTAAGGAGCGTACACTGAGAAAAGTTGTGCATATTCATGAAAGGTATAAAGACTTCGGCACAGCCGAAGACAGCCCTTTCCTTACTTGTTTTTTTATCAATTTTGGGGGTTCGGACGCTTCTAGGGACCATTACTTTTTGATATTTTTTCCCCCATACAATTCTGAGTATACTTGACCTATACGTATGTTATTTCGCATATATGTAGGTATTGATTAGATTAGATTAGATTAGATTTATTTCATTTCCTTTCATGATTAACATATGTATGTATATTACAATGGTAACCAAAATTAAAGCAATTAAGAATAAAAAATGAAAGAAAAAGTGAGGCATTCTGTAAAAATTATTGATGTTCTAGTATCGAATGCCATTTTCAAAAAAATAAAATTCATGAACATTTAAAAAAGTGTGTGGGGTGAATTTCACTATTAATAAATTAAATTATACAAATTCTATGTACATGATTGAGAAAAAGAATAACAAAAACAATTATAATAATAACAAGAGTAATAATAATAATAATAACAACAGATTTTCTTCAAATTGACTAAGTCATACGATTCAGCAAAATTTTGATGTCATCGTGTGATTGCTCCAAAAGAAATGATTTAACCTTTATTAAAAATTCCCGCAAATTTCTAATGACACGTATCGACGCGGGTAACGCATTAAACAATTTACAGGAAACAATACTGAAGAAGTTATTGAAGTGAGTTGTACGCGATGTGGGAACATAAACAAGACCGTGTGAGTTTTGCCTCAAGTTATAACTATCCGAGACCAGGCTATGTAAGTACCCACAGCGCAGGAAAAATGTTTTCAATGTTTTGTAGTAGTACATATGCCTTACGGGAAGAATTTTCAAATCTCTAAACAGGTCGATGGTGTGATGAAGACGATGCACACTGCATATCTTTCTTATAACACATTTTTGAACAGTTAAAAGCTGCTGGATTTTAGTATTAGGTGCACCACCCCAACAGCTTATGCCATATGCGAGCTTAGAGTGGACTAGGGCGTAATAAATAGTTTTAAGTGTTGCGTTTGAGCAAATCTTTCTCAGGCTATAAAAATGACGAACGATAGATCGCATGTACGACTTTAATCGAGATATATGACCAGCCCAACTCAAGTTTTGGTCAACAGAAACACCCAGGTACTGAAAATCGCTTACCTCTTCGATGGAGAAACATTTTTCGGAACAGTTGTTACTTGATTGAAATGTTGTGTCAGAGCCCACCATACTATTCAGAGCGAAGCGCTTGCAATCAGTAGCATGAAATACAATGGCTATATCAGGTGACACTCTTGGTTGTAGATTGAAATACATCATCTTTGTTTTCTTGCTGACAACAAGCTTATGTGCAGCAAACCACACCCTCAACAAATGCACATCGTTATGAAGGCCTGCTATCAAATCCAGATAGTTCGATGAACCATAGGCGATAGCAAGGTCGTCTGCGAAAGCCGTAACTTTTCCAGAAAATGGTAAGGAAAAAATCGAGTTAATATATATTAGAAATAGAATTGGGCCCAAAACTGATCCTTGAGGTACTCCTAACCTAATTGTAACGGGATTACTTAGGCAGTTACCAACTTTTACTTTCTGCACTCTTCCTGATAAGTAGGATTTAAACCAATTATAGATGAAACCACGAAAACCAGCGGAATGCAATTTATCCAGTAAAATTCTATGATCTACCATATCAAATGCTAATGTGATATCTACAAATAAACCAGCACGTACCATACCACATGTATTTTGGCTACAGAACCCTTATTGGCGACAGTTTTGCAATGGATGATAAGTCCGTGGAGTCTGCGTGGTGCGGAAATATTATACCACCATCAGTACGCAAACAGAGTAAGTGGGGAGGAAGAAAATATGGAGGGGGTGGAAAGGTAGGACTAGAGGGGTGCTGAGTGGGAATGGAAGAGCGCTGGGGAGAGGGGAAGGAATGGGAGGAGAGCGGCAGGGATAGGAAGATGGAGAGCGAGGGATGGGGTGGGAGGGGGAGACGGATCATTATTATTACAATTATATCTAAAATATTTATATATAATTATATAATTATAATTATATTTATATATAAACGCAAATACGAAGAGCTCAAAAAATAAATGTCCGCATTAGAAGAAAAGCATTGCAAAAATCTGCATTTTGTCGTTTGACGAAATAAAGGTTCGGGTGGAATTGTCGTATGATCGAAAAAATTATATTATTTTGGCCCCTGTGCAAAATTTACAAGTCGCTGGATTGCGGTCGTTAGGCGGTAATTGGAAGCAGCCCATATTATACAGTTTCGACACAAAAATGACGCAGCCTTTACTACATGAAATAATTGACGCACTTGACAGTGCCGGGTTCACAGTGGTAGCGGTTGTCAGTGACCTTGGTCCAGATAACCATATATTGTGGAAAAAGGTGGGAGTTACACCAGAGAAACCATTATTTATGCACCCTTTCGACGGCAGAAGAGTGATTTTCGTGTTTGCTCACGTCCCGCACCTATTAAAGCTGTTTCGAAACCACTTTGTTGATGACATTTTGCATTTCAATAGAAGCATAGAAGGAAGAAAAGTTATAGAGGAGCTCATAACAATATGCAACTCTGATTTGACGATTATCCCTTGAAATGTTGAAATGTCAAAGGAGCGGGTATATACTACGTTACTAGTGATGCCATGACATACATTACTCTTAGGCCATAACTATGTAAGTTAAATTACATTGAGTTCAAATGATTAAAAAAATATATTTTTTGGAGCTATGCTCTTTATTTGTATCCCTTCAACTTAGAACTAACTTAACAAAATTATTTTACTTAGCTCTAAACCTAAATCTGCTAAGCTGCCAAAACTGCTGATGACGCGCTTCCCACGATTTGTGTTGCTTGATGGTTACACGTACCGCACGTCAGCGTATTTGCCGTCTGCAGGTCTTCATTTGTAAATATGCAATCAGGATCATGTTGCCGACAGAATGGTGGGAAAAATATTTAATATGTGTCGATATGTTGTCAACATCATGTGATGGTACAAATATTGTGCTAACAACTCCCCCCCTAAAATTCAAACGTTCGCGTTTGAGTTGTTGGTTTTTTGAAAAATCTGATTAAGTCCCTCTGTTGCGGCTTCTGTCAATTCGATAGGCTTTTGTTGTTTGATCTCTTCTTTTAGTAGCATTGTTTTTGCTATGAACCAAATAATAGCTATTATTGTTATTGTAGTAAAACTTATATTGATAGCATGTTTTAATTGACTTGCCGATTCTGCGTGATTTATCTGTTTAGTGTTGTTAACATTCAGTTGCTTTAACATCTCTATGGCATTGTGATGATGTTCAAGAAGGCAGTATTGCGCGATATTTTGCAGTTGTGGCATTGTGATGATGTTCAAGAAGGCAGTATTGCGCGATATTTTGAAGTTGTGGCAGGGTGATCACGTTTACAATGACAGTATTACTCAATCTATAAAACCATATTTGTCAGTTGTGGCATTGTGATGATGTTCAAGAAGGCAGTATTGCGCGATATTTTGCAGTTGTGGCATTGTGATGATGTTCAAGAAGGCAGTATTGCTCGATATTTTGCAGTTGTGGCATTGTGATGATGTTCAAGAAGGCAGTATTGCGCGATATTTTGCAGTTGTGGCATTGTGATGATGTTCAAGAAGGCAGTATTGCGCGATATTTTGCAGTTGTGGCATTGTGATGATGTTCAAGAAGGCAGTATTGCGCGATATTTTGAAGTTGTGGCAGGGTGATGACGTTTACAATGACAGTATTGCTCAATCTATAAAACGATATTTTGCAGTTGTGGCATTGTTATGATGTTCAAGAAAGCAGTATTGCGCGATATTTTGAAGTTGTGGCAGGGTGATGACGTTTACAATGACAGTATTACTCAATCTTTAAAACCATATTTCGCAGTTTTGGCATTGTGATGATGTTCAAGAAGGCAGTATTGCTCTATATTTGTCAGTTGTGGCATTGTGATGATGTTCAAGAAGGCAGTATTGCGCGATATTTTGAAGTTGTGGCAGGGTGATGACGTTTACAATGACAGTATTGCTCAATCTATAAAACAATATTTTGCAGTTGTGGCATTGTTATGATGTTCACGATGGCAGTATTGCGCGATATTTTGCAGTTGTGGCAGGGTGATGACGTTTACAATGACAGTATTGCTCAATCTATAAAACGATATTTTGCAGTTGTGGCATTGTTATGATGTTCAAGAAAGCAGTATTGCGCGATATTTTGAAGTTGTGGCAGGGTGATGACGTTTACAATGACAGTATTACTCAATCTTTAAAACCATATTTCGCAGTTTTGGCATTGTGATGATGTTCAAGAAGGCAGTATTGCTCTATATTTGTCAGTTGTGGCATTGTGATGATGTTCAAGAAGGCAGTATTGCGCGATATTTTGAAGTTGTGGCAGGGTGATGACTTTTACAATGACAGTATTGCTCAATCTATAAACAAATATTTTGCAGTTTTGGCATTGTGATGATGTTCAAGAAGGCAGTATTGCTCTATATTTGTCAGTTGTGGCATTGTGATGATGTTCAAGAAGGCAGTATTGCGCGATATTTTGAAGTTGTGGCAGGGTGATGACGTTTACAATGACAGTATTACTCAATCTATAAAACGATATTTTGCAGTTGTGGCATTGTTATGATGTTCAAGAAGGCAGTATTGCTCTATATTTGTCAGTTGTGGCATTGTGATGATGTTCAAGAAGGCAGTATTGCGCGACATTTTGAAGTTGTGGCAGGGTGATGACGTTTAGAATGACAGTATTACTCAATCTATAAAAGCATATTTCGCAGTTGTGGCATTGTGATGATGTTCACGAAGACAGTATTTACTGAGTTTTATTTATTGTAATACCGTCTTTGAAACAAAATTTCTTACAGACTACCAAACAGTAAGTACATGCATTTGCAATAAAAAAAAGCTACAAATATGTTACATACTAAGCTTATGAAATTTATATGCATAGCATTTAAAACTTTACATATCTTAACATATTGACCGAAAAAGATTTAAGAAAGCTTCTGTGGTCATTGAAAAATCGATGACGATTGTTTGAGACAAAATATTAAATTCACGCATAGATCTTGCAAGAGGAGCGTTACTGGCAAATTTTGTTCTAACCTTTTTGCAATAAAAAGGGTAAGTGACCCGAAGGTTACGCCTAGGAACATTAAAAGTAATCCTTTCCATGAGATAAGGACAATCAAGGATCCCTTTAATAACATTAAATATAAAAGACAACGCCAGCATAGACCTACGATTTTCCAAGGATTGTAGGTCAATAAGCATGAGACGCGATCAAGAAGGCAGTTTGGCAGGGTGATGACGTTTACAATGACAATATTTTTCAATCTATAAAACGATATTTTGCAGTTGTTCCATTGTGATGATGTTCAAGAAGGCAGTTTTGCTCGATACTTTGAAGTTGTGGCAGGGTGATGACGTTCAAAAAGGCAGTATTGCTCGATATTTGTCAGTTGTGGCATTGTGATGATGTTCAAGAAGGCAGTATTGCTCGATATTTGTCAGTTGTGGCATTGTGATGATGTTCAAGAAGGCAGTATTGCGCGATATTTTGAAGTTGTGGCAGGGTGATGACGTTTACAATGACAATATTTTTCAATCTATAAACAAATATTTTGCAGTTTTGGCATTGTGATGATGTTCAAAAAGGCAGTATTGCTCTATATTTTGCAGGTAATTATGGTGATGATGTTTACAATGACAGTATTGTTCAATCTATAAAACCATATTTTGCAGTTGTGGCATTGTGATGATGTTCACGAAGGCAGTCTTGCTCGATATTTGTCAGTTGTGGCATTGTGATGATGTTCAAGAAGGCAGTATTGCGCCATATTTTGCAGTTGTGGCATTGTGATGATGTTCAAGAAGGCAGTATTGCTCGATATTTGTCAGTTGTGGCATTGTGATGATGTTCAAGAAGGCAGTATTGCGCGATAGTTTGCAGTAAAGGCACGGTGATGACGTTCAAGAATGCAGTATTGCTCTATATTTTGCAGGTAATTATGGTGATGACGTTTACAATGACAGTATTGTTCAATCTATAAAATCATATTTTGCAGTTGTGGCATTGTGATGATGTTCAAGAAGGCAGTATTGCTCGATATTTTGCAGTTGTGGCAGTGTGATGACGTTTACAATGACAGTATTGCTCAATCTATAAAACGATATTTTGCAGTTGTGGCATTGTTATGATGTTCACGATGGCAGTATTGCGCGATATTTTGCAGTTGTGGCAGTGTGATGACGTTTACAATGACAGTATTGCTCAATCTATAAAACGATATTTTGCAGTTGTGGCATTGTTATGATGTTCACGATGGCAGTATTGCGCGATATTTTGCAGTTGTGGCAGTGTGATGACGTTTACAATGACAGTATTGCTCAATCTATAAAACGATATTTTGCAGTTGTGGCATTGTTATGATGTTCAAGAAGGCAGTATTGCTCGATATTTTGAAGTTGTGGCAGGGTGATGACGTTTACAATGACAGTATTACTCAATCTATAAAACCATATTTCGCAGTTGTGGCATTGTTATGATGTTCACGAAGGCAGTATTGCTCGATATTTGTCAGTTGTGGCATTGTGGGGATGTTCAAGAAGGCAGTATTGCGCGATATTGTGCAATTAAGGCACGGTGATGACGTTTACAATGACAGTATTACTCAATCTATAAAAACATATTTCCCAGTTATGGCATTGTGATGATGTTCACGAAGGCAGTATTGCTCGATATTTGTCAGTTGTGGCATTGTGATGATGTTCAAGAAGGCAGTATTGTTCGATATTTGTCAGTTGTGGCATTGTGATGATGTTCAAGAAGGCAGTATTGCGCGATATTTTGAAGTTGTGGCAGGGTGATGACGTTTACGATGACAATATTGCTCAATCTATAAAACGATATTTTGCAGTTGTTCCATTGTGATGATGTTCAAGAAGGCAGTTTTGCTCGATACTTTGAAGTTGTGGCAGGGTGATGACGTTTACAATGAGAGTATTGCTCAATCTATAAACAAATATTTTGCAGTTTTGGCATTGTGATGATGTTCAAGAAGGCAGTATTGCTCTATATTTTGCAGGTAATTATGGTGATGACGTTTACAATGACAGTATTGTTCAATCTATAAAATCATATTTTGCAGTTGTGGCATTGTGATGATGTTGTTGTATATCAGAGCATGTCAGCAACAACAACAAAGCCACACGCCGACACCTAAGTGTCAGGCTGTAGAATGTTTACATTTTGCTAAGTCAACGTATTTTCAATAGCGTTCACTTTCTCACGATGTCCAAATATTTGAGCCTCATCATATTACATATGTTTGTCATGTATGTGGGTACGCGTGTGACTGCATTACTTGATGCCACACGCTAACCATATATGTAAGTATGTATATGACTGCATTGCTGCAGCTCCATACCTAATATGTTTGTATGTGTTGGTGACTGCACTGAGCTATACTTCATACAGTACATAGAATTAGAGTAAATATGTACCTATTCTAGTAAATAAGAGTTTTAGCGTTAAGAATTATTATAAATAACCCGAAATATTCCGGAATAAAACAATTGCTGATCTGCCACGCAACTGGCAACAATAACTTCTTGTTTTTTAATAATAAACCCTTTATGGCGATCCTGCCTTGATACTAACGGCAAACATTGCTCATTAGCGATCTGCCAGCTTCAAGCAGGAAAACCAGTACAAGGAAAAAAAAAAATTTTCAATTATTAAATTATCCTGCCGTCCAAATTCGGCAGGAATAAAGTATTTTGATTATTAAACAATTATTAAAATATCCTGATGTCCAAATTCGGCAGGAATAGAGAAGAGAGAAGTCTCAACCGAAATATAAAAAGCATATGGAGGACGACTAAACGACATCCAGGTGGCTGATATACGTTATTATCTAAACGAAGTCCATCTATGGGATATAAGAATTGAATGATGCGAAGCAGAAATGTGTTGATCCTAAGCTAAGCTGGAAAACTAATAGACTGGGAGCTGGTACAAAACAATTTGGTCACTCGGTGCAAGGTCAATTTCGAGATTTATGGGCTCGACTGGTATAAAACTTAAGTTATATTAGAATAAATTGTTTATGTAACTTATGGCTGACCTGACAGCCTAAACTAGAAGGGCATCAAGCAGTTGCCGTTTCGCCTTGTTTTTTTTTAATTCAAAATTTTTTTTTTAAACGGTTGATATGTCCTCGAAAGAGGTCATACCAACTGAAGCAGAAGCTATAGAGGAACTAAATATTTTGGAAAAATTAGAAGAAAAATTAAAGGAAAGATCGTTCATTAAAGAAATGATTTGGTATTGTAATTTTGTTAAAGCAATAGGGTCAGCAGCAATAATATTAGTACGTTAATGTTGTAAAAAAAAAAAAAAACAAAAAAAATTTTTTTTAAAAATAAAGAAGGAAAAATTTGAAATAAAAGTAAAGTTATGTCAATTGAGTTGTTAGAAACTCAAGAACAGTTTGACAAATTCTTTTCCGGTATTGTTGAACTGGGCCTGGAAGCAACAAATAAAATTCAAAAAGAGCAAGTCAGGCAAGGCCCTAAGCCACTGACTATAGAAGAATATAGAAAAAGAAATAGGGCTCAAGTAAATGTTGAGCCGCGCATTCCAGAGCCAGTAAAATACAAGCGGAAGAGAGCAGGTCGAAAATATGTAAAGAGAAGGAAAAATGCTGAATTATACCAAAGAGCTAATTTATGCACAAATAGAGACCTAAAAATAAAATTGAAAAAAGAGATACAAAGGTTATGGAAAGAACTGAAAGATAAAAATTATAATTAAAAAAAAAAAAAATTTTTATTTTGCGTTAATTTGGTTACTTGCAATCTATTTCCATGGATTGTGCATTGCCTGATGATCTTGACTACGACGCAATAAATAAAATTGTAGATAACTTAGACCGTGAAAACACGGACGTTGCCCGAAAGTCGAGATCACGTAATATAGGCAGCGATAGATATAAGCTAGAAAATTTGAAAAAAATTGTGGTCCTTCATAGGTATGGGAAGAGAACCCACAATTGAAGATGTTTTGTATCCTTCCACTTTGGAAGAAGAATTATGTAAGTTGATAAGAAATGTATGCGGTAAAAGCATCTATGAATAAATAAAAATAAAAATTTAAATTAGAAAATTTGGTATTAAATTTGTTTTTTGAAAAATATAGAAAAAAAGAAAAGTTAGTAAAAAGAAAAAGACCATATCTACATTTATCTATCTAACTTCTGATATGGGCGGAAAAACTTCTAAAGTGGATACCCCAAATGCGAATGTAGTCAATAGCATTAAAATTATTGACCATTCTGAAGCTTTAGAGTTCATAAAGATCCTGCTTCTGATCGTGACAATCTGCACTTGTATCAGTTTGTTCCTCAAAATATACTCAGCCCATAATAAATTTTTAAAAAAGAAATACCAGAGTCGATCAGACGGTTTGGATAAAGTTTAAGTAAAAAAATAAAATTTTAAAACTAAATGGAAAAGTGGGACGATATTTTGAAGGAGCTTTCTGACGAAAAAATAAGTGCAGAAAAATCATATAAATGCATTTGTAAAAATACAAAGTTTAAAATAGAAACGATAAAAAAAAAACATTTAAATATAATTTTGTTATCACTGAATAATTGCGGAAAAATAATAAAAAGAACTAATTATCAAAACCTCACGAAAAAGAAGCATACCAAATTTTTTCGTCTGTCAGAGACAAATTGGTATATTCCTTATCTAGATATGAAATTGACTTCGAGGTGCCAAAATCCTATCAAAAAGAGATTGAAATAGATTTTGACGCAAAATTACTGGAAGATAGTTCCTCTTCGGAACTAGAAGAACAAGAAACATTTTTCAAACAAACATTGTCGCCCAAGTAGAACAAAATTCGCAAACAGACATCGAAATGGCGCAATCAGCGACTTCATTTATTAAAACTGCGTCATCGATCATACCTGAGTTCGATGGCAAACCGGAAAACTTGTCGAGTTTTCTGGATGCCCTTGATATCCTCGAACAAATCAAAGAGGAACATGAGGCTTTAGCAGTGTCAATGATAAAAACTAAGCTGAAAGGCACAGCTAGAAATTTGATAAGCGCTGAAGATTCAATACAGGCAATAAAACAAAAATTAAAAGGTAAAGTGAAGGGTGAATCAGTCGAAGTTATAAAGGCAAAACTCCTGAACATCCAACAGCGCAGTAAGACTGCTAATCAGTATACTGCTGAAATTGAAAAATTGACGAAGTCATCGGAAGGAGCATACATATCTGATGGCTTAACAACAGACTTAGCTACCAAATATGCTACACAAACAGCTGTGAAAGCTATGTGTAAGAATTGTTCAAATGATAAGGTAAAAACGATTATGCAAGCTGGAACGTTCACTTCGATGAACGAGGCTATATCGAAATTCACAAACAGTTGCACAGAAATTACGGGTAACCCTAATTCACTGTTACACATACGCCGACAACATTATTTTGGCGGTAATTTCCGCAGAAGTTACCAGAATAATGCCTACAGAGGTAACCAAAGACGGGATGGTAACCGTTTTAATAATTTTAATAATTACAATAATAATAATAATAGAAATAACAATCAAAGATCCGGGAGAAATTTCGGAAATCAATCTCGCGGTTCTAATCGCAATAATACTAGAAACGTTAGAAATGTGAACCAACAGGAAAACCAGCAAGCTCCACCTCAATAGATAAAAAATTATATGTCTTCAATCTGCACCTTAATAGTTATATATCTTCAAAAACAACTCTAAACAATTCCATTTCAACCCTCCTGATTGATACAGGAGCGGACATCTCCATTATAAAAAAGGGTCAAATTGACAATGACGTCACAATTAATTACTCACAAAAAACTGATCTAAAAGGCATTGGTCGCGGTCTAACAAGCACTATTGGCACAGTTACAGCAGATTTAAGAGATGATCAATTATTAATTAAACACAAATTTCATATAGTAGAGGATACATTTCCAATCCCATGTGACGGAATTTTGGGACTTGATTTTATTAAAAAATATAACTGCATTTTGGATTACAATAAAAACGGGGACACCCTAATACTACGTCCATATGATTATCCAGAAAATATAATAATCCAAATGACAAATAGACCAACAGTTAATTGCATAACAATCCCAGCAAGATCCGAGGTAATTCGACAAGTCCATTTTAAAAACAGCAATTCTGAATTATTGATACCTCATCAAAAATTATCCGAAGGTATTTTTATAGCAAACACCCTAGTAAATTCAAAGCAAACCTTTATTCGAGTCATAAATACAACAGATAAAATTGCAACTATTCAAAATTTCAAAATTAACACAGAAAATTTAGATGATTATACAGTAGTAGAAAATAAAACGGAAACAGTAGAAAATAATAACGAAAAATTAAAAAGATTAAATAAAAATTTTATAAAATTTGTTACTGAACAACTTAATGCACTGTGCACAGAATTTATTGATATATTTTCACTAGAATCAGAACCCATTACCACTAATAATTTTTATAAACAAAAATTACATATGAAAGATAGCAACCCAGTTTATGTAAAAAATTACAGAATTCCTCAAGCTCATAAAAGCGAAATTAGTAAGCACGTCAATAAACTAATTGAAGATGACATTATAGAGCCGTCTATGTCAGAATATAATAGCCCAATTCTACTTGTACCCAAAAAGCCTTTACCCGGCAAAAATGACAAAAGATGGAGATTGGTAGTCGATTACCGACAGGTAAACAAAAAGTTAACTGCAGATAAATTTCCATTGCCAAGAATTGATGATATATTGGATCAATTGGGTAGAGCTAAATATTTTTCATGCTTAGACTTGATGTCTGGCTTTCATCAAATTGAATTACATAAAGACTCTAGGGACATAACATCGTTTACGGCAGACGATGGCACGTATCGCTTTAAAAGGCTGCCATACGGTTTGAAGGTAGCCCCAAACTCGTTTCAGAGAATGATGTCTCTTGCTTTTGCAGGCCTTAAGCCTTCCCAAGCTTTTCTATATATGGATGATCTGGTAGTATTGGGATGTTCCGAAAAACACATGATTACGAATTTGAGAGATGTGTTTTCAACTTGTAGAAAATATAATTTGAAATTGCATCCGGATAAATGTTTATTTTTTAACCAAGAAGTTACTTACCTTGGCCATAATTGCACAAATAAAGGAATTTTACCTGATCCTAGTAAATTTGAAATTGTTCTAAATTATCCAACCCCAAAAAATGCAGACGAAGTAAAAAGATTTGTAGCATTTTGTAACTATTACCGAAGATTTGTTCCAAACTTTGCAGAACATTCTAGAATCTTAACAAGATTGTGTAGAAAGAATGTTTCCTTTGATTGGACAGAAGAATGTCAAAAAGCTTTTGTCTACTTGAAGGGGGCATTGATACACCCCAATATTTTACAGTATCCAGATTTTGATAAAGAATTTTGTATAACAACGGATGCCAGTGGATTCGCCTGCGGCGCAGTTCTTAGTCAAGAGTATGAAGGCAAACAATTACCAATTGCCTATGCGTCAAGAGCTTTCACAAAAGGTGAAAGTAATAAAGCAACAATTGAAAAAGAATTGGCGGCAATCCATTGGGCAATCACGTATTTTAGACCATATGTTTATGGCAGAAGGTTTTTGGTTAAAACAGACCATCGGCCACTAACATACCTATTTTCGATGAAAAACCCCTCATCAAAATTAACTAGAGTTCGGTTAGAGTTGGAGGAATATGACTTTGAGGTGGAGTACATAGCTGGAAAAGAAAATTATGTTGCAGATGCATTGTCACGAATAAATATAAATGATTTGAAAGATTTATCAATAAAGGCAAGTCAAATAATGAAGGTTACGACTAGATCGGAAACCAATAAAAAATCCAATAATAAAAATTCCAATAATAAAAACATCAAAGAAAAACGTCACGAAGAGAACATTAAAATATATGAAGCGCTTAATAAAAATGAAGTAAAAAAGCTAGCTCAAGCTAACAATTGTATGTGATTTGACAAAGTATCTGATCGCAATTCCGATTACTAGCAAACAAGCGATAACAGTTGCCAAAGCTATTTTTGAAAATTTTATCTTAATTTATGGTTGTATGAAAACAATCATAACTGATATGGGAACTGAATACAAAAATAACGTATTCGAAGAATTGTGTAAACTTTTAAAAATTGAACACAAGACTTCTACCCCATATCACCATCAAACTTTGGGCACTGTTGAACGCAGCCACAGAACTTTCAATCAATACATTCGTTCTTATATATCTATTGAAAAAGATGATTGGGATGAGTATATTAAGTATTTTGCATACTGTTATAATACAACACCATCCACGGTACATGGTTATTGTCCATTTGAATTAGTTTTTGGAAAAATACCTTTAACCTCCGAATTTTTAAACGACAATACAATTAGCCCAGTTTATAACCATGAGGCATATGATAAAGAAATCAAATATAGATTGCAGGTAGCTCAACAAAGAGCGTATAAACTAGTAAAAGAAACCAAAGAAAAACAAAAAATGTACTATGACAAAAATATTCAATATAAAGAAATAAAATTAGGAGATTTAGTTTTAGTTAAAAATGAATCAGGTCATAAGTTAGACAGTAGATACAAAGGGCCCTAATAGGCCCGTGCGCACGGGGGGGGTTTTGGGGGTTAAAACCCCCCCCATGGCCAAATCTAAGTTGCAATGATTTTGCAAAAGTTTTCAAAATACAGTTTATAAATCTTATATTGAATCTTGACTAATAATTTTTGACAAAATTAGTTAAAATAATTTTACGGAAGAAGAAATTGGTGAAAGTTGCAAAGAATAAGGTTGGCCAATACATAACGTTCCTATCCACGAAAAAGGGCGCAAAGCTGTTTGTCGACGAAGAAAGGCGCAAACTTTTTTTTGTTTGAAGAAAGACGCATAATAAATATCTTGAGAAAGAAAGACGCATTAAAATAATTTTTAAGAAAGAAAGGCGCTTTTAAATAATTTTTAAGAAAGAAAGGCGCTTTAAAAAACGAAATACTAAATAAAAATACATACCTATAATGGGTACTTGGGCTGGCCCAATTTTTTTCAATCCAGCACAAATCCCTTGTGAAGTTTACTGTAAATGTATACACTGCGCCTTTCTTCCGCGAAATATTTTTTAATGCCCCTTTTTTCGTCAAAATATTTTTTAATGCGTCCTTATTTCCCGCAATATTTTTAATGCGCCTTTTTTCGTTGACAATTTGTTGAATGCGCCTTTCTTCGTCGGTAGCGACGATAAGTCCGGCACTTTGAATTGCACTTGGAGCTTTCCGAAATTACAAAGTTGTGTAGCGTACGGGCATTTTTTTTTTTTTAATTTTACTGATGAAAACAGTGAGCAGTTTCAATCAACAGAGCGAATGCACTGCAAGGCTCAGTTATATGAAAGATTTTGAGTGTTTTCTGACCCTTTTTGTTGTAGGCGTAAAGAGAATTGTGAGAAAATGAACGTTGGAGAGCAGATGAGCGACACCGTTCAAATATTTGAATGTTTTCAAACATTTTCTGAGGTTTTTTTTTATTTCACCTAACAGAAGGTAAAGATCGCATTTTTCATGGACGTTTATCAATAGTCTGGCTTTGGTTTGTTAATCGTCGAGATCTAAAACTGCTCAGCTACAGAGAAAACCTCATCAGCTAAGTAAGGTAGATAAAAAATAGATGACACAATTAATAAATAATTAGTTGACAGCGAATAGTTATTGTAAAGAATAAAGATAAGAATCAAAGGATATGAAAGCAAATTGTTGATATGTATTTAGGATAGAAAGAATTGACTTTTTTATGCTGCATAGTGAGTCTGAAATATCAAACGTACCAGAATGAGAGTTATAATCTTGACACAAACAACGAAAAGGCTCATTTAATTCAAAATTAGTTCGACACAGTTTCAAGATAAGTGGTTTAAAATGTCTTGATGGACGAGAAGGTAAAGAAACGGACTTACGATTGAACCATTTAGTAATTTAGTCATGAAAACAGTTCCAAGCAGTTCCCTCCGACTAGAAAGGCTGTGAAGATTAGTTAGTTTTAAGCGACTCGTATACGATGGCAAATTATACAAGAGATCCCAGTGAAGATCTCTTAAGGCAAATATTAAAAATTGTTTTTGAAGTGGTTCTAAGCGATCCACGAGGACCTGGTAACGTGGGTTCCAAATTATACAACCGTCTAATGTAGTAAAGAGTTTTAGTTACATAAATTCTTTAGACCATCGTTTAACAAATGCTAGAAAGCCTCTAGCTTTATTGACTGTTAAGTTAATGTGGCAGTTAAAACCAAGTTTTTAGTCCATAGTAACCCCAAGGTCAACAAAATCATACATTTGCTCAAGACTATAACTGTTAATTGTATAGGAAGCTGGCTGTGATATTCCTCTCGAAAAACTCATGTACTTACATTTCTTCAGATTAAGCGGCATATAATTTAAATCGCACCAAGTAACTAGTGTATTTAGATCTGATTGAAGCTTCTTCGAATGACAAAGCTTTACATCGTCGGCATACATTAAAATTTTCGAAAATTATATTACTGTAGAAATATCATTTATAAACAACAAGAACAGAATCGCGCCAAGATGGCTTCCTTGAGGAACTCCTGAGTAGACATAAATAACATCGGATTCAAAATTTTTAAACACTACTCTTTGTGCTCTGTCGCTAAGGCAAGAAGAGATCTAGCGATTGAGACCCGGCTGGAACCCAACTGATCCAGTTTATGAATAAGTAAAGAGTGACACACTTTATCGAAAGCTTTACTGAAATCAAAGTAAATTCAAGTAAGTTTGTAACGGTGGACTTTCCCTTACAGAACCCGTGTTGACAGTCGGAAATCAAGGTAGAGATAGGATTCGTAAGCTGATTGGTAACAATAGCTTCACACACTTTTGGGATGGCAGAAAGCTTTGCTATGCCACGATAGTTCTCTATAGAAGCCTTGCTTCCGCTTTTATGAAGCGGTAGAAGAAACGACTCTTTCCATGCTTTTGGAAAAACACCACACTTTAGTGACAGATTGAACAAATTGGTAAGGGGTTGGTAAATATTGTTAGCACACTTCTTCAAGAAGCATGTAGGAATCCTATCAGGACCGCATTTAAAAGATTCCTTCAAAGTTTTCAGATAAATAAGAACATCATTGGCGCATATAGTTGGACAATTAATTAAATTGTTCCCATGTAGCTCATAGGGATAATTTAGAAAGTCAGAATAGTTAGAAGGGAAAAATTGCGCAAAGAAATTATGACCCAAAAGAAATAAAAAACGACCCCAAATAAGCTTCAGAAAAACACCAATAAAAGGCTCCGAAAAGAGTCCAAAAACCCTCTGAATGGATGAATAAAAGAAAAGCACCAATTAAAGGGCACCGAAAGGCGTCAGACTCTTTTTTATGACTCCGTTAGAGTTCCTGCGTAGAGCGATTTTTCGCTCCATTTGTGCTCCGAAAGAAGCTCATTTTGGAGGGTAAAGCTCTGAGAAATGAGCGTTTTATGGTCCGAAAGGAGTCTTTTTTTGCACTTTTAGTTAGCTGGGATATGCCATCATATCACCAATTCTCTATCAAATACAGAAAAATGTGTACAACCAAAAAAATTTTCTTGGGTATAGTTTTTGTATCAGAGTGTGCAGTTTCAGAAAAGTTAAAGAACATTTAAATTTATGATGTATGGGTCTAGGTATCTGTTTCAGCAAATATGCTTATCTTAGTGAAAAATGTATGTGAATGCAAATCTAAATTAAAACCCCCCCCAAGGCCAATTCCTGCGCACGGCCCTGGGCCCTATAGAGTAATAAATGTAGATAATAAAAACAACTATACTTTAATTCCATTTAATATAGAAAACATAGATTTAAGTAATAGTAACACCCTAAGCAAAGAAAATAAGAAAATCATAATACATAAGAATAGACTTAAACTATTTGAATAAATAAATATATATTATTAATAAGCCTATTAATTTCATTTTTCCTTCTAAAATGTTAGCTCATAAATTTATATATATATAATTTTCTTCAAAACACAAACAAAGATTTTAAGTAATTAGCATCATAACGAAAAACCTACACTTATCCAAATTGTACAAAAGAAAACAAATGCATCAGATGAATAAATAAACAAGTAAACAAACATCTAAAAACATGAGTTATTTGAGTGGACAACACTTGATAATAGAATAAACAAAATTGAAAAACATTGTAACATAAGTAATTACCAGCCACAACAGAAATATTTTGTAAACAAACGAAAACAATAAAAATCTGAAAAGTGTCAAATGAAGCACTCATAATTTAATTGCAGAAATGTACAAAAAAAAAAAAAAAAAACCACTTATAGTTGTGATGTATAGCTATAAAATCGTTCACATGTATTCACGATTTTTTTTAGGAAAGGAGGTGTAGTATATCAGAGCATGTCAGCAACAACAACAAAGCCACACGCCGAGACCTAAGTGTCAGGCTGTAGAATGTTTACATGTTAACATGACACATGTTAACAATTGCTTAATAAAGCACAGCGGAAGTGCAGCTTTAAATATTTCTCACAGCAAAAAGCCAGACGCATCGTCAGCATAAAAGCTTATGTTCGGAGCGAAGCGGAAGCGCAACACGCGCAACCCAAATTGCAAATTCGGGGAATCTGCAACAAGCCGCAATAGTAAAACAACAACAATCATCAGGTGGCCAGCGCACGCCGTAGCTTAGCTTTTAAGTTAATTAATTTGTAAAGTTCAGTTCCAGTTTTGCATTTAAACAATAAAGGTCGTAATGACCCAATAAAAATTATATTTTTTTCCGCGTTTTAATCAATAAAACGTTAATTGGCGCCCAACGTGGGGCCTTCGTTGTCAAGTTCGCGTTCGTGGTAAAGTGGTGTTAACTCATAAATCCGAAATTTAAAAAAGGGAAGAAAACCCCAACCGCGATAAAATCCAAATCGTTAAAATCAAATAAAAAAAACGCCAGGATTAAAATAGCCCGAGCAGCAACAAGGCCCCAGTCAGAACCTACGGAATTAAGCCGGAATATACAAGTGTGCAGGAACGAGGCCCCCCAGTACCGGACATTGAACCGCAAAAAGGAGATGCTAGTCATCAGCCGCCGCACCACCTTAAGGCTAAGAATACTAATGTAAGTTAAGTTTTCCAATAAATATCCCTTTCGGGAATACAAATTTGTGAGAAATAATAGAAATAGTGATAAAAGTGTAAGCAATAAGTTTAATAAAAATTGAATGATCAAAATTAGGAGAAAAATTAAATTCTTGAGAACCAAATCGTTTTAAGCAAAGAAGATTCTAATTCGTGAGAAATAATAGAAATAGTGATAAAAGAGTAAGCAATAAATAAAATAAAAATTTAATGATTAGAGTTAGAAGAAAAGAAATACTTGTGAACTTAAAGAAAGGTGCAGATTAAATAATAAGTTAAGTGAAGAGTTAATAATATTAAAAATTTAGACAGAAATCGAAATCGATAAATTTTTCTTTCACCAAAAATTGATTAATAAATTCTCTATACTGCAAAGTAGCAATCCTAGATTTTCAGTTCAAAATAAAAGTGAAAAAAAGGACTTAGTTAAATAATTTAGGCCAGTTGCCTTACCATAATCTTACAAAATGTCAAATCCTCAAAACCTCATTCGACCACCAGTGCTTAACGCACCTGCCCCTTCCGGACAGCCGGCCCCTCCCAACACCTTTTCAATGGAAGAGCTAACAGGTGTCGTGACGGGAATAGTCACCAGCATCTTCCAAACCCAAGGGCGAAACATGGTTCAAGCCGCCCTTAACCCTAACGCGAATTTCAGTAATTTTACCGATATTACCATTGATTCGAGCTTGGCTGGCAACGTATCCGAGCTAGACAAGATACCGGATGTGGTAAGATGCCTGAGGGAATTCTCTGGCCGTCCCGGGGAGTTCAACTCGTGGAAGAAAAGTGTAGAAAGGATTCTACAAATCTACGAGCCTCAGCGAGGGACACCAAAATATTACGGCATTTTAAATGTCATTAGGAATAAAATCGTGGGCAATGCGGACGTAGCCCTGGAGTCATATAATACTCCGCTCGATTGGAAAGCGATTTCCAAATGCCTTACCCTACACTACGCGGATAAACGCGATCTCGGTACTCTTGAGTACCAAATGACTTCTCTGGTACAGGGCAACCTTACCATCCAAGAGTTTTACCAGCGGGTATACTCTCACCTGTCCCTAATTCTCAACAAACTTGGTTGCATGGAGGTCGGCGCAGAAGCCATGCACCTACTGACTCGCACATATAGGGATAAAGCCTTAGACACGTTCGTACGAGGACTCAAAGGAGATCTATCGAGACTCCTCGGAATGAGGGAACCCGCAGATCTTCCTCAAGCTCTCCACTTGTGTTTAAAGCTTGAAAATCAAAACTACAGGTCCCACTATGCCTTAATGAATAATGGCCAGGCTAGGAGAACTTTGGACATTCGTCCACCCCTCCCCCCCAAACGATTAAATAATGAATTCTATCCCGAATTGGCATATATGCCCCAACCTAGGTTGAATGCAACTCCTCCCTATAGGCCTCCCCAACCGAATTACCAGTACCAACATCCCCAACCGAACTATCAATACCAACATCCACAACCAAACTACCAATACCAACATCCTTATCAACCAAATCAGCACACCCCACGTCCAAATAACCCACCACCTCGTCCACCTCAAAAACCTCAACCACGTCCGGAACCAATGGATATTGACCAATCGTTAAGGACACGGAACTTAAATTACATGAACCGACCAAAACCAAACGATCCGACCAACAAACGGCCACCACCAGGCACCCTTCCAGCACCTGTACCTAACAAAATGCAAAGAAACTTCCATATTAACTCAGACCCATCCCCCTACAGTGCTCAAGAGGACTACTCTCCTGATACGGACTATCGTACTAATGAAAAAGACTATTAGACAAATAATGACACCGACTACTACGAGAAAGATCCCCAGGACGATAATTACATTGATACAACTGACCTCCATTTTTTAGAATGAGTCACTCTTCTCTGCCTTATTTCGAATGCAGACTGAAGAGTGGAATCATAGCAAAATTTTTAATTGACACAGGTTCAACAAAAAATTATATTCAGCCACACATAGTACCAAACCCTATAAAGAACAAATCTAACTTCTTCGCTAAGTCAATAGCAGGCGATATAGAAATCAGCGAGCATACTTTCATTAGTCTTTTCAACTCACCGAATAGACTAAAATTCTACCTCCTTCCTACATTACGCTCATTCCATGGTATCCTTGGTAACGACAGCCTCAAAGAACTCGGCGCTGTTATACATGTTAAGGATAACTATATGGTTATTCAAAATAAAGTTAAAATTAAAATAAAGCAACTTGCCTCTAAAACCGTTAACACAATAGACATAAAAGATAATATGACGCCTAATCAAAAGGCCAAAATCAATAAATTGGTAGACAATTTTTCCCAACTTTTTGCCGAACCTAATGACAAACTGACGTACACGACCAAAGTTGTCGGCGAAATCAGGACAAATAAGGACAGCCCAGTCTACACAAGGTACTACCCATACCCGATGTCGCTAAAAAGCGAAGTAGAGTCTCAAATCAATAAGATGTTAGACGACGGCATAATTCGACCGTCAAGATCTCCCTATAACTCACCCGTTTGGGTCGTAACAAAAAAACCTGACTCACAGGGTAATAAGCAATACAGAATAGTTATTGATTACCGAAAACTCAATGCTATCACTGTAGCAGATCGCTACCCAATACCCCAGATAAACGAAGTGTTATCCCAACTGGGGAAAAACAAATATTTTTCTGTATTAGACCTCAAAAGCGGATTCCATCAAATCCCACTCAAGGAATCCGACATCGAAAAAACAGCTTTCTCCATTAACAATGGAAAATATGAATTTACAAGGCTACCTTTCGGATTAAAAAATGCACCTTCAATATTCCAGCGTGCCTTGGACGATATTCTTCGCCATCATATCGGCAAAATCTGCTACGTCTACATCGACGACATTGTCGTTTTCAGTAACTCCGAAGAGGAGCACGCCTTCCACTTGCAACAAATTTTCAAAACCCTAGAAGACGCAAATATGAAAATACAATTGGACAAATGCCATTTCTTTAGGGATTCTGTAGAATTTCTAGGTTTCATTATTTCCTCAAAGGGAATTACAAAGAATCCAGCAAAGGTAGAAGCTATTGCTAACATATCCTACCCCACTACAATTAAGGACATTCGCTCATTTTTGGGCCTCTCCGGCTATTATCGCCGCTTTATAAAAGACTATGCCATGTTGGCTAAACCCCTTACGCTACTTTTAAGAGGGGAAGAAGGGCGCATATCAAAGAATACGTCCGCGAAAATAAACATCGATTTAAACGAGGACGCAAAAGACGCTTTCAATAAAATTAAAAGATCTCTTATATCCGACGACGTCGTACTATCCTACCCTGACTTCACTAAGGAATTCCATTTGACAACCGACGCTTCTAACTACGCCATCGGCGCAGTCCTTTCCCAAGACAGAAAACCGATCGCATTCATTTCGAGAACACTTTCCAAAACAGAAGAATCTTACGCTACGAATGAAAAAGAATTTCTAGCCATAATATGGGCTCTAAACAACTTTAGAAACTATCTTTATGGCTCAGCCAAAGTTAAAATATTTACCGACCACCAACCTCTCACGCAGGCTCTAAGCAACAAAAATAACAACTCTAAGATGAAGCGATGGAAATCCATCTTAGAAGAATACAATCATGAACTCCACTACAAACCTGGTACAACTAACGTTGTAGCAGACGCACTCTCAAGAATGCCTACTGAACCAGTTAACTCCCTTTCCTCGACGCAACACAGCGACGAAAGCTCATCAGATAATTTAATCCACCACGTAGAAACTCCCATAAATGTTTTTAAAAATCAAATATTCTTAAACATCGGTCCAACCCCAACTTATCAATTTAAAATAATATTTCCCACATACCACAGACACATCCTTGAAGAACCAGGATATGACTCAGCAACACTTACTAATCGCCTCAAAAGGTACTTAAACCCCTCCGTTGTAAACTGCATCAAAGCAGATGAGCAGACAATGGGAAAAATACAAGAAATATACCCAATACATTTCAGTAACTACAAAGTCAGATTTACCCAACTCCAAGTTCAGGACGTAACAAACGAACACGAGCAGGAAGAGATTATAATTAAAACACACAAAAGGGCACATAGAAATTGTCGAGAAAATAAGGTCCAAATTCTCGAAGATTACTACTTCCCATCAATGACAAAAAAATTAACAGAATTATAAAACAATGCTCAATTTGCAAAGAAAACAAATACGACCGTCACCCCAGTAAACCCAAACTAGGAGAAACCCCTATCCCACAGTTTCCAGGACAAATCCTACACATTGATATCTACATAACTGAACGAAATATCGTCCTCACAGCCATAGACAAATTTTCAAAGTATGCCCAAACAAAAATTCTTCGTTCTAGAGCTGTAGAACACGTTAAGGAACCCCTCCGCGAACTACTATTTCAATTTGGCGTACCAGAAACGGTAGTAATAGACAATGAAACGTCCTTGAATTCAGCTTCCATTCGATTCTTATTGGAAGATACTCTAAACATACAAGTTTTCAGAACACCGCCTTATGCAAGCTCCGTGAATGGTCAAGTAGAACGATTTCACTCGACACTCACAGAGATAATACGTTGTTTAAAAGCAGAGCGAAGCTTCACGTCATTCGCAGAACTCCTCGATAACTCCGTCTACGAGTACAATTATACAGTTCACTCCACAACAAAGAAAAAGCCAATAGAGGTATTTTTCGGGAGAAGAGTCTCCACAGACCCAAGCCAATTTGAAAGAGCTAGGGAAGAAAATATCTTGGAGCTAAAAAATAAACAATTAAAAGACCTTTCCCATCATAATAAAGCCCGTCATCAAATTAAAACATATAACCCAGGAGAAACAATTTACGTTAGGATCAACAAACGCCTAGGAACCAAAATATCCCCAAAATTTAAAAAAGAAATAGTGAGAGAAGACAAAAATTCAACCGTTTTGACAGAATCAGGAAAAATAGTTCACAAAAGTAACATAAAAAATCAAAATTAATCTTTGCACTTACAGATTTCTTCTGATTTATCCATCTATGGCGACAATAGACATCTACGACTACTCAAACGCACAACTAGTGACAATAAATGACGGACTCGCTAAAATACAGAACGGTTCCTTTAGACTGATACACGTGATTGACCTGAGCAAATACGAAACATTTTTGACGGACATATACAAATTCATTGCTTCGGACATACCCAAAAATATGATCCTGTACCCCATCCTAAAGCACGAATTAACCCAATCCCTTCAGATATTAGACACCATCAAACCTATAGAAAATAAGCAGAAGAGATCATTAGATATTATAGGAACGGCATGGAAATTCATCGCCGGAAGCCCAGATCACGAAGATCTGGAAATAATAACAAACAACTTAAACGATATAAACACCAATAATAATAATCAAGTAATTGTAAACGAACTTTTTAACGAGAAAATTAATAATATTACAAACATCGTTAACAAGCTTTTAAACAATATTAGAAAAGATACATATGTAGAGACGGAAACTATTATTAATTTACAAAATAGGATAAGATTGATAAAAGAAGAATTAATCAACATCAAATACGCCATACAATGGGCAAAAAAAGACATATTAAATACACTATTGTTAAACAAAAACGAAATCAAAACTGCATTGGAAAAATTAGAAGATGAACAAATTCCGTTCAAAAATACGGACGAAGCATTAGAAGTAGCGAATATCAATATAGTAAGTAGGAATATGACGATTTTTTATCTGGTAAAAATACCACTAACTTTTAAGGAAAATTTTCAAAAAATTATTTTAAAACCTGTATTGAAGGAAAATAATACTATAATAAATATTGAATTTGAGGAAATATTAAAAGGAAAAAAAGAAACGTATGGAATAATAAAAACCTGCGACAATTATAAAAAAATCGAAATTTGTAAACAAGACCATTTGATTAATATTAGTAATAATACATGCATACCTAGGATAATAAATAGTTTTAATTCAACTTGTAACAAAAGCAATGGCCACCACATTCATCACATCGAAGAAATTAAAACCGGCGTCTTACTCCTTAATGGCTTTAAAGGTCAAATATACGCTGACGGAGCGCTCATGAACATGACAGGAACGCATATCATTAATTTTAACAATTCAACTTTAGAGATCAATAACCAAACCTACATCAACTATGATATCATACCATATCCTGCAATCCCCGCAGTCCTGCAACCAGCACCAATCGAAAAGGATCGAGTTGAATTACTTTCTCTCGAAGCCTTAAAGGAATTTCATATTCAAAACATACGAAGAATAAATCTTCTCAAGACAGCAACGATATCCAATAGCTCCCTTTCACTTGGAGCCGTTGCAACTGTCATTATCGGCATAATAATTGTTCGAAAATTTTGGAGAAAACACCAAAACAAAATAGCCATATCTTCAAACCTGGACCCTAACCAGATGCCCCCAGCACACATTGATCTCAAGACAATCAAAGATCTTTCCAATGATCAAAATACTTACATAAATTTTAACAACCTACCCTATTTTTGATAGGCTCTCGGGACGATCGCTTTTAAGAGGGGAAGTGTTACCATGACACATGTTAACAATTGCTTAATAAAGCACAGCGGAAGTGCAGCTTTAAATATTTCTCACAGCAAAAAGCCAGACGCATCGTCAGCATAAAAGCTTATGTTCGGAGCGAAGCGGAAGCGCAACACGCGCAACCCAAATTGCAAATTCGGGGAATCTGCAACAAGCCGCAATAGTAAAACAACAACAATCATCAGGTGGCCAGCGCACGCCGTAGCTTAGCTTTTAAGTTAATTAATTTGTAAAGTTCAGTTCCAGTTTTGCATTTAAACAATAAAGGTCGTAATGACCCAATAAAAATTATATTTTTTTCCGCGTTTTAATCAATAAAACGTTAATTTACATTTTGCTAAGTCAACGTATTTTCAATAGCGTTAACTTTCTCACGATGTCCAAATATTTGAGCCTCATCATATTACATATGTTTGTCATGTATGTGGGTACGCGTGTGACTGCATTACTTGATGCCACACGCTAACCATATATGTAAGTATGTATGTGACTGCATTTCTGCAGCTCCATACCTAATATGTGTGTATGTGTTGATGACTGCACTGAGCTATACTTCATACAGTACATAGAATTAGAGTAAATATGTATTCTAGTAAATAAGAGTTTTGGCGTTAAGAATTATTATAAATAACCCGAAATATTCCTGAATAAAACAATTGCTGATCTGCACGCAACTGGCAACAATAACTTCTTGTTTTTTTAATAATTAAACCCTTTAATGTTCACGAAGGCAGTATTGCTCGATATTTGTCAGTTGTGGCATTGTGATGATGTTCAAGAAGGCAGTATTGCGCGATATTTTGCAGTTGTGGCATTGTGATGATGTTCAAGAAGGCAGTATTGCTCGATATTTGTCAGTTGTGGCATTGTGATGATGTTCAAGAAGGCAGTATTGCGCGATATTTTGAAGTTGTGGCAGGGTCATGACGTTTACAATGACAGTATTGCTCAATCTATAAACAAATATTTTGCAGTTTTGGCATTGTGATGATGTTCAAGAAGGCAGTATTGCTCTATATTTGTCAGTTGTGGCATTGTGATGATGTTCAAGAAGGCAGTATTGCTCTATATTTGTCAGTTGTGGCATTGTGATGATGTTCAAGAAGGCAGTATTGTAAGTTGTGGCAGGGTGATGACGTTTACAATGACAATATTGTTCAATCTATAAAACGATATTTTGCAGTTGTTCCATTGTGATGATGTTCAAGAAGGCAGTTCTGCTCGATACTTTGAAGTTGTGGCAGGGTGATGACGTTTACAATGACAGTATTGCTCAATCTATAAACAAATATTTTGCAGTTTTGGCATTGTGATGATGTTCAAGAAGGCAGTATTGCTCTATATTTTGCAGGTAATTATGGTGATGACGTTTACAATGACAGTACTGTTCAATCTATAAAACCATATTTTGCAGTTGTGGCATTGTGATGATGTTCACGAAGGCAGTATTGCTCGATATTTGTCAGTTGTGGCATTGTGATGATGTTCAAGAAGGCAGTATTGCACGATATTTTGCAGTTGTGGCATTGTGATGATGTTCAAGAAGGCAGTATTGCTCGATATTTGTCAGTTGTGGCATTGTGCTGATGTTCAAGAAGGCAGTATTGCGCGATATTTTGAAGTTGTGGCAGGGTGATGACGTTTACAATGACAGTATTGCTCAATCTATAAACAAATATTTTGCAGTTTTGGCATTGTGATGATGTTCAAGAAGGCAGTATTGCGCGATATTTTGAAGTTGTGGCAGGGGTGATGACGTTTACAATGACAGTATTGCTCAATCTATAAACAAATATTTTGCAGTTTTGGCATTGTGATGATGTTCAAGAAGGCAGTATTGCTCTATATTTGTCAGTTGTGGCATTGTGATGATGTTCAAGAAGGCAGTATTGCGCGATATTTTGAAGTTGTGACAGGGTGATGACGTTTACAATGACAATATTGCTCAATCTATAAAACGATATTTTGCAGTTGTTCCATTGTGATGATGTTCACGAAGGCTGTATTGCTCGATATTTTGAAGTTGTGGCAGGGTGATGACGTTTACAATGACAGTATTGCTCAATCTATAAACAAATATTTTGCTGTTTTGGCATTGTGATGATGTTCAAGAAGGCAGTATTGCTCTATATTTGTCCGTTGTGGCATTGTGATGATGTTCAAGAAGGCAGTATTGCGCGATATATTGAAGTTGTGGCAGGGTGATGACGTTTACAATGACAGTATTACTCAATCTATAAACAAATATTTTGCAGTTTTGGCATTGTGATGATGTTCAAGAAGGCAGTATTGCGCGATATTTTGAAGTTGTGGCAGGGTGATGACGTTTACAATGACAGTATTGCTCAATCTATAAACAAATATTTTTACTAGCAAACAAGCGATAACAGTTGCCAAAGCTATTTTTGAAAATTTTATCTTAATTTATGGTTGTATGAAAACAATCATAACTGATATGGGAACTGAATACAAAAATAACGTATTCGAAGAATTGTGTAAACTTTTAAAAATTGAACACAAGACTTCTACCCCATATCACCATCAAACTTTGGGCACTGTTGAACGCAGCCACAGAACTTTCAATCAATACATTCGTTCTTATATATCTATTGAAAAAGATGATTGGGATGAGTATATTAAGTATTTTGCATACTGTTATAATACAACACCATCCACGGTACATGGTTATTGTCCATTTGAATTAGTTTTTGGAAAAATACCTTTAACCTCCGAATTTTTAAACGACAATACAATTAGCCCAGTTTATAACCATGAGGCATATGATAAAGAAATCAAATATAGATTGCAGGTAGCTCAACAAAGAGCGTATAAACTAGTAAAAGAAACCAAAGAAAAACAAAAAATGTACTATGACAAAAATATTCAATATAAAGAAATAAAATTAGGAGATTTAGTTTTAGTTAAAAATGAATCAGGTCATAAGTTAGACAGTAGATACAAAGGGCCCTAATAGGCCCGTGCGCACGGGGGGGTTTTGGGGGTTAAAACCCCCCCCATGGCCAAATCTAAGTTGCAATGATTTTGCAAAAGTTTTCAAAATACAGTTTATAAATCTTATATTGAATCTTGACTAATAATTTTTGACAAAATTAGTTAAAATAATTTTACGGAAGAAGAAATTGGTGAAAGTTGCAAAGAATAAGGTTGGCCAATACATAACGTTCCTATCCACGAAAAAGGGCGCAAAGCTGTTTGTCGACGAAGAAAGGCGCAAACTTTTTTTTGTTTGAAGAAAGACGCATAATAAATATCTTGAGAAAGAAAGACGCATTAAAATAATTTTTAAGAAAGAAAGGCGCTTTTAAATAATTTTTAAGAAAGAAAGGCGCTTTAAAAAACGAAATACTAAATAAAAATACATACCTATAATGGGTACTTGGGCTGGCCCAATTTTTTTCAATCCAGCACAAATCCCTTGTGAAGTTTACTGTAAATGTATACACTGCGCCTTTCTTCCGCGAAATATTTTTTAATGCCCCTTTTTTCGTCAAAATATTTTTTAATGCGTCCTTATTTCCCGCAATATTTTTAATGCGCCTTTTTTCGTTGACAATTTGTTGAATGCGCCTTTCTTCGTCGGTAGCGACGATAAGTCCGGCACTTTGAATTGCACTTGGAGCTTTCCGAAATTACAAAGTTGTGTAGCGTACGGGCATTTTTTTTTTTTAATTTTACTGATGAAAACAGTGAGCAGTTTCAATCAACAGAGCGAATGCACTGCAAGGCTCAGTTATATGAAAGATTTTGAGTGTTTTCTGACCCTTTTTGTTGTAGGCGTAAAGAGAATTGTGAGAAAATGAACGTTGGAGAGCAGATGAGCGACACCGTTCAAATATTTGAATGTTTTCAAACATTTTCTGAGGTTTTTTTTTATTTCACCTAACAGAAGGTAAAGATCGCATTTTTCATGGACGTTTATCAATAGTCTGGCTTTGGTTTGTTAATCGTCGAGATCTAAAACTGCTCAGCTACAGAGAAAACCTCATCAGCTAAGTAAGGTAGATAAAAAATAGATGACACAATTAATAAATAATTAGTTGACAGCGAATAGTTATTGTAAAGAATAAAGATAAGAATCAAAGGATATGAAAGCAAATTGTTGATATGTATTTAGGATAGAAAGAATTGACTTTTTTATGCTGCATAGTGAGTCTGAAATATCAAACGTACCAGAATGAGAGTTATAATCTTGACACAAACAACGAAAAGGCTCATTTAATTCAAAATTAGTTCGACACAGTTTCAAGATAAGTGGTTTAAAATGTCTTGATGGACGAGAAGGTAAAGAAACGGACTTACGATTGAACCATTTAGTAATTTAGTCATGAAAACAGTTCCAAGCAGTTCCCTCCGACTAGAAAGGCTGTGAAGATTAGTTAGTTTTAAGCGACTCGTATACGATGGCAAATTATACAAGAGATCCCAGTGAAGATCTCTTAAGGCAAATATTAAAAATTGTTTTTGAAGTGGTTCTAAGCGATCCACGAGGACCTGGTAACGTGGGTTCCAAATTATACAACCGTCTAATGTAGTAAAGAGTTTTAGTTACATAAATTCTTTAGACCATCGTTTAACAAATGCTAGAAAGCCTCTAGCTTTATTGACTGTTAAGTTAATGTGGCAGTTAAAACCAAGTTTTTAGTCCATAGTAACCCCAAGGTCAACAAAATCATACATTTGCTCAAGACTATAACTGTTAATTGTATAGGAAGCTGGCTGTGATATTCCTCTCGAAAAACTCATGTACTTACATTTCTTCAGATTAAGCGGCATATAATTTAAATCGCACCAAGTAACTAGTGTATTTAGATCTGATTGAAGCTTCTTCGAATGACAAAGCTTTACATCGTCGGCATACATTAAAATTTTCGAAAATTATATTACTGTAGAAATATCATTTATAAACAACAAGAACAGAATCGCGCCAAGATGGCTTCCTTGAGGAACTCCTGAGTAGACATAAATAACATCGGATTCAAAATTTTTAAACACTACTCTTTGTGCTCTGTCGCTAAGGCAAGAAGAGATCTAGCGATTGAGACCCGGCTGGAAACCCAACTGATCCAGTTTATGAATAAGTAAAGAGTGACACACTTTATCGAAAGCTTTACTGAAATCAAAGTAAATTCAAGTAAGTTTGTAACGGTGGACTTTCCCTTACAGAACCCGTGTTGACAGTCGGAAATCAAGGTAGAGATAGGATTCGTAAGCTGATTGGTAACAATAGCTTCACACACTTTTGGGATGGCAGAAAGCTTTGCTATGCCACGATAGTTCTCTATAGAAGCCTTGCTTCCGCTTTTATGAAGCGGTAGAAGAAACGACTCTTTCCATGCTTTTGGAAAAACACCACACTTTAGTGACAGATTGAACAAATTGGTAAGGGGTTGGTAAATATTGTTAGCACACTTCTTCAAGAAGGATGTAGGAATCCTATCAGGACCGCATTTAAAAGATTCCTTCAAAGTTTTCAGATAAATAAGAACATCATTGGCGCATATAGTTGGACAATTAATTAAATTGTTCCCATGTAGCTCATAGGGATAATTTAGAAAGTCAGAATAGTTAGAAGGGAAAAATTGCGCAAAGAAATTATGACCCAAAAGAAATAAAAAACGACCCCAAATAAGCTTCAGAAAAACACCAATAAAAGGCTCCGAAAAGAGTCCAAAAACCCTCTGAATGGATGAATAAAAGAAAAGCACCAATTAAAGGGCTCCGAAAGGCGTCAGACTCTTTTTTATGACTCCGTTAGAGTTCCTGCGTAGAGCGATTTTTCGCTCCATTTGTGCTCCGAAAGAAGCTCATTTTGGAGGGTAAAGCTCTGAGAAATGAGCGTTTTATGGTCCGAAAGGAGTCTTTTTTTGCACTTTTAGTTAGCTGGGATATGCCATCATATCACCAATTCTCTATCAAATACAGAAAAATGTGTACAACCAAAAAAATTTTCTTGGGTATAGTTTTTGTATCAGAGTGTGCAGTTTCAGAAAAGTTAAAGAACATTTAAATTTATGATGTATGGGTCTAGGTATCTGTTTCAGCAAATATGCTTATCTTAGTGAAAAATGTATGTGAATGCAAATCTAAATTAAAACCCCCCCCAAGGCCAATTCCTGCGCACGGCCCTGGGCCCTATAGAGTAATAAATGTAGATAATAAA
This sequence comes from Sphenella marginata, assembly GCA_951509765.1. NCBI lineage: Eukaryota > Metazoa > Arthropoda > Insecta > Diptera > Tephritidae > Sphenella > Sphenella marginata. Next base: position 2,301,361 of record OX608078.1, read on the forward strand.
AACAACTATACTTTAATTCCATTTAATATAGAAAACATAGATTTAAGTAATAGTAACACCCTAAGCAAAGAAAATAAGAAAATCATAATACATAAGAATAGACTTAAACTATTTGAATAAATACATATATATTATTAATAAGCCTATTAATTTCATTTTTCCTTCTAAAATGTTAGCTCATAAATTTATATATATATAATTTTCTTCAAAACACAAACAAAGATTTTAAGTAATTAGCATCATAACGAAAAACCTACACTTATCCAAATTGTACAAAAGAAAACAAATGCATCAGATGAATAAATAAACAAGTAAACAAACATCTAAAAACATGAGTTATTTGAGTGGACAACACTTGATAATAGAATAAACAAAATTGAAAAACATTGTAACATAAGTAATTACCAGCCACAACAGAAATATTTTGTAAACAAACGAAAACAATAAAAATCTGAAAAGTGTCAAATGAAGCACTCATAATTTAATTGCAGAAATGTACAAAAAAAAAAAAAAAACCACTTATAGTTGTGATGTATAGCTATAAAATCGTTCACATGTATTCACGATTTTTTTTAGGAAAGGAGGTGTAGTATATCAGAGCATGTCAGCAACAACAACAAAGCCACACGCCGAGACCTAAGTGTCAGGCTGTAGAATGTTTACATTTTGCTAAGTCAACGTATTTTCAATAGCGTTAACTTTCTCACGATGTCCAAATATTTGAGCCTCATCATATTACATATGTTTGTCATGTATGTGGGTACGCGTGTGACTGCATTACTTGATGCCACACGCTAACCATATATGTAAGTATGTATGTGACTGCATTTCTGCAGCTCCATACCTAATATGTGTGTATGTGTTGATGACTGCACTGAGCTATACTTCATACAGTACATAGAATTAGAGTAAATATGTATTCTAGTAAATAAGAGTTTTGGCGTTAAGAATTATTATAAATAACCCGAAATATTCCTGAATAAAACAATTGCTGATCTGCACGCAACTGGCAACAATAACTTCTTGTTTTTTTAATAATTAAACCCTTTAATGTTCACGAAGGCAGTATCGCTCGATATTTGTCAGTTGTGGCATTGTGATGATGTTCAAGAAGGCAGTATTGCGCGATATTTTGCAGTTGTGGCATTGTGATGATGTTCAAGAAGGCAGTATTGCGCGATATTTTGAAGTTGTGGCAGGGTGATGACGTTTACAATGACAGTATTGCTCAATCTATAAACAAATATTTTGCAGTTTTGGCATTGTGATGATGTTCAAGAAGGCAGTATTGCTCTATATTTGTCAGTTGTGGCATTGTGATGATGTTCAAGAAGGCAGTATTGCTCTATATTTGTCAGTTGTGGCATTGTGATGATGTTCAAGAAGGCAGTATTGCGCGATATTTTGAAGTTGTGGCAGGGTGATGACGTTTACAATGACAATATTGTTCAATCTATAAAACGATATTTTGCAGTTGTTCCATTGTGATGATGTTCAAGAAGGCAGTTCTGCTCGATACTTTGAAGTTGTGGCAGGGTGATGACGTTTACAATGACAGTATTGCTCAATCTATAAACAAATATTTTGCAGTTTTGGCATTGTGATGATGTTCAAGAAGGCAGTATTGCTCTATATTTTGCAGGTAATTATGGTGATGACGTTTACAATGACAGTACTGTTCAATCTATAAAACCATATTTTGCAGTTGTGGCATTGTGATGATGTTCACGAAGGCAGTATTGCTCGATATTTGTCAGTTGTGGCATTGTGATGATGTTCAAGAAGGCAGTATTGCACGATATTTTGCAGTTGTGGCATTGTGATGATGTTCAAGAAGGCAGTATTGCTCGATATTTGTCAGTTGTGGCATTGTGATGATGTTCAAGAAGGCAGTATTGCGCGATATTTTGAAGTTGTGGCAGGGTGATGACGTTTACAATGACAGTATTGCTCAATCTATAAACAAATATTTTGCAGTTTTGGCATTGTGATGATGTTCAAGAAGGCAGTATTGCGCGATATTTTGAAGTTGTGGCAGGGTGATGACGTTTACAATGACAGTATTGCTCAATCTATAAACAAATATTTTGCAGTTTTGGCATTGTGATGATGTTCAAGAAGGCAGTATTGCGCGATATTTTGAAGTTGTGGCAGGGTGATGACGTTTACAATGACAGTATTGCTCAATCTATAAACAAATATTTTGCAGTTTTGGCATTGTGATGATGTTCAAGAAGGCAGTATTGCTCTATATTTGTCAGTTGTGGCATTGTGATGATGTTCAAGAAGGCAGTATTGCGCGATATTTTGAAGTTGTGGCAGGGTGATGACGTTTACAATGACAATATTGCTCAATCTATAAAACGATATTTTGCAGTTGTTCCTTTGTGATGATGTTCACGAAGGCTGTATTGCTCGATATTTTGAAGTTGCGCTAGGGTGATGACGTTTACAATGACAGTATTGCTCAATCTATAAACAAATATTTTGCTGTTTTGGCATTGTGATGATGTTCAAGAAGGCAGTATTGCTCTATATTTGTCAGTGGTGGCATTGTGATGATGTTCAAGAAGGCAGTATTGCGCGATATATTGAAGTTGTGGCAGGGTGATGACGTTTACAATGACAGTATTACTCAATCTATAAACAAATATTTTGCAGTTTTGGCATTGTGATGATGTTCAAGAAGGCAGTATTGCGCGATATTTTGAAGTTGTGGCAGGGTGATGACGTTTACAATGACAGTATTGCTCAATCTATAAACAAATATTTTGCAGTTTTGGCATTGTGGTGATGTTCAAGAAGGCAGTATTGCGCGATATTTTGAAGTTGTGGCAGGGTGATGACGTTTACAATGACAGTATTGCTCAATCTATAAACAAATATTTTGCAGTTTTGGCATTGTGATGATGTTCAAGAAGGCAGTATTGCTCTATATTTGTCAGTTGTGGCATTGTGACGATGTTCAAGAAGGCAGTATTGCGCGATATTTTGAAGTTGTGGCAGGGTGATGACGTTTACAATGACAGTATTACTCAATCTATAAAACGATATTTTGCAGTTGTGGCATTGTTATGATGTTCAAGAAGGCAGTATTGCGTGATATTTTGAAGTTGTGGCAGGGTGATGACGTTTACAATGACAGTATTACTCAATCTATAAAACCATATTTCGCAGTTGTGGCATTGTGATGATGTTCACGAAGGCAGTATTGCTCGATATTTGTCAGTTGTGGCATTGTGATGATGTTCAAGAAGGCAGTATTGCTCGATATTTGTCAGTTGTGGCATTGTGATGATGTTCAAGAAGGCAGTATTGCGCGATATTTTGAAGTTGTGGCAGGGTGATGACGTTTACAATGACAATATTGCTCAATCTATAAAACGATATTTTGCAGTTGTTCCATTGTGATGATGTTCAAGAAGGCAGTTTTGCTCGAATCTTTGAAGTTGTGGCAGGGTGATGACCTTTACAATGACAGTATTGCTCAATCTATAAAACGATATTTTGCAGTTGTTCCATTGTGATGATGTTCAAGAAGGCAGTATTGCTCTATATTTTGCAGGTAATTATGGTGATGACGTTTACAATGACAGTATTGTTCAATCTATAAAACCATATTTTGCAGTTGTGGCATTGTGATGATGTTCACGAAGGCAGTATTGTAAAGTAGCACCCAAATGAAAAGAATAAATGCCGTTGGGTGCCGAATTATGAATGTGTTCTTTATTATAATATTCAGGCTTATTTATAGTAAATTAATCTAAACATTTCATTATACATATTTACTGTAATTCTTACATAGCTAAGTCTAACATAAGGCATGAAGCCTAACGCACGCTCACACATATGCACGTATTTACATATGTGTATAGTGCTGAGCTACTTCAACGCTTTGGTCGTGGGAAAGTGTCGCAGCAGAGAAATACATAGCGTCAGCAATTACTTAGTTGCAGTTTGTTTACGTTTGCGACCAAGTAACTTAGACGGCGCTCGTGCTGCGTATTTTGTATGTAGATATGTATTCATATTGGACACACTACACCTCCTTTCCTAAAAAGAATCGTTTATATACATGTTTATATGAACGATTCTATTTCATTTAATAGGTTTGAGTTTTATAGCTCGTCTTTTACAATAAATGAGCGACCGATCTTATTTCATTTAATAGGTCTGGCGCGTTGGACTTTTTGACTTTTCGTTTTATTTTTATATATGCTGTGTTTACTTTTTGTTACAAAGTTTTGGTTGCGTTTACTTTATTTTCAAGTGCACAATACATTCATTTATTTATTTCGGATTTTTTGTTTGTATGTTTCTTTATTTATGCGCTACATTTTTCTTAAGTGTTTAGTTACATTGAGAGTAATGACACGATTTTATTTTAATAAGTTTTTATTTGCATACAATAAATTTCTGAATTTATGGGTTTATGTGTCAGTGTGCAATAAAAATTTATGTGTAAACATTTGAGTTAAAATGCAGTGTATTTATTCTAAAAGTTTAAGTCTATTCTTATGAATTAAAATTTTCTTATTCTCATCGCTTATAATATACTTATTATTTGTATCCACGCTTTCTAGTTTATAAGGAATTAGAGTAAAATTATTATTTTTCTCAATATTGTCTACCTTATAGGGCCCTTTATACCTATTGTCTAACTTATGACCTGCTTCATTTTTTACTAATACTAAATCTCCTTATATTGTATTTTCCTATCGTAACTAATTTTTTGTTTTTCCTTAGATTCTTGTACTAACTTTCTAGCTTTTTGTTGTGATACCTGTAACCTATATTTAATTTCCTTATCATAAGCCTCATGATTATATACTGGGCTAATTACATTTTCTTTTAAAAATTCGTAAGTCAGGGGTGTCTTTCCAAAAACTAGTTCAAAAGGACAATAGCCATGAACTGTTGAAGGTGTTGTATTGTAACAATACGAAAAATATTTAAGGTATTCATCCCAATCGCCTTTGTCAATGGATATGTAAGAACGCACATATTCATTGAATGTTCTATGACTGCGTTCAACAGTACCTAAAGTTTGATGATGGTAGGCTGTTGATGTTTTATGCTCTATTTTTAAGAGTTTGCACAATTCCTCAAACAAACTATTTTTGTATTCGGTTCCCATATCCGTTATAATTGTTTTCATACAACCATAAACCAGAATGAAATGCTCAAATACAGCCTTAGCAACTGCTACAGCATGTTTGCTTTGAACGGGTACTGTAACCAAGTATTTGGTTAGGTCACATATGATAGTAACCGCATATTCATTTCCATTCATCGATTTTGGTAATGGCCCTATTGTGTCTATCTGTACTATATCGAAAGCCTTTGGTGGCGTCTCCGTTATAGTCATTCGTTCTTTTATATGTTTGTTAGTTTTATTTTTGCTGCAGTGAATGCAATTTTTAACATATTTTCTGATGTAATTTTTCATATTATTCAAGTAATACTTTTGTCTTATTTTATTTAACGTACGATTTATTCCTGGGTGGCCACAAAAACAGGATCGTCGTGATATTTATGAAGAATTTCTTTAATTTCTTTGTTAGTTGTCACATGCATAACCTCCGGAGTCAATGCTATATTTAAATTTTTGAGAACTTTGGTACCAATTTCTTTAAATGTGTCTACCCGGGTATAATTTTCCTTAAACAATTTGTCTCCTAGGGACAACTGTATTTTTACAATCTCCGAATTGCCGGCTTCCTTCATAAGCCTGGCAAAGAATTGACCTAAGTCAATCTTCGCCTCACCAATTAGGTTCTTCATATTAATTTCACTACAAATTTTCTTTCCTTTTCTGAAACATAATTTCGGAGGATCGAAAACGAGCTGGACTAGTCTCTTTACTTCACATTTATTCAGCGCTTCATAAATATATACTCCACCTCGAAGTCATACTCTTCCAAATCCAGTCTGATTCTAGTTAATTTTGATGATGGGTTTTTCATTGCGGAGAACGCGAAAGCTTACTACTTGGCGAGATGATTCGGAAAAAACGATTCTCAACAATCTGATGGTCGGGTTGCTCCTTCGCTTTGTGCGTCATCTTCGCGTACCAGTCGCATGTGCCGGTTTCCATGATACACAATGTATCGGATTCGGTGTACGGTTTCGAGACTGCATCAGCTACCATGTTTTGCGCTCCTTTCCCGTATTCTATATCAAAGTTTTATTGTTGTAGCTCTAGTGGCTATCTCGCCAGTCTGACAGATTTTGCAGAGAATGTAACAATATAGAGAGTGGTAGTCGACGATTACTGTGAAATTCTATTCCTTAAGACATGGTCTCATCTTGATGATACCCCATTGTACGACGAGGCACTCTTGCTCAGTGGACTAGTATCGTTTCTCTAGTAGTGTAAGGCTTCGGCTGGCGTAGGCTAGTTCTTGTTCGCTTTTGGAGTGACGTTGGTACAGTACGGTGCTTAGTCCTTCTCCGCTGGCGTCCGTTTGCAGATAAACGATCGGGTGCAGTCGGGACAGCACAGAACTGGTTCATTGGTGAGTTTTTACTTTATAGCTAAAAACGCGTCTCTTTATGTAAAAGGAATGTTAAAGGTCTATGGTCTGTTTTGACTAAAAATTTTCTACCATAAACGTATGGTCTAAAATATGTTATGGCCCAATGAATGGCCGCTAATTCTTTCTCAATTGTTGCCTTATTTGTTTCTCCTTTTGTAAATGATCTTGATGCATATGCAATTGGCAATTGTTTGCCTTCATACTCTTGGCTTAGTACCGCTCCGCAAGCATAACCACTTGCGTCAGTTGTTATACAAAATTGTTTATTGAAATCTGGGTATTGTAAGATATTAGGGCTTATTAACGCAGCTTTCAAATAGTCAAAGGATTTTTTACAATCCTCCGTCCAGTCGAAAACCACATTTTTCTTGCAAAGCCTTGTTATTATCCTAGAATATTCTGCAAAGTTTGGGATAAATCTTCTGTAATAATTGCAAAATGCATAATAATTTTTAATAGTTTCAAATTTACTGGGGTCTGGCAAAATTCCTTTGCTTGTACATTTATGACCAAGGTATGTTACTTCTTGATTGAAAAATAGGCATTTATCAGGATGCAATTTTAAATTGTACTTCCTACAAGTTTCGAATACATCCCGCAAATTTTTAGTCATATGTTTTTCGGAGCATCCTAATACGACTAAATCGTCCATGTATAGAAATGCTTGTGAAGGTTTTAAGCCTGAGAATCATAGATAAATAGATTTGAGACTCTTTGTTTCGAGAGAGCGCTGTCAAAATCCTGATTTTTTATAACATTTGTGATTGGTGCCACTCCATAGAAAACCAAAAATGGGGATTTTTAACATTACTCTTGGGTATGTTTTAGTTTCCTGGTATAAATTGGTAGATTTTGCGAAAATTCAACTTTTTACACATTAATTTAACTGACATTGATAAAAATGCATTTATTTATACAATGATTTAAAAAATATTAACATCTGAAGTAAATAAAGCAGTAACTAGCAACTAATGAAGACACCACGGGCGTGTCGAAACAATTGTTTTGCAAAGAACAAAATAAAAATGTTTGAACGACTAGCAAATTATTGTATGAAAATGCATTTTTAGGGGCTTTTATTTACAGTTTCCACACCACCCAGGAGGTACGTACATGGCGCGTTACCAAAGTTAGTTTTGGGTGCTCGGTTCCCCAGGAGGCATAATTAATCGAAGCCGATCCTAAAGCACAAAACTTGTTAATAATAATATGCACTAAGCTTTACCAGACACTTCACCACTAAATTTACCTTTTAACTTTTACTTTGTGATTTATAATTTAATAAAATTGTCGAAGGCACATTGAAAAACACTTGCTTATAAGAAATCCACCGACTTTGACAATTATTTTCACGCGAATTTGTTCTGGCTCCCACATCAGCTGTCACGGGGTATTTATTTTGACTCTATGCTGGCAACAAAGCCAAATAAATAGCAAGTGAGAGCGACAAAAATGAGAGAGTAAAACGAAGTCTCGAATCAAGTCATCTTTGCTGAGAATGCCAATGTCATCATTCTCTGAAATGAATTTGGAGCAACTTTAAGACCATAAGGCAATCTTTTGAATCGGTAAGTGCCATTATCTGCTGTAAAGGATGTTATATCTCTTGATTCTGAACTGAGTTCTATTTGATGAAAACCGGACATTAAGTCCAAATACGAAAAATATTTATGTAGCTCTTCCTAATTGATCCAATATGTCATCAATTCTTGGTAACGGGAATTTATCTGCAGTTAATTTTTTATTAACTTGTCTGTAGTCGACAACCATTCTCCATCTTTTTTCTTGATTATTAGGAAGTGATTTTTTGGGTACTAGTAAAATTGGACTATTAAATTCTGACATTGAAGGTTCTATTATATCGTCTTTAATTAACTTATTTACTTGTTTATTTATTTCGCTCTTGTGGGCTTCTGGTATTCTGTAGTTTTTTACGTAGACCGGGTTATTGTCTTTCATATGAAGTTTTTGTTTGTAAAAATTATTAGTGGTAATTGGTTCTGTTTGAAGAAAATGTCAATAAATTCTGCGCATAGTGCATTAAGTGATTCATGGGCAAAGTGTGGAAAATTTTTATTTAATCTTTCTAATTTTCTTTATTGTTGGACTCATTTTCTATTTTATTTTCTTTAATTATTGTATAATTATTCAAATTTTCTGTCTTTATATCAAATTCATAAAATGTTGCATTTTTATCTGTTGTATTTATAATTCTAATAAATGTTTGGTGTGAATCTGCTAAGGTATTTGCAATAAATATACCTTCAGACAATTCTTGTTGGGGAATTAGTAATTCTGAATATTGATTATTTTTAACTTTAATTTGTCTTACTACTTCTGATCTTGCTGGTATTGAAATACTATTAATTGTTGGGTTGCTAGTCATCTGAATTATTATGTTTTCTGGGTAATCATACGGTCTTAGTATTAGAGTGTCTCCATCTTTGTTGTAATCTAAAATGCAATTATATTTTTTGATAAAATCTAAACCCAGTATTCCATCACATGGAATTGGAAAATTGTCTTCTTCTATATGAAACTTGTGTTTAATCAATAGATAATCATCCTTTAAATCTGCTTTAACCGTGCCAATAGTGCTTGTTATGCCTTGGCCAATTCCTTTTAAATCTGTTTTTTGTGAATTGTTAATAGTGACATGATCGTCAATTTGACCCTTTTTTATAATTGAAATATCCGCTCCTGTATCGATCAGGAGGGTTGAAATGGAATCATTCAGAGTAGTTTTGGAAGATATGTAGCTATTTAGGTGTAAATTGAAAACATATAATTTTTTATTTATTGAGGTGGAGTTTGTTGGTTTTCCTGCTGCGTAGCAGTTCGGACATTTCTAGTATTATTGAGAGTATTTCCTCGCGATCCGAAACTTCGACCGGATCTTTGGTTATTTGATCGGTTATTATTGTTATTATTATTGTTATTGTAGTTATTGAATGTTCTTCTTTGATTACCTCTATAATTACCATTGTGATAACCTCTGCTGAAGTTACCTCTAAAATAATTTTGCTGGCGAATGTGCAAAAGGGAATTTGGGTTACCAGTCACCTCTGTGCAACTGTTAGTAAATTTTGATATAGCCTCGTTCATTGAGTTGAACGTTCCGGCTTGCATTATAGTTTTTACCTTGTCATTGGAGCAATTTTTACACATAGCTTTTACGGCTTGTGTTGCATACTTGGATGCTAGTTCTGGCGTTAATCCGTCAGATATGTATGCTCCTTCCAATGATTTTGTTAATTTTTCAATTTCGGCAGTGTATTGGTTTGCCGTTCTGCTCCGCTGTTGCACATTCAGGAGTTTTGCTGCCAAAACTTCAACTGATTCGCCTTTAATTGCTGTTTTTAATTTTTGTTTGATCGCTACTATGGTCCTTTCAGAGCTTATATAATTTCTAGCTGTGCCCTTTAGTTTTGTTTTAATAAGAGATACTGCGATAGCCTCGTGGTCTTCTTTGATTAATTCGGGGATATCGAGGGCGTCCAGAAAACTAGGTAGGTTTTCTGCCTTGCCATCGAACTCTGGTAAGATCGATGACGCAGTTTTAATAAAAGTTGTGATCGCTTGTGCCATTTTGGAGTATGTTTGTGCACTTCCTTCCGTTAGTGCAACTGTTGGGTGTTTCGAGGAAGTTGCTACCTGTGTGGCAGTAGGGCCTGTTTCTTGTTTTTCCTCAATATCTGATCCGCTTTCGATCAAATATGTGTCGAAATCAATTTCGATGTTTTTCCCGTAGGATGTAGGTATCACAATATCGATATTATATCTTGATAATGATGATACCAATTTGTCCCTAATATATGTGTATATTTGGTAGGATTCTGACTGGTGAGCTGTTGTGAGGGTATTATTTATGGATTTTATTATCTTTCCCGTGTTATTTAGTGACAGCAGTATAACATTGAGATGTTTCTTTACTGTCTCTGCTTTTATTTTTATATTTTTGCATATGCATTTATATGATTTTTCTGCGTTGGTTTTTTCCTCATTCAGCTTTGTAAGAATTTCATCCCATTTACTCATTTGGAATAGGTAGAGAAATTCTTAGACTTTATCCAGTCCGTCGGCGCGACTCAGGTATTTCTTCTTCAATACCTTGTTATGGATTGAGTATATTTTTAAAAACAGATTCAGACATGTGCAGACCGTCACAATCAAGAGCATTACCTTTATGAAGTCCAATGCTTCGGTGTGGTCAATTACTTGAATGGAATTGATCACATTCGCATTAGGCTCTTCTAGTTTCGATTCGTGGCCTCCCATTGAGAAAATTTTTTTTTCTCCTTTTTCTTTATTTTCCTTATTTAACACTTTTTCCTTCTTACAATTGAATATCTTATCTTAATGTGGGTCCGTTCGTCCCATAAATTTGACCTCGAACCTATATTTTTCTTCAGGAGTGGTCAATAATGGTTCTAATGCGTTTTCTATTCTTGGTTCTTCAGGCATTTCGATTAGTGCCCACCATTTCCTAAGCCAAACTAGATCTATTTCTGCCTACTTATAAGCTTCTATTTTTCTTAATTTTCTAATTGCCTTTTGCGTGCTTTCTGATTCCAAGTTATCAACGATACTGTTGATAGCCTCGTAATCAAGGTTATCTGGTAAGGCGTTCTCCATAAAAAGATCTTATTATTAAATTCCCAAAAAAAATAAAAAAAAAATTCTTTAAGCACTGTTAAGAATTTGCCTAATTTCGTTTTTTAAACGGATTCTTGTCTCCGTATCTGTGGTCAAATTAATTTTTTGGTATAGAATGGCTACCGCTTTCCTAACGTTAAATCTTTTTCCCCCTCTCTTCCTTTTGCCTATAGTCACCTTTGGGATTACTGGTTCCTCTATTCTTGGGGGCTTAATTCTATTCCTATATTCTTCTATTGTAATTGCCTTAGGGCCCTGTTTAATTATTTCTACTACTTCTTTTTTTTCTGTTTTAGCTACCTCTTGCGTTTTTATTTCTAACTCTACCTTACTTTCTTCTTCTTCTATTAATTTGTTGTAACGCAAGAATATCGCGTCAAATTCTGCCTGACTTATAATATCCTCGTTCATTGAGAGAGAAAAAACAATTAAGAGATAGAAAAAAAAATCTTATCTTAATAGCAAAAATTTTACTTTTTGCCCGTAGTGGCAGCAGCCGTTAGGTTGCTATATGCTTTTAAAAATACATTTAAAGTGAATACTTAAACTATCTGCTTGGTCCTTGGTATCTGTATGCCGCCCCTTTGAGATTTTGCTGAGGTGCTGCTCCTTGGGATTTATTTATGTATATTCCACTTTTTATGCCGCCCTTTGAGATGTTGCTGGGGGGCTGCTTCTTGGGATTTATTTATATTCCACTTTTTATGCCGCCCTTTGAGATGTTGCTGAGGTGCTGCTCCTTGGGATTTATTTATATTCCACTTTTTATGCCGCCCTTATGCGCTTGGCCAGTTGTTTGCATTTCATGACCAACATCCTTGTTCATCAGTGTCACCACCGCCGCCTTGTTTTCTATAACGCCTTGGACAATTGTTGCTCGGCAGACCCTGTTGTTGTTTTTATTTTATTTATTATTCCTTGGTCTGCCTTTGGTCAGCAGCCATTGATAAAGGTTTTAAAAAAAAAAGAGGTCTGCCTATATTTCAAGCAGCAGACAAGGATATTGGAAGGAGACTGCCAATTTAGGTTCGGCAGCTTAAGGTTATCGGCAGAATCGCCATGTAAAGTAGCACCCAAATGAAAAGAATAAATGCCGTTGGGTGCCGAATTATGAATGTGTTCTTTATTATAATATTCAGGCTTATTTATAGTAAATTAATCTAAACATTTCATTATACATATTTACTGTAATTCTTACATAGCTAAGTCTAACATAAGGCATGAAGCCTAACGCACGCTCACACATATGCACGTATTTACATTTGTGTATAGTGCTGAGCTACTTCAACGCTTTGGTCGTGGGAAAGTGTCGTAGCAGAGAAATACATAGCGTCAGCAATTACTTAGTTGCAGTTTGTTTACGTTTGCGACCAAGTAACTTAGACGGCGCTCATGCTGCGTATTTTGTATGTAGATATGTATTCATATTGGACACACTACAGTATTGCTCGATATTTGTCAGTTGTGGCATTGTGATGATGTTCAAGAAGGCAGTATTGCTCGATATTTGTCAGTTGTGGCATTGTGATGATGTTCAAGAAGGCAGTATTGCGCGATATTTTGAAGTTGTGGCAGGGTGATGGCGTTTACAATGACAATATTGTTCAATCTATAAAACGATATTTTGCAGTTGTTCCATTGTGATGATGTTCAAGAAGGCAGTATTGCTCTATATTTTGCAGGTAATTATGGTGCTGACGTTTACAATGACAGTATTGTTCAATCTATAAAACCATATTTTGCAGTTGTGGCATTGTGATGATGTTCACGAAGGCAGTATTGTTCGATATTTGTCAGTTGTGGCATTGTGATGATGTTCAAGAAGGCAGTATTGCGCGGTGACAGGTAATAGGGTCACTGGTAATAGTGTCAATTGACACTATTTCCAGGGTAACTTTGAAATAGTGTCAATTGACACTATTGCGCTTTTGGAAATGGCAGTATTGCTCAATTTTTAAACAAATATTATGCAGTTAAGGCACGGTGATGACGTTTACAATGACAGTATTACTCAATCTATAAAAACATATTTCGCAGTTGTGGCATTGTGATGATGTTCAAGAAGGCAGTATTGCGCGATATTTTGAAGTTGTGGCAGGGTGATGACGTTTACAATGACAGTATTACTCAATATATAAAAACATATTTCGCAGTTGTGGCATTGTGATGATGTTCAAGAAGGCAGTATTGCGCGATATTTTGAAGTTGTGGCAGGGTGATGACGTTTACAATGATAGTATTACTCAATCTATAAAACCATATTTCGCAGTTATGGCATTGTGATGATGTTCAAGAAGGCAGTATTGCTCTATATTTTGCAGGTAATTATGGTGCTGACGTTTACAATGACAGTATTGTTCAATCTATAAAACCATATTTTGCAGTTGTGGCATTGTGATGATGTTCACGAAGGCAGTATTGTTCGATATTTGTCAGTTGTGGCATTGTGATGATGTTCAAGAAGGCAGTATTGCGCGATATTTTGCAGTTAAGGCACGGTGATGACGTTTACAATGACAGTATTACTCAATCTATAAAAACATATTTCGCAGTTGTGGCATTGTGATGATGTTCAAGAAGGCAGTATTGCGCGATATTTTGAAGTTGTGGCAGGGTGATGACGTTTACAATGACAGTATTACTCAATCTATAAAACCATATTTCGCAGTTGTGGCATTGTGATGATATTCACGAAGGCAGTATTGCTCGATATTTGTCAGTTGTGGCATTGTGATGATGTTCAAGAAGGCAGTATTGCTCGATATTTGTCAGTTGTGATGATGTTCAAGAAGGCAGTATTGCGCGATATTTTGAAGTTGTGGCAGGGTGATGACGTTTACAATGACAGTATTGCTCAATCTATAAACAAATATTTTGCAGTTTTGGCATTGTGATGATGTTCAAGAAGGCAGTATTGCTCTATATTTTGCAGTTAATTATGGTGATGACGTTTACAATGACGGTATTGTTCAATTTATAAAACCATATTTTGCAGTTGTGGTATTGTGATGATGTTCAAGAAGGCAGTATTGCTCTATATTTTGCAGGTAATTATGGCGATGACGTTTACAATGACAGTATTGTTCAATCTATAAAACGATATTTTGCAGTTGTGGCATTGTGATGATGTTCAAGAAGGCAGTATTTCGCGATATTTTGAAGTTGTGGCAGGGTGATGACGTTTACAATGACAGTATTGCTCAATCTATAAACAAATATTTTGCAGTTTTGGCATTGTGATGATGTTCAAGAAGGCAGTATTGCTCTATATTTTGCAGTTAATTATGGTGATGACGTTTACAATGACGGTATTGTTCAATTTATAAAACCATATTTTGCAGTTGTGGTATTGTGATGATGTTCAAGAAGGCAGTATTGCTCTATATTTTGCAGGTAATTATGGTGATGACGTTTACAATGACAGTATTGTTCAATCTATAAAACGATATTTTGCAGTTGTGGCATTGTGATGATGTTCAAGAAGGCAGTATTTCGCGATATTTTGAAGTTGTGGCAGGGTGATGACGTTTACAATGACAGTATTGCTCAATCTATAAACAAATATTTTGCAGTTTTGGCATTGTGATGATGTTCAAGAAGGCAGTATTGCTCTATATTTTGCAGTTAATTATGGTGATGACGTTTACAATGACGGTATTGTTCAATTTATAAAACCATATTTTGCAGTTGTGGTATTGTGATGATGTTCAAGAAGGCAGTATTGCTCTATATTTTGCAGGTAATTATGGTGATGACGTTTACAATGACAGTATTGTTCAATCTATAAAACGATATTTTGCAGTTGCGGCATTGTGATGATGTTCACGAAGGCAGTATTACTCCATATTTGTCAGTTGTGGCATTGTGATGATGTTCACGAAGGCAGTATTGCGCGATATTTTGAAGTTGTGGCAGGGTGATGACGTTTACAATGACAGTATTGCTCAATCTATAAACAAATATTTTGCAGTTTTGGCATTGTGATGATGTTCAAGAAGGCAGTATTGCTCTATATTTTGCAGGTAATTATGGTGATGACGTTTACAATGACGGTATTGTTCAATTTATAAAACCATATTTTGCAGTTGTGGTATTGTGATGATGTTCAAGAAGGCAGTATTGCTCTACAATCTGTAAACTTACTGTTTGTTGATTAATAATAATAATAATAATATATATATATAATATATATATTTTGCAGGTAATTATGGTGATGACGTTTACAATGACAGTATTGTTCAATCTATAAAACGATATTTTGCAGTTGTGGCATTGTGATGATGTTCAAGAAGGCAGTATTTCGCGATATTTTGAAGTTGTGTGCAGGGTGATGACGTTTACAATGACAATATTGCTCAATCTATAAAACGATATTTTGCAGTTGTTCCATTGTGATGATGTTCACGAAGGTAGTATTGCTCGATATTTTGCAGGTAATTATGGTGATGACGTTTACAATGACGGTATTGTTCAATTTATAAAACCATATTTTGCAGTTGTGGTATTGTGATGATGTTCAAGAAGGCAGTATTGCTCTATATTTTGCAGGTAATTATGGTGATGACGTTTACAATGACGGTATTGTTCAATTTATAAAACCATATTTTGCAGTTGTGGTATTGTGATGATGTTCAAGAAGGCAGTATTGCTCTATATTTTGCAGGTAATTATGGTGATGACGTTTACAATGACAGTATTGTTCAATCTATAAAACGATATTTTGCAGTTGTGGCATTGTGATGATGTTCAAGAAGGCAGTATTGCGCGATATTTTGAAGTTGTGGCAGGGTGATGACGTTTACAATGACAGTATTACTCAATCTATAAAACCATATTTCGCAGTTGTGGCATTGTGATGATGTTCAAGAAGGCAGTATTGCGCGATATTTTGAAGTTGTGGCAGGGTGATGACGTTTACAATGACAGTATTGCTCAATTTTTAAACAAATATTTTGCAGTTTTGGCATTGTGATGATGTTCAAGAAGGCAGTATTGCTCTATATTTGTCAGTTGTGGCATTGTGATGATTTTCAAGAAGGCAGTATTGCGCGATATTTTGAAGTTGTGGCAGGGTGATGACGTTTACAATGACAGTATTGCTCAATTTTTAAACAAATATTTTGCAGTTTTGGCATTGTGATGATGTTCAAGAAGGCAGTATTGCTCTATATTTGTCAGTTGTGGCATTGTGATGATTTTCAAGAAGGCAGTATTGCGCGATATTTTGAAGTTGTGGCAGGGTGATGACGTTTACAATGACAGTATTGCTCAATTTTTAAACAAATATTTTGCAGTTTTGGCATTGTGATGATGTTCAAGAAGGCAGTATTGCTCTATATTTGTCAGTTGTTCCATTGTGATGATGTTCAAGAAGGCAGTTTTGCTCGATATTTTTTAGGTAATTATGGTGACGACGTTTACAATGACAGTATTGTTCAATCTATAAAACCATATTTTGCAGCTGTGGCATTGTGATGATGTTCACGAAGGCAGTATTGCTCGATATTTGTCAGTTGTGGCATTGTGATGATGTTCAAGAAGGCAGTATTGCTCGATATTTGTCAGTTGTGGCATTGTGATGATGTTCAAGAAGGCAGTATTGCTCGATATTTGTCAGTTAAGGCAGGGTGATGACGTTTACAATGACAGTATTACTCAATCTATAAAAACATATTTTGAAGTTGTGGCAGGGTGATGACGTTCAAGAAGGCAGTATTGCGCGATATTTTGCAGTTAAGGCAGGGTGATGACGTTTACAATGACAGTATTACTCAATCTATAAAAACATATTTCGCAGTTGTGGCATTGTGATGATGTTCAAGAAGGCAGTATTGCGCGATATTTTGAAGTTGTGGCAGGGTGATGACGTTTACAATGACAGTATTACTCAATCTATAAAACCATATTTCGCAGTTGTGGCATTGTGATGATGTTCACGAAGGCAGTATTGCTCGAAATTTTGAAGATGTGGGATTGTGATGATGTTCAAGAAGGCAGTATTGCTCGATATTTGTCAGTTAAGGCAGGGTGATGACGTTTACAATGACAGTATTGTTCAATCTATAAAACCATATTTTGCAGCTGTGGCATTGTGATGATGTTCACGAAGGCAGTATTGCTCGATATTTGTCAGTTGTGGCATTGTGATGATGTTCAAGAAGGCAGTATTGCTCGATATTTGTCAGTTGTGGCATTGTGATGATGTTCAAGAAGGCAGTATTGCTCGATATTTGTCAGTTAAGGCAGGGTGATGACGTTTACAATGACAGTATTACTCAATCTATAAAAACATATTTTGAAGTTGTGGCAGGGTGATGACGTTCAAGAAGGCAGTATTGCGCGATATTTTGCAGTTAAGGCACGGTGATGACGTTTACAATGACAGTATTACTCAATCTATAAAACCATATTTCGCAGTTGTGGCATTGTGATGATGTTCACGAAGGCAGTATTGTTCGATATTTGTCAGTTGTGGCATTGTGATGATGTTCAAGAAGGCAGTATTGCGCGGTGACAGGTAATAGTGTCACTGGTAATAGTGTCAATTGACACTATTTCCAGGGTAACTTTGAAATAGTGTCAATTGACACTATTGCGCTTTTGGAAATGGCAGTATTGCTCAATTTTTAAACAAATATTTTGCAGTTTTGGCATTGTGATGATGTTCAAGAAGACAGTATTGCTCTATATTTGTCAGTTGTGGCATTGTGATGATTTTCAAGAAGGCAGTATTGCGCGATATTTTGAAGTTGTGGCAGGGTGATGACGTTTACAATGACAATATTGTTCAATCTATAAAACGATATTTTGCAGTTGTTCCATTGTGATGATGTTCAAGAAGGCAGTTTTGCTCGATATTTTTTAGGTAATTATGGTGACGACGTTTACAATGACAGTATTGTTCAATCTATAAAACCATATTTTGCAGCTGTGGCATTGTGATGATGTTCACGAAGGCAGTATTGCTCGATATTTGTCAGTTGTGGCATTGTGATGATGTTCAAGAAGGCAGTATTGCTCTATATTTGTCAGTTGTGGCATTGTGATGATTTTCAAGAAGGCAGTATTGCGCGATATTTTGAAGTTGTGTATGGTGATGACGTTTACAATGACAGTATTGTTCAATCTATAAAACCATATTTTGCAGTTGTGGCATTGTGATGATGTTCAAGAAGGCAGTATTGCTCTATATTTTGCAGGTAATTATGGTGATGACGTTTACAATGACAGTATTGTTCAATCTATAAAACGATATTTTGCAGTTGTGGCATTGTGATGATGTTCAAGAAGGCAGTATTTCGCGATATTTTGAAGTTGTGGCAGGGTGATGACGTTTACAATGACAATATTGCTCAATCTATAAAACGATATTTTGCAGTTGTTCCATTGTGATGATGTTCACGAAGGTAGTATTGGTCGATATTTTGCAGTTGTGGCATTGTGATGAGGTTCAAGAAGGCAGTATTGCGCGACATTTTGAAGTTGTGGCAGGGTGACGACGTTTACAATGACAATATTGCTCAATCTATAAAACGATTTTTTTGCAGTTTTGGCATTGTGATGATGTTCAAGAAGGCAGTATTGCTCTATATTTTGCAGGTAATTATGGTGACGACGTTTACAATGACAGTATTACTCAATCTATAAAACCATATTTCGCAGTTGTGGCATTGTGATGATGTTCACGAAGGCAGTATTGCTCGAAATTTTGAAGTTGTGGCAGGGTGATGACGTTTACAATGAAGGTATTGCTGAATTTATAAAACGACATTTTGCAGTTGTTGCATTGTGATGATGTTAAAGAAGGCAGCATTGCTCTATATTTGTCAGTTGTGGCATTGTGATGATGTTCAAGAAGGCAGTATTGCAAGATATTTTGAAGTTGTGGCAGGGTGATGACGTTTACAATGACAGTATTGCTCAATTTTTAAACAAATATTTTGCAGTTTTGGCATTGTGATGATGTTCAAGAAGGCAGTATTGCTCTATATTTGTCAGTTGTGGCATTGTGATGATGTTCAAGAAGGCAGTATTGCGCGATATTTTGAAGTTGTGGCAGGGTGATGACGTTTACAATGACAATATTGTTCAATCTATAAAACGATATTTTGCAGTTGTTCCATTGTGATGATGTTCAAGAAAGCAGTATTGCTCTATATTTTGCAGGTAATTATGGTGATGACGTTTACAATGACAGTATTGTTCAATCTATAAAACCATATTTTGCAGTTGTGGCATTGTGATGATGTTCACGAAGGCAGTATTGCTCGATATTTGTCAGTTGTGGCATTGTGATGATGTTCAAGAAGGCAGTATTGCGCGATATTTTGCAGTTAAGGCACGGTGATGACGTTTACAATGACAGTATTACTCAACCCAGTAGGCCAACGAAGGTGGAAATCATGAATACTTTCAGCCTTACTCTTCACCAGCGGAGCATAACAACTTCCATGACTTTTCCCCATGACTAACGCACGGCGATGGCCGCCTTCGCATGAATGACTTTGTATAGTACAAAAAGGAATGAAGAGTGATCGTTCGGAAATAATCGTGCGTACATGCTAATATAGCTGCCTTTTTCATTTGGTTGTTATGATACATACGTTAGGTGGAAGGAAGGTAAGATAGTGAGTATACGAACGAGCTCAGTATATAACTCCTTCATACCTGAAAATAGCAGCAGACCTCACTTCACAGCTGCCAGTTTCATGTACTCGTCAGTAGATCTGACCACACGCGTAATTTTTTTTATAACATTAGCGCTTACGACCCTTTTTATCACTGAAATCAGGTTTAAAAAAATCATTTTTCGCAATCATATTTGTTACTGCTTTTGTATCCGACATCTTCCTAAAGATCCTGAATTCGTAGCTGCTCACAGCCTTACTTTGTCATCTGATAACTTCGGCTTCTCCTACTTTATAGCTGCTATAGTAAGGTGGAAAATGAGATACTCAAAATGTCATGACCAGCTAACACATTTTAGCAGCACCTGCGATGAACCTAACAAAATCATGCATGCTGGAATGAATAACACAAGTAGGACCTAACGAAAATTCCTGGTGGGAATCTATAAAAACATATTTCGCAGTTGTGGCATTGTGATGATGTTCAAGAAGGCAGTATTGCGCGATATTTTAAAGTTGTGGCAGGGTGATGACGTTTACAATGACAGTATTACCCAATCTATAAAACCATATTTCGCAGTTGTGGCATTGTGATGATGTTCAAGAAGGCAGTATTGCTCGATATTTGTCAGTTGTGGCATTGTGATGATGTTCAAGAAGGTATTGCGCGATATTTTGAAGTTGTGGCAGGGTGATGACGTTGACAATGACAGTATTGCTCAATCTATAAACAAATATTTTGCAGTTTTGGCATTGTGATGATGTTCAAGAAGGCAGTATTGCTCTAAATTTTGCAGGTAATTATGGTGATGACGTTTACAATGACAGTATTGTTCAATCTATAAAACCATATTTTGCAGTTGTGGCATTGTGATGATGTTCACGAAGGCAGTATTGTTCGATATTTGTCAGTTGTGGCATTGTGATGATGTTCAAGAAGGCAGTATTGCGCGATATTTTGCAGTTAAGGCACGGTGATGACGTTTACAATGACAGCATTACTCAATCTATAAAAACATATTTCGCAGTTGTGGCATTGTGATGATGTTCAAGAAGGCAGTATTGCGCGATATTTTGAAGTTGTAGCAGGGTGATGACGTTTACAATGACAGTATTACTCAATCTATAAAACCATATTTCGCAGTTGTGGCATTGTGATGATGTTCACGAAGGCAGTATTGTTCGATATTTGTCAGTTGTGGCATTGTGATGATGTTCAAGAAGGCAGTATTGCGCGATATTTTGCAGTTAAGGCACGGTGATGACGTTTACAATGACAGTATTACTCAATCTATAAAACCATATTTCGCAGTTGTGGCATTGTGATGATGTTCACGAAGGCAGTATTGCTCGAAATTTTGAAGTTGTGGCAGGGTGATGACGTTTACAATGACGGTATTGCTGAATCTATAAAACGACATTTTGCAGTTGTTGCATTGTAATGATGTTCAAGAAGGCAGTATTGCGCGATATTTTGAAGTTGTGGCAGGGTGATGACGTTTACAATGACAGTATTGCTCAATTTTTAAACAAATATTTTGCAGTTTTGGCATTGTGATGATGTTCAAGAAGGCAGTATTGCTCTATATTTGTCAGATGTGGCATTGTGATGATTTTCAAGAAGGCAGTATTGCGCGATATTTTCAAGTTGTGGCAGGGTGATGACGTTTACAATGACAATATTGTTCAATCTATAAAACGATATTTTGCAGTTGTTCCATTGTGATGATGTTCAAGAAGGCAGTTTTGCTCGATATTTTTTAGGTAATTATGGTGACGACGTTTACAATGACAGTATTGTTCAATCTATAAAACCATATTTTGCAGCTGTGGCATTGTGATGATGTTCACGAAGGCAGTATTGCTCGATATTTGCCAGTTGTGGCATTGTGATGATGTTCAAGAAGGCAGTACTGCTCGATATTTGTCAGTTGTGGCATTGTGATGATGTTCAAGAAGGCAGTATTGCTCTATATTTTGCAGGTAATTATGGTGATGACGTTTACAATGACAGTATTGTTCAATCTATAAAACCATATTTTGCAGTTGTGGCATTGTGATGATGACATTTACAATGACAGTATTACTCAATCTATAAAACCATATTTCGCAGTTGTGGCATTGTGATGATGTTCAAGAAGGCAGTATTGCTCGATATTTGTCAGTTGTGGCATTGTGATGATGTTCAAGAAGGCAGTATTGCGCGATATTTTGAAGTTGTGGCAGGGTGATGACGTTTACAATGACAGTATTGCTCAATCTATAAACAAATATTTTGCAGTTTTGGCATTGTGATGATGTTCAAGAAGGCAGTATTGCTCTATATTTTGCAGGTAATTATGGTGATGACGTTTACAATGACAGTATTGTTCAATCTATAAAACCATATTTTGCAGTTGTGGCATTGTGATGATGTTCAAGAAGGCAGTATTGCTCTATATTTTGCAGGTAATTATGGTGATGACGTTTACAATGACAGTATTGTTCAATCTATAAAACGATATTTTGCAGTTGTGGCATTGTGATGATGACGTTTACAATGACAGTATTACTCAATCTATAAAACCATATTTCGCAGTTGTGGCATTGTGATGATGTTCAAGAAGGCAATATTGCTCGATATTTGTCAGTTGTGGCATTGTGATGATGTTCAAGAAGGCAGGATTGCGGGATATTTTGAAGTTGTGGCAGGGTGATGACGTTTACAATGACAGTATTGCTCAATCTATAAACACATATTTTGCAGTTTTGGCATTGTGATGATGTTCAAGAAGGCAGTATTGCTCTATATTTTGCAGGTAATTATGGTGATGACGTTTACAATGACAGTATTGTTCAATCTATAAAACCATATTTTGCAGTTGTGGCATTGTGATGATGTTCAAGAAGGCAGTATTGCTCTATATTTTGCAGGTAATTATGGTGATGACGTTTACAATGACAGTATTGTTCAATCTATAAAACGATATTTTGCAGTTGTGGCATTGTGATGATGACATTTACAATGACAGTATTACTCAATCTATAAAAAAATATTTCGCAGTTGTGGCATTGTGATGATGTTCAAGAAGGCAGTATTGCGCGATATTTTGAAGTTGTGGCAGGGTGATGACGTTTACAATGACAGTATTACTCAATCTATAAAACCATATTTCGCAGTTGTGGCATTGTGATGATGTTCACGAAGGCAGTATTGCTCCATATTTGTCAGTTGTGGCATTGTGATGATGTTCAAGAAGGCAGTATTGCTCGATATTTGTCAGTTGTGGCATTGTGATGATGTTCAAGAAGGCAGTATTGCGCGATATTTTGAAGTTGTGGCAGGGTGATGACGTTTACAATGACAGTATTGCTCAATCTATAAAAAAATATTTTGCAGTTTTGGCATTGTGATGATGTTCAAGAAGGCAGTATTGCTCTATATTTTGCAGGTAATTATGGTGATGACGTTTACAATGACAGTATTGTTCAATCTATAAAACCATATTTTGCAGTTGTGGCATTGTGATGATGTTCAAGAAGGCAGTATTGCTCTATATTTTGCAGGTAATTATGGTGATGACGTTTACAATGACAGTATTGTTCAATCTATAAAACCATATTTTGCAGTTGTGGCATTGTGATGATGTTCAAGAAGGCAGTATTGCTCTATATTTTGCAGGTAATTATGGTGATGACGTTTACAATGACAGTATTGTTCAATCTATAAAACCATATTTTGCAGTTGTGGCATTGTGATGATGTTCAAGAAGGCAGTATTGCTCTATATTTTGCAGGTAATTATGGTGATGACGTTTACAATGACAGTATTGTTCAATCTATAAAAGGATATTTTGCAGTTGTGGCATTGTGATGATGTTCAAGAAGGCAGTATTGCTCTATATTTTGCAGGTAATTATGGTGATGACGTTTACAATGACAGTATTGTTCAATCTATAAAACCATATTTTGCAGTTGTGGCATTGTGATGATGTTCAAGAAGGCAGTATTGCTCTATATTTTGCAGGTAATTATGGTGCTGACGTTTACAATGTCAGTATTGTTCAATCTATAAAACCATATTTTGCAGTTGTGGCATTGTGATGATGTTCACGAAGGCAGTATTGTTCGATATTTGTCAGTTGTGGCATTGTGATGATGTTCAAGAAGGCAGTATTGCGCGATATTTTGCAGTTAAGGCACGGTGATGACGTTTACAATGACAGCATTACTCAATCTATAAAAACATATTTCGCAGTTGTGGCATTGTGATGATGTTCAAGAAGGCAGTATTGCGCGATATTTTGAAGTTGTAGCAGGGTGATGACGTTTACAATGACAGTATTACTCAATCTATAAAACCATATTTCGCAGTTGTGGCATTGTGATGATGTTCACGAAGGCAGTATTGTTCGATATTTGTCAGTTGTGGCATTGTGATGATGTTCAAGAAGGCAGTATTGCGCGATATTTTGCAGTTAAGGCACGGTGATGACGTTTACAATGACAGTATTACTCAATCTATAAAACCATATTTCGCAGTTGTGGCATTGTGATGATGTTCACGAAGGCAGTATTGCTCGAAATTTTGAAGTTGTGGCAGGGTGATGACGTTTACAATGACGGTATTGCTGAATCTATAAAACGACATTTTGCAGTTGTTGCATTGTAATGATGTTCAAGAAGGCAGTATTGCGCGATATTTTGAAGTTCTGGCAGGGTGATGACGTTTACAATGACAGTATTGCTCAATTTTTAAACAAATATTTTGCAGTTTTGGCATTGTGATGATGTTCAAGAAGGCAGTATTGCTCTATATTTGTCAGATGTGGCATTGTGATGATTTTCAAGAAGGCAGTATTGCGCGATATTTTGAAGTTGTGGCAGGGTGATGACGTTTACAATGACAATATTGTTCAATCTATAAAACGATATTTTGCAGTTGTTCCATTGTGATGATGTTCAAGAAGGCAGTTTTGCTCGATATTTTTTAGGTAATTATGGTGACGACGTTTACAATGACAGTATTGTTCAATCTATAAAACCATATTTTGCAGCTGTGGCATTGTGATGATGTTCACGAAGGCAGTATTGCTCGATATTTGCCAGTTGTGGCATTGTGATGATGTTCAAGAAGGCAGTACTGCTCGATATTTGTCAGTTGTGGCATTGTGATGATGTTCAAGAAGGCAGTATTGCTCTATATTTTGCAGGTAATTATGGTGATGACGTTTACAATGACAGTATTGTTCAATCTATAAAACCATATTTTGCAGTTGTGGCATTGTGATGATGACATTTACAATGACAGTATTACTCAATCTATAAAACCATATTTCGCAGTTGTGGCATTGTGATGATGTTCAAGAAGGCAGTATTGCTCGATATTTGTCAGTTGTGGCATTGTGATGATGTTCAAGAAGGCAGTATTGCGCGATATTTTGAAGTTGTGGCAGGGTGATGACGTTTACAATGACAGTATTGCTCAATCTATAAACAAATATTTTGCAGTTTTGGCATTGTGATGATGTTCAAGAAGGCAGTATTGCTCTATATTTTGCAGGTAATTATGGTGATGACGTTTACAATGACAGTATTGTTCAATCTATAAAACCATATTTTGCAGTTGTGGCATTGTGATGATGTTCAAGAAGGCAGTATTGCTCTATATTTTGCAGGTAATTATGGTGATGACGTTTACAATGACAGTATTGTTCAATCTATAAAACGATATTTTGCAGTTGTGGCATTGTGATGGTGACGTTTACAATGACAGTATTACTCAATCTATAAAACCATATTTCGCAGTTGTGGCATTGTGATGATGTTCAAGAAGGCAATATTGCTCGATATTTGTCAGTTGTGGCATTGTGATGATGTTCAAGAAGGCAGGATTGCGGGATATTTTGAAGTTGTGGCAGGGTGATGACGTTTACAATGACAGTATTGCTCAATCTATAAACAAATATTTTGCAGTTTTGGCATTGTGATGATGTTCAAGAAGGCAGTATTGCTCTATATTTTGCAGGTAATTATGGTGATGACGTTTACAATGACAGTATTGTTCAATCTATAAAACCATATTTTGCAGTTGTGGCATTGTGATGATGTTCAAGAAGGCAGTATTGCTCTATATTTTGCAGGTAATTATGGTGATGACGTTTACAATGACAGTATTGTTCAATCTATAAAACGATATTTTGCAGTTGTGGCATTGTGATGATGACATTTACAATGACAGTATTACTCAATCTATAAAAAAATATTTCGCAGTTGTGGCATTGTGATGATGTTCAAGAAGGCAGTATTGCGCGATATTTTGAAGTTGTGGCAGGGTGATGACGTTTACAATGACAGTATTACTCAATCTATAAAACCATATTTCGCAGTTGTGGCATTGTGATGATGTTCACGAAGGCAGTATTGCTCCATATTTGTCAGTTGTGGCATTGTGATGATGTTCAAGAAGGCAGTATTGCTCGATATTTGTCAGTTGTGGCATTGTGATGATGTTCAAGAAGGCAGTATTGCGCGATATTTTGAAGTTGTGGCAGGGTGATGACGTTTACAATGACAGTATTGCTCAATCTATAAAAAAATATTTTGCAGTTTTGGCATTGTGATGATGTTCAAGAAGGCAGTATTGCTCTATATTTTGCAGGTAATTATGGTGATGACGTTTACAATGACAGTATTGTTCAATCTATAAAACCATATTTTGCAGTTGTGGCATTGTGATGATGTTCAAGAAGGCAGTATTGCTCTATATTTTGCAGGTAATTATGGTGATGACGTTTACAATGACAGTATTGTTCAATCTATAAAACCATATTTTGCAGTTGTGGCATTGTGATGATGTTCAAGAAGACAGTATTGCTCTATATTTTGCAGGTAATTATGGTGATGACGTTTACAATGACAGTATTGTTCAATCTATAAAACCATATTTTGCAGTTGTGGCATTGTGATGATGTTCAAGAAGGCAGTATTGCTCTATATTTTGCAGGTAATTATGGTGATGACGTTTACAATGACAGTATTGTTCAATCTATAAAAGGATATTTTGCAGTTGTGGCATTGTGATGATGTTCAAGAAGGCAGTATTTCGCGATATTTTGAAGTTGTGGCAGGGTGATGACGTTTACAATGACAATATTGCTCAATCTATAAAACGATATTTTGCAGTTGTTCCATTGCGATGATGTTCACGAAGGTAGTATTGCTCTATATTTTGCTGGTAATTATGGTGATGACGTTTACAATGACAGTATTGTTCAATCTATAAAACCATATTTTGCAGTTGTGGCATTGTGATGATGTTCACGAAGGCAGTATTACTCCATATTTGTCAGTTCTGGCATTGTGATGATGTTTATGGAGGCAGTATTGCGCGATATTTTGAAGTTGTGGCAGGGTGATGACGTTTACAATGACAATATTGCTCAATCTATAAAACGATATATTGCAGTTGTTCCATTGTGATGATGTTCAAGAAGGCAGTATTGCGCGATATTTTAAAGTTGTGGCAGGGTGATGACGTTTACAATGACAGTATTGCTCAATCTATAAAAAAATATTTTGCAGTTTTGGCATTGTGATGATGTTCAAGAAGGCAGTATTGCTCTATATTTTGCAGTTGTGGCATTGTGATGAGGTTCAAGAAGGCAGTATTGCGCGATATTTTGAAGTTGTGGCAGGGTGATGACGTTTACAATGACAATATTGCTCAATCTATAAAACGATATTTTGAAGCTGTTCCATTGTGATGATGTTCAAGAAGGCAGTATTGCTCGATGTTTGCAGTTGTGGCAGGGTGATGACGTTTACAATGACGGTATTGCTGAATCTATAAAAGGACATTTTGCAGTTGTTGCATGGTGATGATGTTCAAGAAGGCAATATTGCTCGATATTTTGCAGTTAAATTACGGTGATGACGTTTACAATGACAGTAGTGCTCGATCTATAAAACGATATTTTGCAGTTGTGGCATTGTGATGATGTTCACTAAGGCAGTATTGCTCGATATTTTGCAGTTGTGGCAGGGTGATGACGTTTACAATGACAGTATTACTCAATCTATAAAACGATATTTTGCAGTTGTGGTATTGTGATGATGTTCAAGAAGGCAGTATTGCTCGATATTTTGCAGTTGTGGCAGGGTGATGACGTTTACAATGACAATATTGCTCAATCTATAAAACGATATTTTGCAGTTGTGGTATTGTGATGATGTTCAAGAAGGCAGTATTGCTCGATATTTTGCAGTTGTGGCAGGGTGATGACGTTTACAATGACAATATTGCTCAATCTATAAAACGATATTTTGCAGTTGTTGCATTGTGATGATGTTCAAGAAGGCAGTATTGCTCGATATTTTGCAGTTAAATTACGGTGATGACGTTTACAATGACAGTATTGCTCAATCTATAAAACGATATTTTGCAGTTGTGGTATTGTGATGATGTTCAAGAAGGCAGTATTGCTCGATATTTTGCAGTTGTGGCAGGGTGATGACGTTTACAATGACAATATTGCTCAATCTATAAAACGACATTTTGCAGTTGTTACATTGTGATGATGTTCACGAAGGCAGTATTGCTCGATATTTTGCAGTTAATTATGGTGATGACGTTTACAATGACAGTATTACTCAATCTATAAAACCATATTTCGCAGTTGTGGCATTGTGATGATGTTCAAGAAGGCAATATTGCTCGATATTTGTCAGTTGTGGCATTGTGATGATGTTCAAGAAGGCAGGATTGCGGGATATTTTGAAGTTGTGGCAGGGTGATGACGTTTACAATGACAGTATTGCTCAATCTATAAACAAATATTTTGCAGTTTTGGCATTGTGATGATGTTCAAGAAGGCAGTATTGCTCTATATTTTGCAGGTAATTATGGTGATGACGTTTACAATGACAGTATTGTTCAATCTATAAAACCATATTTTGCAGTTGTGGCATTGTGATGATGTTCAAGAAGGCAGTATTGCTCTATATTTTGCAGGTAATTATGGTGATGACGTTTACAATGACAGTATTGTTCAATCTATAAAACGATATTTTACAGTTGTGGCATTGTGATGATGACATTTACAATGACAGTATTACTCAATCTATAAAAAAAATATTTCGCAGTTGTGGCATTGTGATGATGTTCAAGAAGGCAGTATTGCGCGATATTTTGAAGTTGTGGCAGGGTGATGACGTTTACAATGACAGTATTACTCAATCTATAAAACCATATTTCGCAGTTGTGGCATTGTGATGATGTTCACGAAGGCAGTATTGCTCCATATTTGTCAGTTGTGGCATTGTGATGATGTTCAAGAAGGCAGTATTGCTCGATATTTGTCAGTTGTGGCATTGTGATGATGTTCAAGAAGGCAGTATTGCGCGATATTTTGAAGTTGTGGCAGGGTGATGACGTTTACAATGACAGTATTGCTCAATCTATAAAAAAATATTTTGCAGTTTTGGCATTGTGATGATGTTCAAGAAGGCAGTATTGCTCTATATTTTGCAGGTAATTATGGTGATGACGTTTACAATGACAGTATTGTTCAATCTATAAAACCATATTTTGCAGTTGTGGCATTGTGATGATGTTCAAGAAGGCAGTATTGCTCTATATTTTGCAGGTAATTATGGTGATGACGTTTACAATGACAGTATTGTTCAATCTATAAAACCATATTTTGCAGTTGTGGCATTGTGATGATGTTCAAGAAGGCAGTATTGCTCTACATTTTGCAGGTAATTATGGTGATGACGTTTACAATGACAGTATTGTTCAATCTATAAAACCATATTTTGCAGTTGTGGCATTGTGATGATGTTCAAGAAGGCAGTATTGCTCTATATTTTGCAGGTAATTATGGTGATGACGTTTACAATGACAGTATTGTTCAATCTATAAAAGGATATTTTGCAGTTGTGGCATTGTGATGATGTTCAAGAAGGCAGTATTTCGCGATATTTTGAAGTTTTGGCAGGGTGATGACGTTTACAATGACAATATTGCTCAATCTATAAAACGATATTTTGCAGTTGTTCCATTGCGATGATGTTCACGAAGGTAGTATTGCTCTATATTTTGCTGGTAATTATGGTGATGACGTTTACAATGACAGTATTGTTCAATCTATAAAACCATATTTTGCAGTTGTGGCATTGTGATGATGTTCACGAAGGCAGTATTACTCCATATTTGTCAGTTCTGGCATTGTGATGATGTTTATGGAGGCAGTATTGCGCGATATTTTGAAGTTGTGGCAGGGTGATGACGTTTACAATGACAATATTGCTCAATCTATAAAACGATATTTTGCAGTTGTTCCATTGTGATGATGTTCAAGAAGGCAGTATTGCGCGATATTTTAAAGTTGTGGCAGGGTGATGACGTTTACAATGACAGTATTGCTCAATCTATAAAACGATATTTTGCAGTTGTGGTATTGTGATGATGTTCAAGAAGGCAGTATTGCTCGATATTTTGCAGTTGTGGCAGGGTGATGACGTTTACAATGACAATATTGCTCAATCTATAAAACGATATTTTGCAGTTGTGGTATTGTGATGATGTTCAAGAAGGCAGTATTGCTCGATATTTTGCAGTTGTGGCAGGGTGATGACGTTTACAATGACAATATTGCTCAATCTATAAAACGATATTTTGCAGTTGTTGCATTGTGATGATGTTCAAGAAGGCAGTATTGCTCGATATTTTGCAGTTGTGGCAGGGTGATGACGTTTACAATGACAGTATTACTCAATCTATAAAACGATATTTTGCAGTTGTGGTATTGTGATGATGTTCAAGAAGGCAGTATTGCTCGATATTTTGCAGTTGTGGCAGGGTGATGACGTTTACAATGACAATATTGCTCAATCTATAAAACGATATTTTGCAGTTGTGGCATTGTGATGATGTTCAAGAAGGCAGTATTGCTCGATATTTTGCAGTTGTGGCAGGGTGATGACGTTTACAATGACAGTATTACTCAATCTATAAAACGATATTTTGCAGTTGTGGTATTGTGATGATGTTCAAGAAGGCAGTATTGCTCGATATTTTGCAGTTGTGGCAGGGTGATGACGTTTACAATGACAATATTGCTCAATCTATAAAACGATATTTTGCAGTTGTGGCATTGTGATGATGTTCACTAAGGCAGTATTGCTCGATATTTTGCAGTTGTGGCAGGGTGATGACGTTTACAATGACAGTATTACTCAATCTATAAAACGATATTTTGCAGTTGTGGTATTGTGATGATGTTCAAGAAGGCAGTATTGCTCGATATTTTGCAGTTGTGGCAGGGTGATGACGTTTACAATGACAATATTGCTCAATCTATAAAACGATATTTTGCAGTTGTGGTATTGTGATGATGTTCAAGAAGGCAGTATTGCTCGATATTTTGCAGTTGTGGCAGGGTGATGACGTTTACAATGACAATATTGCTCAATCTATAAAACGATATTTTGCAGTTGTTGCATTGTGATGATGTTCAAGAAGGCAGTATTGCTCGATATTTTGCAGTTAAATTACGGTGATGACGTTTACAATGACAGTATTGCTCAATCTATAAAACGATATTTTGCAGTTGTGGTATTGTGATGATGTTCAAGAAGGCAGTATTGCTCGATATTTTGCAGTTGTGGCAGGGTGATGACGTTTACAATGACAATATTGCTCAATCTATAAAACGACATTTTGCAGTTGTTACATTGTGATGATGTTCACGAAGGCAGTATTGCTCGATATTTTGCAGTTAATTATGGTGATGACGTTTACAATGACAGTATTACTCAATCTATAAAACCATATTTCGCAGTTGTGGCATTGTGATGATGTTCAAGAAGGCAATATTGCTCGATATTTGTCAGTTGTGGCATTGTGATGATGTTCAAGAAGGCAGGATTGCGGGATATTTTGAAGTTGTGGCAGGGTGATGACGTTTACAATGACAGTATTGCTCAATCTATAAACAAATATTTTGCAGTTTTGGCATTGTGATGATGTTCAAGAAGGCAGTATTGCTCTATATTTTGCAGGTAATTATGGTGATGACGTTTACAATGACAGTATTGTTCAATCTATAAAACCATATTTTGCAGTTGTGGCATTGTGATGATGTTCAAGAAGGCAGTATTGCTCTATATTTTGCAGGTAATTATGGTGATGACGTTTACAATGACAGTATTGTTCAATCTATAAAACGATATTTTGCAGTTGTGGCATTGTGATGATGACATTTACAATGACAGTATTACTCAATCTATAAAAAAATATTTCGCAGTTGTGGCATTGTGATGATGTTCAAGAAGGCAGTATTGCGCGATATTTTGAAGTTGTGGCAGGGTGATGACGTTTACAATGACAGTATTACTCAATCTATAAAACCATATTTCGCAGTTGTGGCATTGTGATGATGTTCACGAAGGCAGTATTGCTCCATATTTGTCAGTTGTGGCATTGTGATGATGTTCAAGAAGGCAGTATTGCTCGATATTTGTCAGTTGTGGCATTGTGATGATGTTCAAGAAGGCAGTATTGCGCGATATTTTGAAGTTGTGGCAGGGTGATGACGTTTACAATGACAGTATTGCTCAATCTATAAAAAAATATTTTGCAGTTTTGGCATTGTGATGATGTTCAAGAAGGCAGTATTGCTCTATATTTTGCAGGTAATTATGGTGATGACGTTTACAATGACAGTATTGTTCAATCTATAAAACCATATTTTGCAGTTGTGGCATTGTGATGATGTTCAAGAAGGCAGTATTGCTCTATATTTTGCAGGTAATTATGGTGATGACGTTTACAATGACAGTATTGTTCAATCTATAAAACCATATTTTGCAGTTGTGGCATTGTGATGATGTTCAAGAAGGCAGTATTGCTCTACATTTTGCAGGTAATTATGGTGATGACGTTTACAATGACAGTATTGTTCAATCTATAAAACCATATTTTGCAGTTGTGGCATTGTGATGATGTTCAAGAAGGCAGTATTGCTCTATATTTTGCAGGTAATTATGGTGATGACGTTTACAATGACAGTATTGTTCAATCTATAAAAGGATATTTTGCAGTTGTGGCATTGTGATGATGTTCAAGAAGGCAGTATTTCGCGATATTTTGAAGTTTTGGCAGGGTGATGACGTTTACAATGACAATATTGCTCAATCTATAAAACGATATTTTGCAGTTGTTCCATTGCGATGATGTTCACGAAGGTAGTATTGCTCTATATTTTGCTGGTAATTATGGTGATGACGTTTACAATGACAGTATTGTTCAATCTATAAAACCATATTTTGCAGTTGTGGCATTGTGATGATGTTCACGACGGCAGTATTACTCCATATTTGTCAGTTCTGGCATTGTGATGATGTTTATGGAGGCAGTATTGCGCGATATTTTGAAGTTGTGGCAGGGTGATGACGTTTACAATGACAATATTGCTCAATCTATAAAACGATATTTTGCAGTTGTTCCATTGTGATGATGTTCAAGAAGGCAGTATTGCGCGATATTTTAAAGTTGTGGCAGGGTGATGACGTTTACAATGACAGTATTGCTCAATCTATAAAAAAATATTTTGCAGTTTTGGCATTGTGATGATGTTCAAGAAGGCAGTATTGCTCTATATTTTGCAGTTGTGGCATTGTGATGAGGTTCAAGAAGGCAGTATTGCGCGATATTTTGAAGTTGTGGCAGGGTGATGACGTTTACAATGACAATATTGCTCAATCTATAAAACGATATTTTGAAGCTGTTCCATTGTGATGATGTTCAAGAAGGCAGTATTGCTCGATGTTTGCAGTTGTGGCAGGGTGATGACGTTTACAATGACGGTATTGCTGAATCTATAAAAGGACATTTTGCAGTTGTTGCATGGTGATGATGTTCAAGAAGGCAATATTGCTCGATATTTTGCAGTTAAATTACGGTGATGACGTTTACAATGACAGTAGTGCTCGATCTATAAAACGATATTTTGCAGTTGTGGCATTGTGATGATGTTCACTAAGGCAGTATTGCTCTATATTTTGCAGTTGTGGCAGGGTGATGACGTTTACAATGACAGTATTACTCAATCTATAAAACAATATTTCGCAGTTGTGGCATTGTGATGATGTTCACGAAGGCAGTATTGCTCGAAATTTTGAAGTTGTGGCAGGGTGATGACGTGTACAGTGACGGTATTGCTGAATCTATAAAACGACATTTTGCAGTTGTTCCATTGTGATGATGTTCACTAAGGCAGTATTGCTCGATATTTTGCAGTTGTGGCAGGGTGATGACGTTTACAATGACAGTATTACTCAATCTATAAAACAATATTTCGCAGTTGTGGCATTGTGATGATGTTCACGAAGGCAGTATTGCTCGAAATTTTGAAGTTGTGGCAGGGTGATGACGTGTACAGTGACGGTATTGCTGAATCTATAAAACGACATTTTGCAGTTGTTGCATTGTGATGATGTTCAAGAAGGCAGTATTGCTCGATATTTTGCAGTTAAATTACGGTGATGACGTTTACAATGACAGTATTGCTCAATCTATAAAACGATATTTTGCAGTTGTGGTATTGTGATGATGTTCAAGAAGGCAGTATTGCTCGATATTTTGCAGTTGTGGCAGGGTGATGACGTTTACAATGACAATATTGCTCAATCTATAAAACGATATTTTGAAGTTGCGGCATTGTGATGATGTTCAAGGAGGCAGTATTGCTCGATGTTTGCAGTTGCGGCAGGGTGATGACGTTTACAATGACAATATTGCTCAATCTATAAAACGACATTTTGCAGTTGTTACATTGTGATGATGTTCACGAAGGCAGTATTGCTCGATATTTTGCAGTTAATTATGGTGATGACGTTTACAATGACATTATTGTTCAATCTATAAAACCATATTTTGCAGTTGTGGCATTGTGATGATGTTCACGAAGGCAGTATTGCTCCATATTTGTCAGTTATGGCATTGTGATGATGTTCAAGAAGTCAGTATTGCGCGATATTTTGCAGTTGTGGCATTGTGATGATGTTCAAGAAGGCAGTATTGCGCGATATTTTGAAGTTGTGGCAGGGTGATGACGTTTACAATGACAGCAGGCCCGTGCGCACGGGGTGGTTTTGGGGGTTAAAACCCCCCACATGGCCAAATCTAAGTTGCAGTGATTTTGAAAAAATTTTCAAAATACAGTTTATAAATCTTGTATTGAATTTGGACTCATTATTTTTGACAAAATTAGTTAAAATAATTTTACGGAAGAAGAAATTGGTGAAAGTTGCAAAGAAGAAGGTTGGCCAATACATAAGTCCGGCACTTTGAATTGCACTTGGAGCTTTCCGAAAGTACAGAGTTGTGTAGCGTATGGACATTTTTTTTAAATTTTACTGATGAAAACAGTGATCAGTTTCAATTAACAGAGCGAATGAACTGCAAGGCTCAATTATATGAAAGATTCGAGTGTTTTCTGACCCTTTTTGTTGTAGGCGTAAAGAGAATTGTGAGAAAATGAACGTTGGAGAGCAGATGAGCGACACCGTTCAATTATTTGAATGTTTTCAAACATTTTCTGAGGTTTTTTTTTTATTTTACCTAACAGAAGATAAAGATCGCATTTTTCATGGACGTTTATCAATAGTCGGGCTTTAGTTTGTTAATCGTCGAGATCTAAAACTACTCAGCACAGAGCATTCAAATTTTCGAAAATTATATTACTGTAGAAATATCATTTATAAACAACAAGAACAGAATCGGGCCAAGATGGCTTCCTTGAGGAACTCCTGAGGAGACATAAATAACATCGGATTCAAAATTTTTAAACACTACTTTTTGTGCTCTGTCGCTAAGGTAAGAGCGATTGAGACCCGGCTGGAAACCCAACTGATCCAGTTTATGAATAAGTAAAGAGTGACACACTTTATCGAAAGCTTTGCTGAAATCAAAGTAAATTCAAGTAAGTTTGTAACGGTGGACTCTACCTTACAGAACCCGTGTTGACAGTCGGAAATCAAGGTAGAGATAGGATGCGTAAGCTGATTGGTAACAATAGCTTCACACACTTTTGGGATGCCAGAAAGCTTTGCTATGCCACGATAGTGCTCTATAGAAGCCTTGCTTCCGCTTTTATGAAGCGGTAGAAGAACCGACTCTTTCCATGCTTTTGGAAAAACACCACACTTTAGTGACAGATTGAACAAATTGGTAAAGGGTTGGTAAAGATTGTTAGCACACTTCTTCAAGAAGCATTGTAGGAATCCTATCAGGATTTAAAAGATTCCTTCAAGGTTTTCAGATAAATAAGAACATTCTTGGCGCATATAGTTGGACAATTAATTAAATTGTTCTCATGTAGCTCATAGGGATAATTTAGAAAGTGAGAATTGGTGACGGCAGAATAGTTAGATATGAAAAATTGCGCAAAGAAATTATGACCCAAAAGAAATAAAAAACGACCCCAAATAAGCTTCAGAAAAACACCAATAAAAGGTTCCGCAGTTCATTTAAAAATAGTCAAAAAACGCTTCAAATTCATCGAAATCGGACTCATTTCGGACTCTTTTTTATGACTCCGTTGGAGTGCCCGCGCAGAGGGATTTTTCGCTCCATTTGGGCTCCGAAAGGAGTCTTTTTGCACTTTTAGTTAGGTGGGATATGCCATCATAACACCAATTCTCTATCAAATACAGAAAAATGTGTACAACGAAAAAAATTTTCTGGGGTATAGTTTTAGGTATCAGACTATGCAGTTTCAGAAAAGTTAAAGAACATTTAAATTTATGATGTATGGGTCTAGGTATCTGTTTCAGCAAATATGTTTATCTTAGTGAAAAATGTATTCGAATGCAAATATAAATTAACCCCCCACAAGGCCAATTTCTGCGCACGGCCCTGAATTACAGTATTACTCAATCTATAACACCATATTTCGCAGTTGTGGCATTGTGATGATGTTCACGAAGGCAGTATTGCTCGATATGTGTCAGCTGTGGCATTGTGATGATGTTCAAGAAGGCAGTATTGCGCGATATTTTGCAGTTAAGGCACGGTGATGACGTTTACAATGACAGTATTACTCAATCTATAAAAAAATATTTCGCAGTTGTGGCATTGTGATGATGTTCAAGAAGGCAGTATTGCGCGATATTTTGAAGTTGTGGCAGGGTGATGACGTTTACAATGACAGTATTACTCAATCTATAAAACCATATTTCGCAGTTGTGGCATTGTGATGATGTTCACGAAGGCAGTATTGCTCGATATTTGTCAGTTGTGGCATTGTGATGATGTTCAAGAAGGCAGTATTGCTCGATATTTGTCAGTTGTGGCATTGTGATGATGCTCAAGAAGGCAGTATTGCGCGATATTTTGAAGTTGTGGCAGGGTTGTGACGTTTACAATGACAGTATTGCTCAATCTATAAACAAATATTTTTCAGTTTTGGCATTGTGATGATGTTCAAGAAGGCAGTATTGCTCTATATTTTGCAGGTAATTATGGTGATGACGTTTACAATGACAGTATTGTTCAATCTATAAAACCATATTTTGCAGTTGTGGCATTGTGATGATGTTCAAGAAGGCAGTATTTCGCGATATTTTGAAGTTGTGGCAGGGTGATGACGTTTACAATGACAATATTGCTCAATCTATAAAACGATATTTTGCAGTTGTTCCATTGTGATGATGTTCAAGAAGGCAGTATTGCGCGATATTTTAAAGTTGTGGCAGGGTGATGACGTTTACAATGACAGTATTGCTCAATCTATAAAAAAATATTTTGCAGTTTTGGCATTGTGATGATGTTCAAGAAGGCAGTATTGCTCTATATTTTGCAGTTGTGGCATTGTGATGAGGTTCAAGAAGGCAGTATTGCGCGATATTTTGAAGTTGTGGCAGGGTGATCACGTTTACAATGACAATATTGCTCAATCTATAAAACGATATTTTGAAGCTGTTCCATTGTGATGATGTTCAAGAAGGCAGTATTGCTCGATTTTTGCAGTTGTGGCAGGGTGATGACGTTTACAATGACGGTATTGCTGAATCTATAAAAGGACATTTTGCAGTTGTTGCATTGTGATGATGTTCAAGAAGGCAATATTGCTCGATATTTTGCAGTTAAATTACGGTGATGACGTTTACAATGACCCCCCTATGGCCAAATCTAAGTTGCAATGATTTTGAAAAAATTTTCAAAATACAGTTTATAAATCTTGTATTGAATTTGGACTCATTATTTTTGACAAAATTAGTTAAAATAATTTTACGGAAGAAGAAATTGGTGAAAGTTGCAAAGAAGAAGGTTGGCCAATACATAAGTCCGGCACTTTGAATTGCACTTGAAAGATTTCGAGTGTTTTCTTTTGTTGTAGGCGTAAAGAGAATTGTGAGAAAATGAACGTTGGAGAGCAGATGAGCGACACCGTTCAATTATTTGAATGTTTACAAACATTTTCTGCGGTTTTTTTTTTATTTTACCTAACAGAAGATAAAGATCGCATTTTTCATGGACGTTTATCAATAGTCGGGCTTTAGTTTGTTAATCGTCGAGATCTAAAACTA
The DNA here is from genome assembly GCA_951509765.1 of Sphenella marginata. NCBI lineage: Eukaryota > Metazoa > Arthropoda > Insecta > Diptera > Tephritidae > Sphenella > Sphenella marginata. The sequence continues at coordinate 2,339,759 of OX608078.1, forward strand.
CTCAGCACAGAGCATTCAAATTTTCGAAAATTATATTACTGTAGAAATATCATTTATAAACAACAAGAACAGAATCGGGCCAAGATGGCTTCCTTGAGGATCTCCTGAGGAGACATAAATAACATCGGATTCAAAATTTTTAAACACTACTTTTTGTGCTCTTGCGCTAAGGTAAGAAGAGATCTAGCGATTGAGACCCGGCTGGAAACCCAACTGATCCAGTTTATGAATAAGTAAAGAGTGACACACTTTATCGAAAGCTTTGCTGAAATCAAAGTAAATTCAAGTAAGTTTGTAACGGTGGAATCTACCTTACAGAACCCGTGTTCACAGTCGGAAATCAAGGTAGAGATAGGATGCGTAAGCTGATTGGTAACAATAGCTTCACACACTTTTGGGATGCCAGAAAGCTTTGCTATGCCACGATAGTGCTCTATAGAAGCCTTGCTTCCGCTTTTATGAAGCGGTAGAAGAAACGACTCTTTCCATGCTTTTGGAAAAACACCACACTTTAGTGACAGATTGAACAAATTGGTAAAGGGTTGGTAAAGATTGTTAGCACACTTCTTCAAGAAGCATGTAGGAATCCTATCAGGATTTAAAAGATTCCTTCAAGGTTTTCAGATAAATAAGAACATTCTTGGCGCATATAGTTGGACAATTAATTAAATTGTTCTCATGTAGCTCATAGGGATAATTTAGAAAGTGAGAATTGGTGACGGCAGAATAGTTAGATATGAAAAATTGCGCAAAGAAATTATGACCCAAAAGAAATAAAAAACGACCCCAAATAAGCTTCAGAAAAACACCAATAAAAGGTTCCGCAGTTCATTTAAAAATAGTCAAAAAACGCTTCAAATTCATCGAAATCGGACTCATTTCGGACTCTTTTTTATGACTCCGTTGGAGTGCCCGCGTAGAGGGATTTTTCGCTCCATTTGGGCTCCGAAAGGAGTCTTTTTGCACTTTTAGTTAGGTGGGATATGCCATCATAACACCAATTCTCTATCAAATACAGAAAAATGTGTACAACGAAAACATTTTTCTGGGGTATAGTTTTAGGTATCAGAATATGCAGTTTCAGAAAAGTTAAAGAACATTTAAATTTATGATGTATGGGTCTAGGTATCTGTTTCAGCAAATATGTTTATCTTAGTGAAAAATGTATTCGAATGCAAATATAAATTAACCCCCCCCCCCCCCCCAAGGCCAATTTCTGCGCACGGCCCTGAATTACAGTATTACTCAATCTATAAAACCATATTTCGCAGTTGTGGCATTGTGATGATGTTCACGAAGGCAGTATTGCTCGATATGTGTCAGTTGTGGCATTGTGATGATGTTCAAGAAGGCAGTATTGCGCGAAATTTTGCAGTTAAGGCACGGTGATGACGTTTACAATGACAGTATTACTCAATCTATAAAACCATATTTCGCAGTTGTTCTATTGTGATCATGTTCAAGAAGGTAGTATTGCGCGATATTTTGAAGTTGTGGCATTGTGATGATGTTCAAGAAGGCAGTATTGCGCGATATTTTGAAGTTGTGGCATTGTGATGATGTTCAAGAAGGCAGTATTGTTCTATATTTTGCAGTTGTGGCATTGTGATGATGTTCAAGAAGGCAGAATTGCGCGATATTTTGAAGTTGTGGCAGGGTAATGACGTTTACAATGACAATATTGCTCAATCTATAAAACCATATTTTGCAGTTGTATCATTGTGATGATGTTCACGAAGGCAGTATTGCTCCATATTTGTCAGTTGTGGCATTGTGATGATATTCAAGAAGGCAGTATTGCTCTATATTTTGCAGTTGTGGCATTGTCATGATGTTCAAGAAGGCAGTATTGCGCGATATTTTGAAGTTGTGGCAGGGTGATGACGTTTACAATGACAGTATTGCTCAATCTATAAAAAAATATTTTGCAGTTTTGGCATTGTGATGATGTTCAAGAAGACAGTATTGCTCTATATTTTGCAGTTGTGGCATTGTGATGATGTTCAAGAAGGCAGTATTGCTCTATATTTTGCAGTTTTGGCATTGTGATGATGTTCAAGAAGGCAGTATTGCGCGATATTTTGAAGTTGTGGCAGGGTGATGACGTTTACAATGACAATATTGCTCAATCTATAAAACGATGTTTTGCAGTTGTTCCATTGTGTTGATGTTCACGAAGGCAGTATTGCTCGATATTTTGCAGTTAATTATGGTGATGACGTTTACAATGACAGTATTGTTCAATCTATAAAACCATATTTTGCAGGTTTGGCATTGTGATGATGTTCAAGAAGGCAGTATTGCTCCATATTTGTCAGTTGTGGCATTGTGATGATGTTCAAGAAGGCAGTATTGCGCGATATTTTCAAGTTGTGGCAGGGTGATGACGTTTACAATGACAATATTGCTCACTCTATAAAACGATATTTTGCAGTTGTGGCATTGTGATGATGTTCACGAAGGCAGTATTGCTCGATATTTTGCAGTTGTGGCAGGCTGATGATGTTTACAATGACAATATAGCTCAATCTATAAAACGATATTTTGCAGTTGTGGCACAGTGATGACGTTCACGAAGGTATAAGCTTTCCGGTTAGCTATAGATGAAGCCCCTGACAGAGATATTTCGCCTTGAGCGCGAATCTTTGCTAGCACAATTTTGGTCAAGAATGTTTTACCTATCCCATCGGGCGCATTCAAAAACAAAATCTCGCCTAGCCCGTTGTCAACACTACGACAAACGCGCTCTAATATATTTTTTTGTTCATCCGTGAAAGGCTGAATGCCGTTCCGCAACATATCCGCACGCGTTCACCATCTATACTTGGTTCAGGTAAGCCGTATTGAGAGACCAAGTTTCCTCCCATTGAAGTTCTGTAAGGGATTGATTAAAAGCTATCTGCTGCATGTTGCTACCAATTTCACCTTCGATATGACGCTGCATGCTTCTTCTAAGAGCTTGTCTTTGTACTTTTCCCACAGAGCCATGGCATTCGACAGTGAACAAAATACCAGTTATAAGGAAAACAAATGGCGCAACCGGCTTGGACTGTCACTAATGATCGCTTCAGATAGAGCATCGTCCCAGTGTTTTTCATCGTCAAGCAAGTTTCGTTCTCGGCAAGCATCGCGGAAACTGAGATATTCAACTCCTAAAACTGTCCAAAGATCGGAAAAGGAAGTAGGTCCCCGTACCGTGTGCAAAAGCACTCGGCATTGTTGGGATGAACCATATACCCTCTTTGAATATACCGGGTTCTTCATCTACAGCTATGCCAAGTTTTCTGCGATTGAACGTGCTTCGTTGCTTATCATAGGTATAATAAGCCAGAATCTTCTCATACAATAACGTCCTTGCAAAGCTATCTCTTTAACACAGCCGAAAATATGCCAGCAAAGTTGTTTTCCTCGGGTTTTCTATCCGCTCTGACACATTTTCAGAATTGAAATATATCCTTTGCCCTCCTTCTAGATGAACATCCAGGTGAACTACAGGCGGATATCTTTCGTGAATTGGAAAGCTTAATATCCTCCAAACTCGGCCTGATTGAAATCTTGTAATTTTACATTAAATTAATTCAAATGTAGCTTGATGTAGCCCTTATTAATATACTTGCATATATATTTTATTGATGCCACACTACTAAAAACTTCTACGTTGATGTGTGCTTGAAATGTTTTGGACAATACAGGTGAATATGGCACGACCCACCTATTATCCAAAACAATTTCTGCACCCCGTGATGTTATTGTGGAAGTAAAGCCTCCTTTTTCTGGGGACCGTCGGCGATAAGACGGATATCCATCCTCTCCCGTTACTTTATGCTCTATTAATGCCCTTGGATAACCTTTCGAGCATCGGCCATCCTGCATGCATGGAGAGTTGCTATTTAATACTCCATGAACCATGTGTGTTCTTATTATATCAAATAACTTTGCATCTGTGCTGCAATCTGGGAATTCAGCACTCATCACTTTATCTACATATGTATATCATTCGGACGAATTTTGTCTTCCAACCAAAGAAGGATATGTGCATGTGGTAGACCGCGTTTTTGCCACTCAGCGCTGTACATAAAGCATAAAGCCGACCCAATTATACTCTCCTTTGTAATAAGGTTTATTAGATAATTTAGTTCTAAATGGAAGACTCTAGCTGTTATATCGTGTCGATCGTACGAAGTTTGGCCAGCCAAAAGATGCTGTGTGATTTCAGGCCACTTTGGATTTGTTGTCATCGTTATGAAGATATCAGGCCTTCCATATGTTCTTACGTAGCAAATGTATCGTGGGCCACCAGTAAAACTTGATCACTATTCTTCCTAAATTTGCCGAACTGCTATCTTGTTGCATGGCGTCACGTAGGTGCACATACTCCTCCGCAAGCAACCGTCTTTGATTGGTCCGTATATAAACTAATCGCTAGGTTTCAATTTTAGCATACATATCAACGATAAACTGACTAAATAACCCCCGAAATCTTTGCAAGTAGACAAAACTGTTTGCCCTTATTTGTAGCATGTATGCATAAAATTGTTGTGACGATAACTTTTTGTGTAGGTTTGGCAATCTTGTCATAGGGTCAACTTGATATAATTCAAAATTATACCCATCTTCCACGGCAATAAATTAACGGGTGTTACGGCGGCTTGCTACTTGGTATGACACTACCAAGTTATAAGCGCTCGTAATAAGGGGTGAGTGGAAGGAGAGTAAAGAAAAACTCGTTAGTTCGTATAAACAAACAGAAATGAACAAGTTTATTAAAAGCAACGTTTAAATGCAATAATAAGTGAAATTAATTGAATTATAGTTGAATTAATTAATTAAATGAGAATATATGGAAAGGAAATTTGGAATTTACGGAATATGGCTTACCTTTGGTAACTTGGCTGCTGGCGATCTCTTGAACGTTCGTAATAGAAGTGACCGCGGGACCAACAATAATTTAATTTGTATCCCCCGCCGAATAATAGCTCTCGCTCTCATCCGGTGGGGTACGGTTATCGGTTTCGACCGAGGTGAAAGTAAAAGCTCTGCGCATTAGGGTGTGTCTTAATATTTAGGCCGGTGGCCTAAACATGCCGGCCCCCTTGCAGCAAGCAATCTATCCAAGGCGCTCAGCGGCCAAGACCCGGAAAGGTAAGCACTTATTTGTAACTTGAAACTGAGTCAAAATCTGCCAACTGTGCAAACGTTTTTTCGATGTGCGTGCTTTTTTTGCGCAATAATTTTTTTTCGGTTAACCATCAAAAAAAAAAAGACCCCTATTTTTTTATTTTTCGAAATTCGAATTATTTTCTAAGTTATGGGTATTCGAAATTTTTCGAAGGCCTTTGGATTTTATTTATTTACTCGCAATCGGTTTAACCGATTTTGCTCATATTTGGTACAGTTAAAGAGGATAAATAAGTCTCCTCAAAAATTTTTTTTTTTTAAATAAATAATTAAAAAAAAAATTATTAGCCATTGTTTTAAACAACTAAAAAAAAAACTTCTCAATCGCTTTCAATTGTGTTACTAGTCTTATTTTATTGTGTAATTCATAACAAAAAATAATCTAAAAAAAAAGGCGTAATTTACCATACAACGAAAGTTACAGGCATTTTTCTGCACGCGCATCGTATTTCTCGTATGTAATGGTCATGCGTCGTCGCTACCATGCCCTATGCTGGCCTTACAAGCGCATCAAAATCCATGTTTTTCATGCGGATAGCTTTAGGTAGGTGTCATGTCGAGTGCGAAAACCCCAAAATGTATGTATGTATGTATTTATAACAAAAATATTTTTTACCTAAAAATACTATAGTAACTGCAAATGATAATTGCTAAGTACTGTTGCTGACTAAATCTTTTTTAAAAGAACTCTATTGATGAAAGCCATTAGTATGAGTCGACCCCTTCTTTTTCTGGTTTGCATTCAGGCTAGTATGCGTTAACGACATTGTTTAGAGCCCAATATGATTGTGGTTGGATAGTAGGTAGGTACTTATTTCGAAGGATGCTCATTTAGGACAGAGTTCTATTGATGGGAATGCAGGAATGTCACGGATTGACGTTAATTACATAGTATAGCGATGGTGATCTCAGTTTTTTTAATAACACCTGACAATACCTACTTACAAAAAATTAATAAGCGGTATTTGTTTTGTTTTAATTTCTTATGTTTTATATTTCGTACATATTTTTCATGAAAACTTAAACTAATTTTTATTAAGCCTCTTTTTAAAAACACTTTCTTTTACAAATTTGGCTGAACTTGAATATAGTTTACATGCTAGTGATCCACTTAGTGGAAAAAAACAATGGTATGATCGGGTGTTTTTCACCGTTTTCGCCAGTCGGTATCTTGATTCCAGGATATTGCTATGCGCATTGTGCTCTTCTGTTGTGGAGTAGCTAAACTCAATTTTTTTAAAAAACGTTATTGCCCATTCGTATAAGAGTTTTGGTGTTGTTATATACCTGGTTTGTAAAGCCGACCTGTGGGCATGTCTATTAACGGTACCGCCAATTCCATCACATGCACCTTTACCATGCGAGGTAGCGAAAAAATTCCATTCTGCCTCGACACCGAAATCTTCTTTATGTTTGGTTAAATTAATCAAATTATACTTATTCTTATATTGCGAGGCAGCGCCATCAGAGAAATAATATATTTTTTTAATATTTTGTGGTCCAAATTTTGTTTTTAATTGAGTGATCAATTTTGTGTTGAAATAATGCACTGCATTTGCATCGTGAAGTAGGTGATCAGAAATAACTACGAAGTTAATGTTTTTGAGCATATTATTTTCCCGGAAGTATATAACGAATGGATGTATTGTAGCCTGCACATTCGCCCAATGTTGGGATTGTATGGCATCCTGTACTTGGCAAGTATAATTTTGAGAAAAATCCAATGCAATTAAAAACTCTCCCTTCTTTAGTGAATTTTTCGTGTGAGCGAAATAATCATTTTGGACCTTGGTTAAAAAATCATGTTTCACAACTGCAGGCAGATCATCTATGAGGACCTTAAGAAATTCTTCTGTAGGCAAAGATCGAAGCATTAATTCACACCTGCCAAAATTAAAAGTTTTAATAGTAATTTAGAGAAATAAACTAATAAACACAAATTTAGTGATAAAAAACGAACCTATCGGTGCTTGACCATTGTTTGAACTCTATCAATGACACATTATTGGCTTCTAATATGCGCTTGAGGTTGTTGAAAATCACAATGGGTCCGGGACAGGAGCCACAATTTGAAAAATGGCAATCTGGTTCAGCAGTCTCGCAGAGCATCTCTTTAAAAGAATCACCATATTTTGTATCAAATCTGAAACCTTTCTTTTGTAGTTCTTGTTTGATGCCAACGAATTTTAACCTCATATTTTCGTGTATTTTACACACCCACACATTATGTGTTCCGGACGGTCCTGCTAAGATGCATTCACGAGGTCGACGTCGTACAAATGATGACAATGACACTTGAAATTCTGGATACTTTTCTTGGTAATTTTTGTGTAAGTCGCTGAGATTAAGCAGAAGTAATCTTTTCTGTACCTGGATTCGCTCACCATTTCTTACAATAGATATGTAGTCCTTTCTCCCTGGCATTATTCGGCAATTATCCTCCGAATAGTAGAATTCCTCAATTTTTTCTAATATATTTGTTGGCAACATCCGGCCAACTTTTGGAATAGGTTGAGATCCGTATCCGCAGCTCAAACGTAATTTTCTAGCATTCAATGCCATCCTTCGGGTGACACCAAGATCGTTCATCATCTTCTGAATATTCCATTCTAAAGGAACCGTAGTCAAAAGTCCATTTTTTTCGTTACGGGAACTATTTTCGTCTAAAGATTTTCTAAGATCCTTTGTCCAACTTGCCTCAGCAGAGTTAACCAAATCTGTAGAAGGCGGCTTTTTACTTGAAGAACTTTGTGGATTTTGGAAATTTGCGTCATTCCCTTCAAGGCTCTCATCGTCGCTGTCACTTTCGGAATATTCTCTTGTTGCGACTTCTTTTTCCGTTTTGTTTTCTCCTGCAAGGATTCTTGAAAATTGTCCATAGGCATTCGATAGATATGGACTCGACATGATCTGCACATGAACTGTCCAACAAAATCAGCAAATTTAGCATTACAATTTACACTCACTGGTGCAATATTCTTCGTTACACATTTGTGGTTTTTTTTATTAAGAGGATTACAACAGGAATTAGCTCTCGGCATATTGTACTTCGTTTGGTGCTCTACTTATTTGTACTAAAAAATTTTAGTATAACAACGCTTTTAAATATCCTTTATCCAAGGTCGCACTTAGCTAACTTTTTAAAAGTAGGTAACGCTCTATTAACAAAAAAACGGAAATGCGGATGCAGCTCTATGCATCTCCATTAACAGAACGCTGTCCTAAATGAGCATCCTTCGAAATAAGTACCTACCTACTATCCAACCACAATCATATTGGCCTCTAAACAATGGCGTTAACGCATACTAGCCTGAATGCAAACCAGAAAAAGAAGGGGTCGACTCATACTAATGGCTTTCATCAATAGAGTTCTTTTAAAAAAGATTTAGTCAGCAACAGTACTTATCAATTATCATTTGCAGTTACTATAGTATTTTTAGGTAAAAAATATTTTTGTTATAAATACATACATACATACATTTTGGGGTTTTCCCACTCGACATGACACCTACCTAAAGCTATCCGCATGAAAAACATGGATTTTGATGCGCTTGTAGGGCCAGCATAGGGCATGGTAGCGACGACGCATGACCATTACATACGAAAAATACGATGCGCGTGCAGAAAAATGCCTGTAACTTTCGTTGTATGGTAAATTACGCCTTTTTTTTTAGATTATTTTTTGTTATGAATTACACAATAAAATAAGACTAGTAACACAATTGAAAGCGATTGAGAAGTTTTTTTTTTTTTTAGTTGTTTAAAACAATGGCTAATAATTTTTTTTTTTTTAATTATTTATTTAAAAAAAAAAATTTTTTGAGGAGACTTATTCATCCTCTTTAACTGTACCAAATATGAGCAAAATCGGTTAAACCGATTGCGAGTAAATAAATAAAATCCAAAGGCCTTCGAAAAATTTCGAATACCCATAACTTAGAAAATAATTCGAATTTCGAAAAATAAAAAAATAGGGGTTTTTTTTTTTTTTTGATGGTTAACCGAAAAAAAATTATTGCGCAAAAAAAGCAAGCACATCGAAAAAACGTTTGCACAGTTGGCAGATTTTGACTCAACTATGTACATACAAATGTACGTTCTATTTTTGTGTCGTCGCTCCTGTGCAGCGTCCATGTTTGCGGTTCCTGTGGGTGAAAAGAAACGGTTAGTAGCTATGGACGTGGTTTAATTTTAGTGCACTTTACTTCGTTAGGTATTGTTTATTGATGGTGGGAAACCACCAAGCCAAATACGGTTGCTTGTGTCAGCAGCCCCCCCCACAGTCGATGGAGGTGCGCCACTGACCATAATGTTGGCGTAGACGTCGGCGCCCAGTGTAAGCCGGACTGGTGAGGACCGGTGGAAAGTCGGATCCGCCAGCTTCATAAACTGGAATGGCGTGGCTAATGACGGATCGAGTGACGTTTTCGGACTGAGCCGCGAATAGCGAGCGACTACTGTTACCTGGGTTGTCACTTCTCCGATGACCCCATATTTTCCGCGAAGGACTTGGTATGGTAGTGCGTGCCGGTGCGCTCTAAACGGAGGTCCTTTGCCAGGTTCGCGTCGATGATGGAATTAGGGGTGCACGGGTCGATGAGGGCGCGCACTTTATGGAGTTCACCACCTGCCGCGATTCGGACCAAGGCCGTTGAAGCGATAGCTACGAAGGCGCGCGTTATGGTTAAAGGAGCCTCCCGAGGCGCCCTGACCTGAAGCCGGAAGGTGTCCTGTCGGCCGCCCTGCCAGCGGTACGTCGTGACGAGCGGGGCGGAAAGGACGTGTCTGCGCGCCATCCCCGCGTGGAAGCTTTGAGGGCTTCTCATGGTGAAGGAGCGGTCGAAAGCGGCGAGGTTCCAAAGCAACCGGTTGAGCCCTGGAAGTGAGTGCGGTGATGTCCTCCCTGCGATTAGCTTCTTCGTCAGCTACTTCCTCTGCCCATGTTAACGTCTTCTCTGCAATGTAGATGGAAAGTGCTCCCTCCGAGCTTGCGTCATCGTGTATGGTTGGTGGTGCCTCTTCGGTGTGGGTGGACGTATGGTGCTGTTCGTGGCACCGATCTTCGCTGGGGCATGACCTCCTCTGATGAAAGGGCGACAAGCAGTTCGTGCAGTACCGCGCGTCGATGATTACCCTTAGTCGCTCCACGTTGGACAAGCCCCGGTAAATTGGGCACAGTCGAATGCTGTGCGACTTCTGGCACAGGCGGCACGGAATGGTGAACGTGGTGCCCCGTGTTTCCGCCTTTTTGCGCTGGATGCTGAAGCCAGTCATTCTGAAAGATTAGTCGTCGAGCATTAATTGTCACGGATTTATATTTCCGTATGTTGGGTGGTTTGTGGTCTTGCACATACGTAAAGACGTTTGGGTTTGGCTTTTTTTCTTTTGTTTTTGCAATTTTTTCCCTATCTGGCAGCTTTGTCACAAATGACAATTCCCTGCAACCCCAGAACACAGTACATAATGTTGAGTGTCGTAACTCGTTGGAGCCCGAACTGTAACATTTGTTGGTAACCTGGTGTAAAACGGGAGAAATGGTGCGAGGTCCTTCAACTTTTGTTGTAGTTTGGGTATCATTAACCGGTATGTGCATTAGATTGGGTTGATTTGTAGGGGAGGGAAAATAGTGAAAAATCGACATAGCGGAAACTATTCTAGGGGTCATTTTAAGCAACTTTGCTTAAGAAACTTTTGGTCTAAAGTTGGCTTGAAACCCCCGGAAATCGCCATGAAGTTTCATAGTTAGGTAATGAAAATTTTTGTATGCGACCTATCACACTGCGTGACAGCGAGCATTAACTTCTTACGGAACATACCTTAAGTTGTAGTTCTAGTCAAGCACACAAAAACTACCCTAGAATCCTATAAATAAAGAAAGTCTTTGGTAACATAGCCTTCCATTTATACTTGGCAAAATACATCACATCACATTTTTGGGGATATCGCCGAAACAAGCTGAGATATTGAAATTTATCACATCGATTATGAAAGCACTCGTAAGCACCTTTCGTTTCATACCCATATTGTACTTACACATTTTTGGTCACCCCTAGTGCACTTATTGGTCGATAACTCGGAAACCGGTCGAGTTATTGAAATAAGGGATACATTAAATTTTAAAGTGAACGTCTACTAATAAATGACGAAAGATTCATTGAATTACATTCAGCAGTTTATGAGTGATGCGACCACAAGCATTTAGACAGACAGACAAACAAACTGACAAAAATTCTAAAAACGGTTAATTTCGATTCTATTGGCTTAATAATGATTGACCGTATCAATTTTTTTTGGAATATCTGCAATGTACAGACATTGACCTGTTCAAGTTTCAGATCTATCCTAGAAACAATTAAAAAGGGGTTTTTGCCCCCTATTTCCAGATGTTGACCATGTATTGGAAATTCTCGCTGTGTAGTTTTTGTATGCTTGACTAGAACTACAACTTAAGGTATGTCCCGTAAAAAGTTAATGCTCGCTGTCACGCAGTGTGATAGGTCGCATACAAAAATTTGCAATACCTAACTATGAAACTTCAACGCGATTTCCGGGAGTTTCAAGCCAACTTTAGACCTAAAGTTTCTTCAGCAAAGTTGCTTATAATGACCCCTAGAACAGTTTCCGCAATGGCGATTTTTCACTTCTAAATTTATCTAATGTGCATGCATTTGCTCTGAAACGACTAAGTGTGTAGTCTCATCACGGCTGGTTCTTGAGTGGTGCGTAACCAGCTGATCGACACCGTGTTTAATCAGCTCGTAAATCACCCAAATTTGCTATTTTACAGACGTGGTCAGTAACTCTGTGCTGCCACATCCTACCGCTGACGACTGTGTCCCTTGTCAATGTAAAGGTGCAGACAGATGTACCGTGACACCCATGAAGGAATTTAACATAACCCCCTTGTGCCAATCGGGTGCAACTAGTTAATTGAAAGCTCATTGCGGTGAGAAATCTCCCATACTGAGATATTTCCCTTTTTTCTGTGCAAATAAACTGGCAACTGTGGACAGTTGAGTGAAAAAATAATGGTGGAAGAAATTAAATGTTCTGTGAAAAAGTGGTTAGTTTCAATATTTCGATCACGTTATATGTCGTATTTGCGATTAAATTAATAACGTACGGGCAAAGATATTCATTTCCATCCAACATTCTTAGGAGTGAAAAATGCGTATAAAGGTACGCATTCATAGTGACCCAGATTTCCCCTCACACCATGCGAAAAAATTTCACCCGCTCAATACGGTACGCCACAAAAGTTGGTGGATTTTTGCAACGAGTACATACCAGTTACTATCAAGTGTGGGTACCGATCGATACGCGAAGTGGCTACGCTAATTCATTCAGCACTGCATACATTACTGAATGAAATGTCATTGTTGGAAAATACACGAGGTAAGTCGTAAAATTTTGTGTTGTTGATGTTTTCTTAAATTAATTTGTACTTCATTTATTTTTGAGGTGGCAGGTGGATCATTGGGGGATCGGATCAGTGGATACATGGTGGATTTCGAGGTAAGTATAAGTTTACGCTGCCGAACTCCTGTATAAAAATAAAAATGTACTTTCCACTTGTTTTGTAAAATGAACGTTTCCATCCATCATTCCATCGTTTCTAAACAGAGTGGCAAACTACATCCCAGCCTCATGCTATTAGCAAGCATTTGGGCGAAGCGTACTACAATGTATGAGCGTGCCCATTTACTGACAATCGAGGAGGAACACCAGCGGGCTGAGTAGCGCCAAATGTTATCATCGATATGTATGACATTTCAGCTAATGTGGTGAATGCTGTAGGAGCTATTTTAAGGTTGTAAACCCTTTTTTTTTTCAAAATAATGGCGATTCCCTATGAAATTATAGTATATACCTATATAGCTATGGTAATTGTCTCCTTTGGCACCCAACTACTAAGAAATTAGCTAAAACCAAACAAATACCAAAATTTTTAACGATGAAGAAATATATGCCTTTTCAGGAGATTGTTTATTAAAAATTTTGTAAAGGTTTTTAAATTGATGCATATTCTCTATGCCCAAGTTCAAATATAGGATAATTTTCTTCCGGGAAGTGGACTCGGGACCGACCTATTCAAAACTATTTCACATGCGGTCCGATTTGGTTGAAATTTGGTATGTGGTTATCGCTATTGCCAAGTTAAAATATGAAAATAAATACAATTTGTATTAATATATTCGTTAGGTCTGAGAGATGGTTGTTATCTATTTTTTTTATGTTCCTAAGTGCTATCTATTTTTTTATGTTCCTAAAGTCAATTCGTACATTTAATTCATGTTTTCAAGTGACATCATTCGGAGCAACAGAAATAGCTAGGAATTACAAATGGTCAGCAATTCAACTCAAAATTAAAAGCCAAATTTATCATAAAGTAGGCCCATTGCTGCCAATGCCAAACGAATCACCCAAATTTTTATTTCAATTGTATAGGTAAATACACTGCCGCCCTATGTGGGTATCAGCATATCTTTAATAAAACTCTAGAAGAGTTGTGTCTGTACATTGAAAATTTCTTTAAAAACTGACTGGGGATGACTTGGGAAATGTTTAGGCGCAGCTAATGAGTCAAATGGAAAGGAGATGACAAAAGGTCGAAGTTAGACTATTAAGAAACGGTTCAGTTGGTTGCCGTAGACATAAACGGGATATAATGTGGGAAAATAAATATTGTTCTGAACCTCTCTGCCTAAAAATTGTCTTCTGAAGTGAGGGTAGCAGAATTTTATGAACTACTTACATCCCGAGCAACGCCGGGCATCCTGCTAGTTTATATATAGAATCTTGGCGTCACAGTTTTCGTTCCCATACTCCTCCGAAACGGCTTGACTGATTCTCATGAAATTTTGTGAGCGTATTTGTTAGGTCTGAGAATCGGATACTATCTATTTTTCATTGTTCCGGGAAGTTGGGGTTTGCTGTGATCACCCAAACGTTAGTTAAAAAAATCTTCGATTTCGAAGTCGCGAAGGCGTATTTCAGGAGCCAAAATTTTTCATTGTGTTGAATTTTGTAAGACTCTTAAGTGAATAACACGGTTATTTAAGAGCCACAATTTTTCATTTTGTTGAATTTTGTAAGTCTCTCCAGTACCTCAGACTGTTGATGAAGATGAGAAAAGGGGATTTTCGTCTAGGGCTCCCTTATGACTCTGGGGGTACTCTTGTTGTCTTGTGGTGTGAACAAATGGGTATGAATGCAATGTTTTGGTGATTTGCGGCGAATTGTTGCCGCAAAATTCTTAACTTCCGTGGCAGATCGGTTCGTCCGTCTGCGGTAGGGTTTCGGCTGGCCTCGTTCCGTTTGAACGAGTGCGTTTATTTTCTTGGGGCTGATCGGTCCTTCCGATTGCGGTAGGGTTCGGTGGCCTCGTTACATTTTAACGAGTGCGTTTGAATTTTTGGGAGATAGGCTCACTTGGTTGATGAGCAATACGGTGGTAAGTGGGTTTGTTGTAGCTAGGAGAGGGATACATTTCTTTGGAAGAAGGCGTTGAGAGCGCCTCTCGCGAGTTCTCTAATCCGTATAGTAATTAGAAGTGGAATTAGAGAGACTTAGAAGTGGAATATCACTTCCACTCATTACCTGGTGGAAGTAGGACCAATTTCGTGATCGGTCTGGTGGTTCGACGACTCGGACTCGGTTATCAGGTCCCTGATGTAGATTCACTATTCGACCTAATCTCCATTCGTTAGGAGGTAAGTTATCTTCCTTTATGACGATCAGATCGCCTTGTTTCAGGTTCGATTGTGGATGTTTCCACTTAACACGTTTTTGCAATTCGGTGAGGTACTCGGTTTTCCATCGTTTGCAAAACGTTTGGTGTAGGGACTTAAGTTTTTCCCATCGGTTGACTAGCGAGGCGCGATTCTCGCTGACGTCGATCTCGTGCGGGGCTAATAAATCACCGCCAATGAGAAAATGCCCTGGGGTGAGCGGTTACAGGTTAGAAGGATCATTAGAGGAGGGGCTTAATGGTCGAGAGTTGAGACACGACTCAATCCTGCAAAGTAGTAAGAGTAAATTTATTATCCGACGCGATCCTCTTGAAGTGGTGCTTAAAGCTCTTGACCCCCTTGTGTGGAGCACCTGCTGGGATGAAATGCCACGTAAGGGTTTGGTGGCTGTATTTGGATAGGGTCTGGTTGCGAGCGTCCGGTAAAAAGACTTTAAACTCTGAACGGAGCGCCCTGGATGCTCCAACAAAGTTAGTTCCGTTATCGGAGTAGATGTTTTTCGGACACCCCCGTCTAGCCACGAACCTATCGAGAGCTGCCAGGAAAGAGGCCGTACTCAGATCGCTAGTGGCCTCTTAGTGAATTGCCTTGGTTGAAAAGCAAACAAAGAGGCAGACGTAGCCCTTTGAGAGACGACATCCTCTTCCGCTGTATGACTTGATGTCGAAAGGTCCGGCGAAATCTACGCCGTCGTTCGTGAATGCTCGGAAAAAGGTCGTTCGTTCCGGTGCAAGGTTTCCCATAAGTTGGGTTTGAGACCGCTTCCGGTAAATAGTGCAAACCTTGCAATTGTGAATGACAGACCGGATCATATTTTTTACCCTCGGGATCCAATATTGCGTGCGTATGAGAGCAGCATGACCTGGTTTTCGCCGTGAAGGGATATCTGGTGGACAAACTGGATGAGAGAGCGCGTGAATCGACAAGCGTAGGGGAGGATGATCGGGTCCAGCAAGACGACCGCCCACCCTCAAAATGTTATGGTCGTCAACGAAGGGGTTGAGGGGGAGGACGTCGCTTTTCGTCCCGATGGGTTTCCCGGTTTTTATGTTTACCAATTCTTCGGTATAATGTTTCTTTTGATAAATTTCTATTAAGCGTCGAGTCGTTGCCTTAATTTCGTCGGGCGAGATTAGGTAAGACTGCGCTTTACACGAAGATTTAGTTTTAGGATTAGTTCTTTGAGAGAACCTCATGACATATGATATAACTCTCAAAGCTCTGGAAAAATCGGAAAATCTGTCGAGGAGGTCCTCACTCTGGTTTACTTGCACAGCTGGGTGGCTTTGTATCCTTTTTCCTTCAATGTCTGTACCATATTCCTTTTCTTGGGTAGGCCATTTTGTCTTGTCTTCTTGTAACCAAGAAGGTCCCTGCCACCACAAAACGTTGTCGACTAATCATGATCAATTGCTGGGTAATCCTGCATGAAGGTTTGCCATCGCTCTAGGGTAGTTGCTTCCCAGTCTGATGTTTTGCATTAAGATTTTGGTTACGATGATGATTGGGGCTAGCCAACCGAGAGGGTCGAAGAGTTTGGCGATAGCGGAAAGGATTGTCCTTTTGGTTAAACTATCCCGATTTTCGATTGGTTTCGCTGTGAAATAAAAATTGTCGGAATGTGCGTTCCAACGTATGCCTAGGGTTTTAACTTTACTGGAATCTTCGAACTCTAGAAAATCTTCATTCAACAGATGTTGTTTCGATAATCCCTTGAGTGGTTTGCTGCAATTCGATGCCCTTTTCGAAGGGGGAACCCTGCTGAGTGTAGTGCTTGCGTGATTTCATCTCTCGCGTGAATTGCAGACTCAATTCTGTGCCCTCCTGCCAAGATGTCATCGACGTACATACTGGTCCGCAGAATAATTGCAGCTATTGGTAGCGAAAGCTCGACGTCATCTGCCAGTTGGTGCAGTGTCCTTATCGCCAGATATGGGGCACAATTCACACCAAAGGTCTTCAACTCGTAAACGCTGATCGGATCTTTGGGACTGGTACGAAAGACGATCCTTTGGTATTGTGTGTGGTTGGCCTTTACCCATATCTGACGATACATCTTTTCGATGTCGGTGTTGAAAACATATTTGTAGAACCTCCAGCGCAGTAACAGGATCGTTCAGTCGGCCTGGAGGATTGGGCCTGTATGTAACACGTCATTCAAGCTTGTGCCATTTGCGGTAGGGCACGAAGCATTAAACACCACCCTGACTTTGGTGGTTGTGCTATCTTCCTTTATTACAGCGTGGTCAAGAAATAACAATCGGTTGATTGTGTTGGTATACCCTAGAGACTTTTGACATATGACCTAATGTCTCGTAATCCGATAGTACCCTATTATACTCTGTCTGTAGGGCTGAAGTCTTTGATAAGCGCGTCTCATTCCGCTAGAATTGAGAGCAAACGCCCTTTAGCGAAGGCCCTAAGCAGGTGTCGTATTGAAAATCGCGTTTGAAGGGAAGGGCGACTATATATTTTCCATCGCAGGTTCTGGTCGTTGTTACCTTGAAGAGTGCCTCGCAATAGGAGTTGTCTTCATTGAGTGCCTTTTTCTTGGGGACATCCTCCAACTCCCAGAAAGCGGTTAACTGTTTGTCCAGGTTTATTTCGTTGAAAAATGACACCCGAGTATTGGTTGGTTGAGGTGCGTCTGCACGACCGGTTAGGATCCAACCGAATACGATTTCTTGGGCTAGAAGCGTGTTTAATACGTTCTTCCGTATACCGTTTAACATAATTTGGGGATAAAGGTCGCCTCCGAGAATGAGGTCAACTGGTTCATTTATGAAGAACCTTTTATCCGCTAGGATTAAGGCCGGGAATGCTTGGCTTGTCATTGCGCTTACTTGACAAGTCGGCAGATCCCCTGTAAGTTGTGGAAGGACAAGGACCACTGTGTCAATGCGCTCTAAGGGATTTGTAAGTTACCCTAATTGAATTTGACACGACTCTTTAACCTGTGCTGACAGCGTATTGTTGATGCCCGAAACTTGGACATGCATGCGTTTTTACTGCAGGTTCACTCTTTTCTTTAGTCTTTCGGTTATGAAAGAGCATTCAGAACCGGAGTCAATCAGTGCTCTTGCCGAGAAATTGACTCCATTGTGTTGGATGTTAACTCGAGCCGTCCCTAGTAATACCCCCTTAGTTGTATTTGCATGACAAGATGAAACATTACTAATGTCTTCTTTTCCATTTGCAGGTTCGAGTCTTTGCCTAGCCTGCTGTGAGGTCGAGGGCCTATCGTCAGATGTGTTTTTCCGCCACCTCTGGTTCGTTGCTTTTGGCTGAGCTGTTGCCAGATGGAGTAAGGTGTTGTGCCTTGCGTGACACGAGCTGCAGTTAAAGGAACTCGTGCATCGTGTCACCGTGTGTCCAGCCGACAGGCAGTTCAAGCAACAGTTGTTGCTCTTGATGTAGGCTATTCTATCTGATATGGCTAGCCCACGGAATTTTTGGCAATTTCGTAATTTGTGCTCCCTACTGCTGCACATTTTACACGACGCGGTTGGGGTGCTGGCTTGGTATACTCCAAGTTTCGCAGGCGTTTGCCGTGTATTATTTTGACTCTTGGGTGCTGTCAATGATTTGCTACCCCTGAGGTCAGAAACAGTTTCCAACGTTTGGAAGCAGTTGGAGAGGAATTTGTCCCTATGTTCCCATTTTGGTATCTCTGTTTTGTTCTCTATGGTTTGTTCCCATAGAGCCAGAGTACATTCGGGAAGTTTGGTGGAACAAAGATAGGTTATAATTGCATCCCAATTTGATATGTCAATTTGAAGACACTGAAGCGCCGAGATGCAATTATTATTGTCGCGCTGAAGATTTTTGATTGCTGTACCGCATTCATGTTCGACGGGCGTTAAACTAAATAGCGATTTCAATTGCGTATTAACTAGGATACGCTTGTTTTCATATCTGTTGCTTAGATTTTTCTAGGCTGTGGTAAAACCTTCGTTGGTCAATGGACATCTCCGCACAATCTCCTTCGCTTCCCCTAGTGTTTTCTGGTTGAGGTGGTATAGCTTTTCAACCGGGGTAAGGCGTTTATTTAATATGTATATGGCCTTGAACATATCCCTAAGAGTTGGCCAGGATAGGTAGTCTCCTTTAAATACATCGGTGTCACAAGGTGGAAGTCGCATGTTTTGTTCACGGCTGGAAGTATTAGAGACTTGTGGCGCTGGAGTTGCTTCAACCGTTAATTTCTCTATTTCACCAATAATTGCAGCCATGCCTCTCGCGTAACATGCGAAGCAGGTCTTACTTTTGTGTCTTAATGACTGCAGGTCTTCCTTGGATAGATCTGGTGAACTTAAAAGACTTTCATAGGATGCTTTAGTCTTTTTCCACAATGACTTTAGCTCTTCTTGCTGAATGGCAAGGGTGTGCTTATCTTGGTCTTGTGGGCTGAAATCTTCGTCAAACGAAACGACGCAATCTGAAAGACGTATGTAAGTCTCCATTTTTGTAATAATTTTAAAAATCTTGTTTGTTTACAGTGAAAAACTAGCGGACTGGAATGCCTAATAGAAGTGCTTTGAATATATGGGAAAATATTCAACGTGAACCAGATATTAATCTTTTGAAGATTTGCTGTATCGTGGAAAGTATATGTGACTCAGATAGAAATCGCAAGGATTCTTTTAGCACGCTGAGAGTGAACGTTTGTGTTGAATAAAATGGAAAAACAAATGCCTAACAGCCAAAAAAATCAAAGTGTTTCCAATCCAAAAGTGCAATAAAATGTGTAAAACGTCGTTAAAAATTTATTATTTATTAGACAATTAAAATCGACAAAAATGTAAATGATCTTAATTTACTACAATATCGAGTGTTGTTTAAAAATATGTGAGTTTGCAACAATGTCGCAAGGAATAAATGCCACAAGCCACCCAACGTATGCTATAGTTCTGTCGGTGGCACGTATTACAAACGTTCGACGAAGTATTAAAAGGATACAAGTGAATATTGTGATATTTTTTGCAAATGCATCAACCAAGTGGAAGTGTAAATTATTGTTGAAATTCAACAATCAATGGACAGTAATATTCCAAAGAATAGAGACTCTACAGTGCTGTGGTAATGTGTTAAAAAAATATTTAAAAAATAAAAGAGGTTTAGCCACTGCCTGTCGGCCTTGAGCTGTGTCGAGGAGCTCTTACCACTGGGGGGGGAACTTCTCGATAGCCAAAAGGCGCTAAGTGTGTGTTACAAACACAAAGAACCTCAACTTGCTCTGATCTACAAAGTTCTATCACAATTTCACTTGTGGTACTTGATTGCGTACTTAAAAAAATTGTGCACTAAAATCAACCACTTACCTTAAAAATTTAGGGTTTAATATGTGCAGTAAGGTGCCTCGCCAAAAAAAGTTGCACTGTTTCCACCGGAATTTCAAAAATTCACTCTTTTCTAAGGACTCCCCTAAAATATTTCGAAAAAATATTAAGATTTACCGGAGCTAAACCGCGTTAAAAAAACGCTAAAAATATCGTTTTTTATGTATAAAAGGAGTATGAAAATATATTTTTTAATAAAAAGCATCTGAGATGATAGAGTGCAAAAGGTAAGCATAAAAAAGTTTAAAAATTTTATCAATACTATTATTGTATACCTGTGTGCTAATATTCGCAATGTGTAAAATTGGACCAAAAACGATTAAATGTTGGAGAAATGGCAACGTCTCGAAAATACCTTTCAAATGATATCCTAATTGTCCAAATCCGTCAATAATTGGCTGAGTTATTAAAGTTTTCCACAAACCTACCCCTCGAAATATGACCAAAAACAGCATCATACATGTCAATATTTGGATTGCGTTGATAAAATTTTCAAACTTTTTTATGCTTACCTTTTGTACTCCAGCTAATTCATCATCTCAGGTGCTTTTTGTTAAAAAATATTTTTTCATACTACTTTTATACATAAAAAACGATATTTTTAGCGTTTTTTAACGCGGTTTAGCTCCAGTAAATATTAATATTTTTTCGAAATATTTTGATCAAGGTCCTAGAATACATTGAAGTTTATAATTCCGATGGAAACAGGGTGTCCATTTTTTTTTGTATGGAGCGTGAGGCGCCTTAATGTGCAGTGATGAGAACTGTGTACGCTGATGATGTGACGTATGATGTGATGTGCAGTTATGTGATGTGATGTTAATGGACTGTATTGTGATGTGATCTTGATGGACTGTATATATGTCTGTCTCTGTTGCTTGCTGTCTTCCGGCTCGAAGGAACAAATGTTACGGCGGCTTGCTACTTGGTATGACACTACCAAGTTATAAGCGCTCGTAATAAGGGGTAAGTGGAAGGAAAGTAAAGAAAAACTCGTTAGTTCGTATAAACAAACAGAAATGAACAAGTTTATTAAAAACAACGTTTAAATGCAATAATAAGTGAAATTAATTGAATTAAAGTTGAATTAATTAATTAAATGAAAATATATGGAAAGCAAATTTGGAATTTACGGAATATGGCTTACCTTTGGTAACTTGGCTGCTGCGATCTCTTGAACGTTCGTAAAAGAAGTGACCGAGGGACCAACAATAATTTAATTTGTATCCCCCGACGAATAATAGCTCTCGCTCTCTTCCGGTGGGGTACGGTTATCGGTTTCGACTGAGGTGAAAGTAAAATCTCTGCTCATTAGGGTGTGCCTTAATATTTAGGCCGGTGGCCTAAACAACGGGTATTGCAGAGCATCATATGACCGATGTGTTTCAGATATGCGATGAAGGGAATCGTCATAAGTACGCAAAATAATATCACGCAATCCACAATATTGATCGACTAAGACAACAGCAACTTCGTTTGCAGAAGGAGGATTGTACCTTTTGGGATGTTCTGCTGCAGGTCGTTTATCAGCTCATATCACAAATTTGTAGTTATTACGTTGCTCTTCGGGAACATAATCAAGGGCATTTTTAAAATTGCGAACGTATGAATTTACTTCATGTAACATATTTTGCAGGAGAGAAATCAGACTAGGATTGAGTTGCGGGAAGTTTTTATTCCTAATAGCCGCCTGATTTTCATTATTCTCTACGAAATATATTTGGAGAAGCTTTGGCTCATTCTCGGGTAATAATGAACCAATAGGGTGGTAAACCTGGCCTTGGACTTTGAAGATAGCCATAAAAGCTCCTTCCGTTATTTGTTGTGCGCCAAATGATATCATTTGAAAAGCACTGTGATACGCACTAACTTTTTCCAGATCACCGCTGAGCAGAGCTTTTAAAATTTCGGGCGGATTTGGAAAAATTTCATAACACACCTTTCCATTAGAGCAACACATTCCAACCGTTTCCTTTCTCCATTAAGGGCTTCACAAAACCTGCATTTCTACTAAATCTACAATCTACTGAAGGATTATATGAAAAAGCACTTTTTATCTTTGTAATCCAGGGGAGTACGGTATTATCTGCACTAATATGTGGAGGTTTTTCTTCAGAGGTATCTTGTTCCCTATTTTGCGTATGTCGCATTCGATCACCATTCAGGCGAGTTTGCCGTTATTCCTCTGTCTCTGACTGCCGTATTTCGAGTAATCGCTCTCTTTCGCTAGCCCTGAAGCTCTCGCGATCTTCACGTATGCGTTCATAATTTTCAGCAGATATTATTAAGCGTTTTTGTTGCTTGTTGCTACTTTCTGACATTCTAGTAATGTTATGGCGATGTCGATCATTTATCAGGCGTTCCTCACGTTGCGAAAATGTTTCGGTTTTCCTGGATACTGAGTGGCGTTCACGATCAGCGTTTAGCCTTTCGGCATTCTGATCACTTGTTTTGCGCAACCTTAAAGATGCTGAGCGGATACGCTGATTATTTCAGCGGATTTCTGTTTCGACAACAGGTTCAGAACCTCGAGACAATACGTGGCGCTCTCGGTCATTGATGAGTCGTGCATGTCGTTCCTCTCTGTTTTCAAAGAAACGGCTTAAATCTCGAGAAATCGCGTGACGTTCACGGTCAGTCATCTGCCTATCGACCCTTTGGTCACTTGTTTCGTGTAGTCTTAAGTTTGCTGAGCGGATACGCTGATCATTTAAACGGGACTCTCTTTCGGCAACAGGTTCAGAACCTCGAGTCAATACGTGGCGCGCATAGTCACTGATGAGTGGTGCATGTCATTCCTCTCTGTTTTCGAACAAACGGTTTAAATTTGTTCGAACTTGCTGAACACTTAAGCGCATTTCTCTCCCAGGGGACGTTTCTAATTCTCTAGAAATCGCCTGACGTTAACGGTCAGTCATCTGCCTATCGACCCTTTGGTCACTTGTTTCGCGTAGACTTAAGTTTGCTGGGCGGATACGTTGATCATTTAAACAGACAGATCGAGACAATACGTGGCGCTCTCGGTCATTGCTGAGTCGTGTATGTTGTAGGTACTTCACAGGTTTCGAAAACTCGATTTAAATTAGTCGTAACTTGCTGTGAACTACGAATTTGTCTTACATGCTGTGATTCTAACTGGCGTGACAAAGCATGGCGCTCCCTGTCAGTACGTCTGCGCACATCGGCCTCGGCAGAAGTTTTCGTAGACCGGAGGATCGCCATGTTCTCTCTGCTTACAGAAAGTCTTATTTCATTACTTTCAGGCGATTCTTGTGTTCGAATTAGCCTTAACCTTTTAGCAGTTGTGCTACTGCGCGACAAATTTGACCGTTTTCTTGGCATGGTATTTCTAAACAAATAAAATCAAATTGGTACGGGTACCTAATAGATAACTTTTTCGACGTTTCGCGTCACAGCATTTTCGGAATTTTTTTTTTCATATATACCTCAGTGCAGATAAAAACAGCAAAACAAAAAAAAATGTATTTTCCTATTATCTCCACAACAAATGAATGGCCGCCTCAAATAACGTTGTAGGCGACATTTTTTTCAAATGCGTTTTTTGGTCGATTTCTATTCTACCGAAAGTGATCCACAATGAAAAAAATAGTATTAATCTTTTGAGTATTTTTGTGAACTTCAAACAATCTTTACAGCCCAAAGTCAATAAAACATGCTAAGTATGCGACATAATGGCAAGTATTTTTCTTCTATCAAACATTTTTTGTTTTCTCGCTTGCAACGTTATTTGAGGCGACCATTCAAATATCGTTTGCCGCCCACATATGAAAATCGTTTAGTAGAGCGCATGAGTAACATATCAGACATGTAAAAAAAAACTTATGGCGCGAAATTTAAAATCTGGTCCGGTAAAATCTATCAAACTTACTAACTTTTAATTAGAACTTAGAATTGTATTTTTTATGCAGATACAAAACCTTTTGCCATGAAAAAAACCTTAAAAATCAAAGTCGAAAAAAGAAAAAAAACAAAGTTTAATTTCGCAGACTCGAAAATTCTTTTTTTGGGTATGTGTAGTGTAACTTTAGTTCCTGAGCCCAAAACCTGTCGAAAATTCGATGGCGCGATATCGGTTAACTTCCGTGATCACAAATCGATCCACCCTAATGACCTCAGTATCTAACAATAATCCGAAATCAGATTTTTGATTTTTTGTTTTTGTGAAGAGATATTGGCACTTAAAGTTCACAATTTTCTGTGATTTTCATTTTTCTCATTAGGCAGACCCAAAAAATAATTGGGATCGCATAGGCAGACGCGAAAATAATTGGGATCGCGTAGCCGGTATGCGTAGTAAACGGCATAAAGGCAAGTATTTTTCTTCTATCAAACATTTGAAAATCGTTTAGTAGAGCGCATGAGTAACATATGAGGCATGAAAAAACAACTTATGGCGCGAAATTTAAAATCTGGTTAGGTAAAATCTATCAAGCTTACTAACTTTTAATTAGAACTTAGAATTGTATTTTTTATGCAGATATTTTTTTTAAGTATGAATGAGGTAACGTAGGAAATGCGAAACAATACTATTTTCCCGTTTTGCCAATAAATCATGTATAGGTAGTGACATCTTCTTGCGGCCATTTTTTTCTTTTAGAAAAATTAACATAATTTGTTTTTTAGATTACGTTGACACCTACAAAAGAAGTTACAATTTTAAAATAGGAATACTGCTTTTAGGTTATTAAGCAAAACATTAACTCGCGTATAGTAAAAAATCATCGTCATAGTATGTCCGTGTTTTTTTAATTTCACAAAAACTTTTGATCTTGTATGTCAAAACAAAGAAATTACATTTAGTTTTGGTCAATTTATTAACCTAAATATGAAACAAATTCGTTTTCATCGAAAACATTTTTGCATGTACAGTCGGACCTCGATTATCCGTGATCCGGTTAACCGGCAACCCTGATTAACCCTGATGGCCAAAGATCAGTCTATTGTTTTTTTTGCAGTGTTTTCAAATTGTTTGCTTCGATTAACCGTGATTACCTCTATTATCCGTGATGGCAGCGAAAATTGTGTTTTTGTTAATATGTACATACATATGTATAATAAACATGAAAACGGAGAATTCCCTTGTTTGACGATGAGCCAGAGCATTTACAAGTTATTATGCAAGTTATTTACAAGTTATTATGTTCACTTGTTAAATAATAAAAGTATTAAAGAAACTATAATCAAAATTTTTATTCGATTAACCGTGAAAATCGATTATACGTATCGCCTCTGGTCCCGACCATCACGGATAATCGAGGTCCGACTGTATGTTAAAAAACCCCTTAAAAAATGGTTACGTAAGATCAGAGCTGTATAGTTTTGCACTCAAATTTTTATTACAATCAATCACAAAAATTACAAAAAAAAAGCAATCTTCTTTGATGACATGCCATTGCTTTTAGAGTGATTTTGATTGTATAGTCTACAATAATTTTAAAGCAATTTATTGTAATCATATTTTACTTAAAATGAAAAGTTTCTTCTGTAAAATGCTTAACCAAAAATTTGATGATGATGTCGGAAAGAATTGGGAAAATCGACTGATTAATAGCCAGTTGCCTCAATACATTAGAAGTTTGTAAAATTTCTTCCGGTGGGGGGTACCGAAATTTAGTTCGAAACTAAACTGCAACAGGAAAAAATTTACCAATTTATTCGAAAGAACACTGATGATTCTTAGAAATAGTTATCGGTTGAGTTTACCAATATGTTATTTGTATGTGTGAAATTAAAAAAAAAAAACATTTACATATCTTACCGGTTTACTTTGATGTAAGCAGTTTTTGACACTTAAAAGTTGTTTAGTTTTTAACTTTCAACACAAACTTTTTCAAACAATTGAAAATTTTGTCCAGCTGTTATTGATAAATTTAAATTTTTTAGCTTCAATTTTCACCAAAAACTTCTTACTTTTTTCTTTTTTTCAAATTAGAACTTCTCTTCACAAACTTTCTCAAACAATTGCAAATTTTTTCCAATTTTTTCCCAAAAACTTTTTTTTTTATATATAACTAGCAGGATACCCGGTGTTGCTCGGGATGTAAGTAGTTAGGTGGCCTTTCAAGATCAATAATATACTTTAAGATTTCATATTTATATAATACTAGCTGACCCGACAGACGTTGTTCTGCCAAGGTACTCCCTTATGTATAGTTATTTAAAGATTGTTCATACTTTTCTAGCAGGGAACTGAGAAGCTATAATTTTCCAGTACCATGGTGTACTGATAAGGTGAGAGCAACTTGAATTGTCATGTATTTTGTTAGTGTAATTTAGAATTTCGATTGTCAAACTTACAACGGCGCACAACAACAATGTTTGCCAATGTTGCCACACTTATCATGAAACACGAAGATTTTCTCTCCAGGTTGACAATCGAAATTCAGCTTCAAATAAAAAAAGTAAAAATCAGCTGATTTCTTGCGGTCACCTTCTTAGTACACCATGTCCAGTACCTTACACCTTGAGACCTTTTGAAAATAACAAACATTTTAATTAACTTTTCTTATATTAATTTTTTACACCCAAACTCACACTTTAAAAATAGAAGTTTCACATTTAAAAATAGTAGTTTAATTTTTGGTAAATTAGCGGTATCCACCTCTATGCTATCCAGGTTCAAGTTCGTAGTTCCAATGAAAATATCATAACCAAAAAAGTGAGCTTCTCGGGTATACCTTCTGATTTTTATCAGCTTTGGTGGACATACTTTATTTATTTTTTGTTTCGGGAAACTCTCATGACTACAGCTACACCGGCATAGCTGTATGCATGACTTGCAACCTCACAGTTGCACCTACGTACTAAAGATCTCTCCACTAGCACCACTCTCCCCGCAACTACCAAACAGTTGATTTCTCATGGGGCTGGTTAGCTCATTAACTCCATAGAGCTGTTTTCACAGAAGCCGGTTAACGATAACCGGAATTTAACTGTTGTAGCTGTTAAATTAACCCTTGAAGTGAATTTTTTTGAGTTACCAAGCAATTGTATCTAAAAAAAAGTATAGCTTAAAAAAAAAGATATATGTCTAAGTTCCCAACAAACACAGACAATTTTTTCCCCAAAATGTTTATTAAACCTTGATTCTCAAGTGGAGATTCAGCTTTCCTCACAACTTGAGGTTAAGCTTTGTTCTCCAACGTTATTTCTCAACTTGCGCATTATTTGAGATGAAGTTGAGAAATTTGCCAAATAGGGGATTGCCCTTAAGATGAAGTTGAGATTTAATGCATTCTCAACTTGAGAATCACTGAAATTCCTTTATTAAAAAATTGCTTTGAAGAATACTATAACTAAACTATTGAGGTGCTGTTGAGAATTAACGTTGGAGATTTGAGAAAGGCATTTGACCTAAAATGCATCTCAAGTTGATATTAAACAAAATGCTTTGTTGGGTTACCTTTGTCTTAAAATTATCCTGCATTACATGGTTTGCGTTGAATAAGTTAACTAGTTCATTGGACTTACCATTAATTGAACCAACCAAAAGCGCTTATGCATTTCAGCCGCACTTTTACAGTATCTGAACAAAACTATTTAACTTACCCAGGTTTAGTCAGTTAAGAATACCGGCCATGATTTGATGAAAACGCTACGTTAAAGCATCATCACAGAAACATATTGGAAACATTAAAGAAAAAATATTTAAAATCGGTTGAGCCGATACGGAGATCTTACGGGACGATCAAAATGTGGTTTCGGGTAAACTTTGGAATATTCGCACAAAATTTGTATCAAGTGAAAGGGGAAGACCACAGCTTTCATTTGGACTTTGGTTCAATTCGATATATTTATAGATAACAGAGTTATCGGTGAAAATGTGGTTTCAGGTAAACTTTGGAATATTCGCACAAACTTTGTATCAAACGAAAGGGGAAGACCACAGCTTTCATTTGGACTTTGGTTCAATTCGATATATTTATCGATAGCTAAGTTATCGGTCAAAATGTGGTTTCGGGTAAACTTTGGAATATTCGCACAAAATTGGTATCAAACGAAAGGGGAAGACCACAGCTTTCATTTGGACTTTGGTTCAATTCGATATATTTATCGATAACAAAGTTATCGATCAAAATGTGGTTTCGGGTAAACTTTGGAATATTCGCACAAAATTGGTATCAAACAAAAGGGGAAGACCACAGCTTTCATTTGGACTTTGGTTCAATTCGATATATTTATCGATAACAAAGTTATCGGTCAAAATGTGGTTTCGGGTAAACTTTGGAATATTCGCACAAAATTGGTATCAAACGAAAGGGGAAGACCACAGCTTTCATTTGGACTTTGGTTCAATTCGATATATTTATCGATAACAAAGTTATCGATCAAAATGTGGTTTCGGGTAAACTTTGGAATATTCGCACAAAATTGGTATCAAACAAAAGGGGAAGACCACAGCTTTCATTTGGACTTTGGTTCAATTCGATATATTTATCGATAACAAAGTTATCGGTCAAAATGTGGTTTCGGGTAAACTTTGGAATATTCGCACAAAATTTGTATCAAACGAAAGGGGAAGACCACAGCTTTCATTTGGACTTTGGTTCAATTCGATATATTTATAGATAACAGAGTTATCGGTGAAAATGTGGTTTCAGGTAAACTTTGGAATATTCGCACAAAATTTGTATCAAACGAAAGGGGAAGACCACAGCTTTCATTTGGACTTTGGTTCAATTCGATATATTTATCGATAGCTAAGTTATCGGTCAAAATGTGGTTTCAGGTAAACTTTGGAATATTCGCATAAAATTTGTATCAAACGAAAGGGGAAGACCACAGCTTTCATTTGGACTTTGGTTCAATTCGATATATTTATCGATAGCTAAGTTATCGGTCAAAATGTGGTTTCGGATAAACTTTGGAATATTCGCACAAAATTGGTATCAAACGAAAGGGGAAGACCACAGCTTTCATTTGGACTTTGGTTCAATTCGATATATTTATCGATAACAGAGTTATCGGTCAAAATGTGGTTTCGGGTAAACTTTGGAATATTCGCACAAAATTTGTATCAAACGAAAGGGGAAGACTACAGCTTTCATTTGGACTTTGGTTCAATTCGATATATTTATCGATAACAAAGTTATCGGTCAAAATGTGGTTCCGGGTAAACTTTGGAATATTCGCACAAAATTGGTATCAAACGAAAGGGGAAGACCACAGCTTTCATTTGGACTTTGGTTCAATTCGATATATTTATCGATAATAACGTTATCGATCAAAATGTGGTTTCGGGTAAACTTTGGAATATTCGCACAAAATTTGTATCAAACGAAAGGGGAAGACCACAGCTTTCATTTGGACTTTGGCTCAATTCGATATATTTATCGATAACAGTGTTATCGGTCAAAATGTGGTTTCGGTTAAACTTTGGAATATTCGCACAAAATTGGTATAAACAGAAAGGGGAAGGCCACAGGTTTCATTTGGACTTTGCTTCATTTATTGAAACATCTATTTTGAGAACGGCTGGACCTAATACACATAACTAAATTTGGAAGGTAAATTTTGTACCCGCTCGAGATGGTTATACGCTAAAAATATAAAGGCATTTGGAAAGGTTTTGGAGATTTCCCTAAAAATGTTGACCAGGATAACCTTATAAAGTGTTCTTTCAATTTGAGCCCGTTTTCGAGATATTGGTATGATATGGGTATCAAATGAAAGGTGTTGACAAATGATTTAACATGTTTTAGCTATTTTCCAATATAAAACGAAGGTTGTTAGATATTAACCATAACGTAGACCAAAATTGGAGCTAGAAGGTTTTTGTGAAAAAATGGGTCTAAAATGAAAGGTCTTGATGCGATTTTTAAAATGAGGTCATTTTAAATCCTTTTGGGATTGGGATTGAGAAAGGGATAGGTATATGGATGACAATTAAAAGCAATATGAAAAGAAACTTGGTTTTCTTGTCTCACGGGAGAATTGCATTCGTTTGTTTGTAGGTAGCACTAAATTCTATATTATAAAAATACGATAAAAAAATGTTTAATAAATTATTGAAGCACATTTACCTTTAACTAAAGACTTGGCACCAATTGAATCAATTTCTGAGACTGGAAAATATAAAAGGGTGTGCAGATTTCCAAAAAAGGCAATACATTTTTAGTAACAATATGGAAGTTTCGCAGTTGATAAAACATTTGAAATATATAAATTGCACTCCACCTCTATATTTTCTGAACTCAGAAATTAATTTCAATTGGTATCATAAAAATTTCACAATCTTAACTCGCATATATCAAAGCTTTACTTAAGAACAAACTCGCTACCGTGTTAAAAAGTTTTTAGGCATTCTAGCATTCGTAAAACTATAGCCTACAAAATTTAGCGACCCTCATTTGACTAACGCCGAAACTTATGTATATATCTATTATTTGGAACCCGCTCTACCAGGTCCGTGTAGGTCGCCCAGAATTAGTTTAAACTGAATTTTTCTTTGTATGTTTGAGATCCGATTGGTTGAGAATTCTTATTTTTCATTCTTAATCAGGAATTGCTAGAGCTGCCGAAAGTGCAAAAAGATACAAAAAACAAAAAACCCAATGAAACAATGGACCGGAGCATCTAAATTCATTCGTTAGACTATGTCGGAAAGGTTACGCAAAAATGTCGGCAAAAACTGCAAACAGGGTTGTATTTGTTGATGATTATACGTTCAAAATCCGTTGGAATTAAAATTCGAACTGCCGTTTTTAAAAAGTTATGAATATTTTTACTATGCCATACAGGCGCGTATTCAGTGGGGCTGGGTCCGGACCCCCCGAAATGTGGATGTTAGTACAATTTTTTTTGTCTGTCTGCAAATTAAAAAAAAAGTAATTTTCAGCTCATGAAATGATATTAAGTTTGTCCAACAAGAGCAAAAACCCTGTTTAATACTTCGAATTAGTTTTTATTTTGTCATTTAAATTAGTGGACAATCGCATTTTTTCGTCTTTTTTCGAGGTTGGTCAACTTTGGCGCTATCCCTATGCACTATGTTATAACAAGCCTATACGAACCTTAGATGTTATTCAACAGAACATCTATGGAGCGAACGAAAATGACGGTTAAAGCGATAGCTAGGCGATATTGTAAGCAGAGGAATCGTTCGTCTGAGCTATCGTTCTCCATACATAATAAGGCCCTAAATGCCTGTAACTTTTGTAATTATCAACATATTTGAAAATTTGAATTTTAGACAGTAAAAACTGCAGTTTCGTGGATAATTTTTGAGAGGTCATTGGATATTTGTGTGTGTCAGGGTTGGGAAATGACATTTCATGAATTATACTATATCCACTCAAAAATCGTACTTTTTTCGTTCAAATTGTATCGAATTTTTTTTGTATGGATTCCCATATATTGCCCTATTACTCATTTACTTTTTATACCTTTCATGAGCATGAAATGGTATTATAACTTTGGTCCGATGTTTGTAAGTATGAGAAGAAGAAGAGATAGACCCACCATTAAGTATACCGACGATCAGGGCGACGAGCTGAGTTGATTTAGACATGTCCGTCTGTCCGTCCGTCCGTCTGTCCGTCCGTCTGTTTGAACGCAAACTAGTCCCTCAGTTTTAGAGATATCTCCATGAAATTTTGCAAGCAGGCGCCATTTTGCATAGGATTATTCATTTGTCGGAACCAGCAAGATCGGACCGATACAACGCATAGCTGACCAATATAACATATTGCTCCCATATAATCGATAGTTTCGATAAATGGTTTTTGGGCTATAAATTTTGCAAATAGAAAGCTAGAAACGTAGAATTTTGCAGGTTTGGTACTTATTATATGAGTAATGTGTGTAGTGAAAATCATACAGATCGGACTTACATAACATATAGCTCCCATATTACCGATTGCTCCGATAAATGTAGTTTGGCTATGTATTTTTAAATTAACAGTTTTGGAGAGTTTGTAAGTAATTGTAAGTAAGGAGCGGACACTTAGAAAAGTTGTGCATATTCATGAAAGGTATAAAGACTTCGGCACAGCCGGAGACAGCCCTTTCCTTACTTGTTTCTTTTAGTACCGAAATAAAATTACATTTGAAATCAGTTTTTCTTTTTATTTGTATGGAAACATTTTTCTTAGTTCAATAAGAGTTTTTGAAACACATATGTAAATATTCTTTCCTCATACGTGTAACGTATTATTATTACATACTAGCTGATCCGGCAAACTTCGTTCTGCCCAAACTGAATGATAAACTATGTATCTATTCCAATGTAAGTTGATATTCGCTGACACACTAAATCATTTTCACCAAATCACTCAGATATTGATAATCTGCACCAGGGATGGGCATATTTCCGGCTCCTAAATCAGTTTGAGAGCAGCGGGTGTTAGGTGAGACGTTTGTTTTTTTTGCGGTGTTGGGGGAGTAAAAAAATGCATTGCAAAAATTCTACGCTCCGCCTCAAATGAAATTCATGGCAAGAAGGTTGCGGAAACACTAAACAACTGAACAGGAAACGCATTACTGACATAAATTTGACCTTCACATACATTTAATTATATGCAAGCCGATTCATTTTGCAATATATGCCTAAAAATATTTAAAAAAGTATTTTTAAAGTAGTAGCATTAGAGGAAGTAGTAGTAGAAAAACTTGCTAATGCACATTTCTCGTACAATCATAGGAAGACGAAACCCTTTTCAGACCTGTTTGGCAGCGTTGTTGTTGTTGGCCAAATACTCTCTTTATCAACCGTATGTGTGTTTGTACATATATTATTCTCTTCCTACGTTCTTCGCCCCACATACCTGCACTTGAACGTCCCTCACCATGCACCTAAATGTGCAAAGCTCGCCCGTAAGTGCAAAATACTCGTACGAGCCGTTTTGCCCATCCCTGATCTACACATTCGTAACTGTTCATTTCGTAAATGTAAACTATTTACCACGAAAAGCTACCGCTAGCTCTTCAATTACTAAATTAGAAATAATATTGTAAGCTGTCAAATGGAATGACCGCCTTCTACCCACAAATGTATTTTCGGTAATTCTTTACGACCAGACGTAACTGATAATACACCTCCAAAAATATCGAGAGAGGTATCAAAAGACGCGTTTTGACCTCTGTAACAAGATTCCGAATCCGGAAAACAAATATTTTCAGTAGTTTGCGAGATATTTGCAATCAAAGTTCTGAATTTTCATGTGGTTGTTGTAATCACAAATTACACTGTGAGAAAAGTTTAGGCAACCACCCGGAGTTGGAATGGCGTAGCCCAGGGTTATTTGTTGAAGCGCGGCCGATATTTGCAAACTAATGAAACAATTTGTGTACCAAGAAGAAGGGATCGCGTTATTTGTTTAAATCGTGGCAATAGTCTGCAACTCAAGATGTAAGCCACATAAAAACTATAGACAACGACTCCGATTAGTTCTTCGGATTTTTTGAAAATGATAACAATATTTATTCCCAGAGACTGATTTTCATTTGAACCGAAAGGTGTCTTTGGTACTCCTCCCAACATTTTTTAGAACTTGATGATAGTCGTAATCAGTGACCCAAATCGTTGCTATATTAATATATACATATGTACGCTTGTTCTTTGCGGTCAAGGCCTTTAAAGAGGTACACTCCAAAGTAGCACTTGGTGGCAAAAGTGGGCTTATTAGATAGTTAACAAATAACTATGTATATTAATAGTTTTTTTGACTTTTTCAAATGCGGTTTAACTTTTTAATAAGAAAATTGTATGGGGCCCAAATATTGAACGTGGGCCAGTAAGGGTAAATACGTTGGTTTATACTTTTTTGAAGTAAGAATTCTAATAGTTATCTTAGGTCAAAGTTTAGGTTTTGATAAATTTGGTTTGCGCTTGCAGTAGTAAGAAAAATAACTTTTATCTAAGTCATTTCCATTTTCAAGTCAAACTGTTTTTTTTTTTTAATTTGGACACCCCCCCCCCCCCCCCCCCCCCGAAAATATTTCCTGGATACGCGTCTGATGCCATAGAATGAAAAAGAATTTTACGTAAGTTTCTTGCCGATTTTAATCGTTTCCAAGGTACACCAGTGGAGGCAACTTACTTTGTACCTCTTTTTTGTTCTTTTAATTTTTTGAATTCCAAATGCTCAAGGATAATATGAATTTTGAAAGTTTGAGAAATTTTCGTAGATACTTTTCAAGGTTTCACGAAGTTTTTTTAAATTTTTCCTAAAGTCAGTAAGATTAGCTTTTTTGGCAGAAAAGAACTTTTCAACAATAAGTATTATTCATAGCTTTAAATGCAGCAGGCTGTAAACGTAATGGTCCTGCAAGCTCGTAAATGTCAGGATCATGCAATTTATCAGACGCTATAAGTAATTTTCGACATTGCTTGTCTTCAAATAGCTCTTATGTGATATCTTATAACTTTAAACGACTTATTCTTGTATATTTGTATATATGTATGTTTGTATATTTGTATATCCACTACTATCTCCCGAACGACTTCACCGATTTTAATGAAATTTGGTACACAGGTACTATGCTTTGTTTTAAGATTTTCTACTTTGGTGTTGCCACTTAGGGTTGCCACCTATATCAATTTTTTTGAAATATTAAGCAATATATGGCAATATGGGTATCAAAAGAAAGGTATTTTAGGCCGTATACCAACCAAAACATTTTCGAGTAGGATTGCCACCTAGGTTTGTCACCTGAACGCATTTTATTTATTCCTTCAGATATCGACCACTATCTCGGGAACTGCTACACCGATTTCGATGAAATTTGGTAGATGGATAGTATGCTTCCTTCTTATATTTTCTACTTGAATGTTGCCACTAATGGAAACTTAGAGGGTTGCCACCTTTCCGATTTTTTTTTAATATATGGAAATATGGGTATCAAATGAAAGGTATATACAACAGGTGTCGCCAATGTATGTTAAGTGACTTTTTGTGGTTAGTGTTCGATATTTTGGAAATCTATTTTGGAAGTTTATGCTCTTGGTAAGTAAGATTATGCGGCAAATTCGAAAAATACCGAGCAAGTCTCGGTCACCCAGGTACTACCTTATTTATTGGGCCACAACAAAGCTCTATATTTTCCAATTTGCTCAATTTTAACTATGCCGTCCCAGAAAAGATGGTTACAAACCCTTGTAGTAGGTGTAGTTCAGGAGGAATACACTTTTGAAGTACGTACAAGTTATCATCTTCAGTAGTACCTTCTTCAATAAATAAAGGGTGATGAACTGTACTGCGACATTCCTTAGATTTTTTTGTCGTGACCCAAGCTCTTGAATTTAAAGTAGTCATCTTTTAAATCTTTGTAAGTCTTTAAACCAAGTTTTTTGTCATCACTGGTTGTACCATTTTCCTCAATAAAATAGTCTGATCCAAGAGTATTTAATACTAGCTCATCTTCAGCCTTGTTATCATTGTTGGATATTTTTGAGTTACCATTTGGTTTTGCTGTTCTACTATACTTAAAACGTTTTCACGAGCATCAGAAGTAGAAGGACCTCTGCAGAAATGTGATTTGCCTTTACCTATTTCTTGAAAACAAGTTTTGCATAGCTCGGTAGAAGTTCTCAGTTTCGTTGCCTTTGTTTCATATTTGGAAAGTATATTTCTAGTTGCGAAGTATCGTTTAAACAATTGTTTACATCAATATTTGAGAGAAAACCCTAATTTGACCTCTACCTTTTTTATTTTTTTTGTGGGAAACAATTACAACCCATCCTTATTTTTTCGTTTGATAATTTAAGACCCTTTTAATTGGGCGTAACCGTTATACGGATGCCCCACTCGCGCCGTTAGGGGGATATGGCGGGTAATCGGTGTGGGGTTTATTCTAATTAAATATTTTAGCAGTGATTAAATCAACCAACGGCTTTTTGTTGCACGTTTATAAAGGAAAAACTCTTTATATTACTTACCGAAAACTGGGCTCAGGTCTGGTCTGGCTGAAATCTTTTCCCCTTTATCCTGAAAAAAAAAAAAAACGGAAGTGAAAAATTTCCAAACGAATTGAAAATCTCAAATTGATTCTTACAATGTATCGTTTAAAACTTAAGCGCCACTAAAAACACGTCCCGAATATAATGTTGGCAATTTCTATCACGAAATTATTCGAATAAGTAGATTGAAGGTAACCCAATAAACAATAAAGTAAGCTGGTTTATTAACCGTAGATCAAGCGTTAAAAAATTCATAAAATTATTTATAAAAAGAGGTTTAATGATGATGCCTCTTTATTTTATTTTCGGAAAGTAAAGTAGAAGATAGTTGGTGTAGGGCCTCTTTTTGGAGTTATTCGCTGTGTGTTCATAACAATTGAACATTTATTTTTGTGACTACAGTACAAACTGTTATCAGTCGTTAATGCAAACGTTGATTATTAATCCGCGATGTTTCTACAGAACCAAAGTTTCGGACGAACAGAGCTTTTGTTTCTATGCACAGTTTCAATCGTCGTCAAGTCGTTTTGTAACAAATTTCGTCCAATGGAGACAAAAGTTGTCCATGGTTAAACTTTGTCGTTTAGTCCTTTTTTCCAAATATTGCTTTATTTTCCATTTTTACTCGTTCGCGAATCCACAAGTAGCAAAAATGCCAAACCCCCTTTGGTATTGACGAAATTTATATACATCGAACTTGAAATAAAAGCAATTTACTCACTTACAGTGCATTATTGGATTGTACTAGGTGAAAAGTTTCTCGAAATAGAGGTCGGTAAAGTTTCATTTCAGGATCTGAAAACATAACTGTATGATCTCTTTTTCTAAACTTACTCAGTTGTACAGACCTGCCACAGTGAAAAAGGTTTAGCGAATAAATTGAAACTAATAAATAGGTGCCAAGTTCATAATTTAAACATAAACATTTCTTACTTTGTCTTTTAGTGTTTCTTTTAAGCATTTTTTTATAAATGTTGGTTTATGTTAATGAAATAATTTTATTTTAATAACTTGAGCCTATTTCGGTACAATAAATGTTTCTTTTTTTTACAATGTTGGATATTTGTCAGGGGCGGATCCAGGGGGGGGGGGGGGGGGTGGTCCAGTACAACATTCACAAGAAAAGTTGGAAGATAATAATCGGAGGTATGAATAACAAAAACTCACTCATATATGTATACTTACACAGTACAATTATTATATACTAGCAGACCCGGCAGACGTTGTCCTGTCAAAAATTAGGGCGTATTTCATTTATACATATGTATCTTAGGTTATTGCGTAGCACAACATCAACACTTTTGATATGATAGCTATATTATATGAGCATATTCTTGGGTCAGCCTTGGTCCACCTAATGGTCAATATCTTGGAAACCGGTTGGCAGATGAACCTGAAAACTGTTCCTTGTGAAAACTCCCATCAACACCTTTAATTTGATACTAATATTGTTAAAACACATTCGGGGTCACCCCTAGTCCACATTTTGGTCAATATCTCAGGATGCCAGAAACTTTTTTAGCTTTTTCTTTCTGAAGAACCTTCTCGGGGCACAAATACAATAAAAAACAAGTAAGGAAAGGGCTGTCTTCGGCTGTGCCGAAGGCTTTATACCTTTCATGAATGCTAAACCACACTTATCGGAACAATCGATTGTGTGGGAGCTATACGTTATGTTGGTCCGATCTGGCTGATTTTGCCTACATATGTTACATGTATAATATGTAGCAAACGTGCAAAGTTTAACGTTCCTAGCTTTTTAACTGCAAAAATTATAGCCCAAAACCCATTTATCGAAACTATCGATTATATGGGAGCTATATGTCATGTTGGTCCGATCTGAGTCATTTTCACTACACACGTTGCAAATACAATTTGTACTAAACTTGCAAAATTTTACGTTCCTAGCTTTTGAATTGCAAGAGTTATAGGCCAAAACCCATTTATCGAAACTATCGATTATATGGGAGCTATATGTCATGTTGGTCCGATCTGAGTCATTTTCACTACACACGTTACAAATACAATATTAACTAAGCTTGCAAAATTTTACGTTCCTAGCTTTTGAATTGCAAGAGTTATAGGCCAAAACCCATTTATCGGAACAATCGATTGTATGGGAGCTATGCCTTCTATCGGTCCGATCTTGCTGGTTCCGACAAAATTTCATCGAGATATCTCAAAAACTGAGGGACTAGTTTGCGTTCAAACAGACGGACGGACGGACGGACGGACGGACGGACGGACAGACGGACATGGCTAAATCAACTCGCCTCATCGCCCTGATCATTTCGGTATACTTAATAGTGGGTCTATCTCTTCTTCTTCTCATACTTACAAACATCGGACCAAAGTTATAATACCATTTCATGTTCATGAAAGGTATAAAAATTAGTGAAATCGGTCCAGCCGTTCTCAATTGATGAGTTACTATACATTTTGTCCCTCCATTTTTATACCTAGTAGTGCTTCGCACACAAGGTATATTAACTTCATTGGCCTAACGGTAGTATGTAACGGCATAAACGAATCGAGATAGATATTGACTTATATATATCAAAATGTTCAGGAGGAGAAGAGAAATTGATTGAGCCATGTCCGTCCGTCCGTCCGTCCGTCCGTCCGTCCGTCTGTGAACACGATAACTTGAGTAAATCTTGAGATATCTCAATGAAACTTTGTATGCAGGTTCCTTTTTACATATCTCTGAACGGTATTGAAAATTGGCAAAATCGGTTAAAAGCCACGCCCACTTTCTATATATATAATATTTTCGAAAATACAAAAAGAGTGATTATTCAGTACATAATACACCTATAAGGATAAAATTTGGTGTGTACCTTACCGTTAAAGCAAAAAATAAATTTGTGAAGAAATTTTTAAAAAAGGGCATGGCACCGCCCACTTTTGATTAAGTCAAATTTGGAAATATTATTAATCATAAATCAAAAACCGCTCAAGATAGCAAAATAAAATTCAGCACACATATTTATATTAATACAGGCAATATTTCGAAAAAAAATTAGCGAAATCGGATTAGGTCCACGCCCAATTTTATACGAAAGATTTTGAAAAGGATCATGGATATATTGAATATGCTATAACTTTGCTTAAACTAGCTGTATATCATTTCTATTTCACCTCTAAAGTGTTCGTGGGCAAAGAAAGTCGAAAGCACAAAATTTTTGGAAAATGGGCGTGGCACCGCCCCTTTATGGGGGATTATTCCACAAAACTTTCCATGCCATAACTCCGGTAAAAATTGATTTATTAAAACGATATTTGAAGAAAGTGTTCAACATATAAAGCTAACTCTTTGCTGAAAAAATAAACAAAATCGGTGAACGGACACGCCCACTTTTTGAACATAGTTCTAAAATATTTCTTCGTAAAATTAAAATCGCGATATTTCCATAATTGTATAAGTTATATAAATAAGATTTTACACACATATTAGCCTTTTTAAACAAAACTAAACTGTAAAAAAATTTTGTGGATTTTGGTGAAGTAGGCGTGGCGCCTCCCACTTTTTAGCATAAAAGCTCTGCTATTTTCAAAAGCGATTGGTTGGAATTTCAAGAATGTATTTCAATGAAATTTTGTGAGATGCTTCCCAATAGTATGTAGTATACTCCTGCCAAAAATTACGCAAATCGAATAACACACAAGCAAGATTTACGGGCAAGTAGTTAACACCCTACTGCCTTTTTTATACCTAGTAGTGCTTCGCACACAAGGTATATTAACTTCAGTGGCCTAACGGTAGTATGTAACGGCATAAACGAATCGAGATAGATATTGACTTATATATATCAAAATGTTCAGGAGGAGAAGAGAAATTGATTGAGCCATGTCCGTCCGTCCGTCCGTCCGTCTGTGAACACGATAACTTGAGTAAATCTTGAGATATCTCAATGAAACTTTGTATGCAGATTCCTTTTTACATATCTCTGAACGGTATTGAAAATAGGCAAAATCGGTTAAAAGCCACGCCCACTTTCTATATATATAATATTTTCGAAAATACAAAAAGAGTGATTATTCAGTACATAATAAACCTATAAGGATAAAATTTGGTGTGCACTTTAGCGTTAAGGCAAAAAATTAATTTTTGAAGAAATTTTTAAAAAGGGGCGTGGCACCGCCCACTTTTGATTAAGTCAAATTTGGAAATATTATTAGTCATAAATCAAAAACCGCTCAAGATAGCAAAATAAAATTCGGTAAAAATTGATTTATTAAAACGATATTTGAAGAAAGTGTTCAATATATAAAGCTAACTCTTTGCTGAAAAAATAAACAAAATCGGTGAACGGACACGCCCACTTTTTGAACATAGTTCTAAAATATTTCTTCGTAAAATTAAAATCGCGATGTTTCCATAATTGTATAAGTTATATAAATAAGATTTTACACACATATTAGCCTTTTTAAACAAAACTAAACTGTAAAAAAATTTTGTGGATTTTGGTGAAGTAGGCGTGGCGCCTCCCACTTTTTAGCATAAAAGCTCTGCTATTTTCAAAAGCGATTGGTTGGAATTTCAAGAATGTATTTCAATGAAATTTTGTGAGATGCTTCCCAATAGTATGTAGTATACTCCTGCCAAAAATTACGCAAATCGAATAACAAACAAGCAAGATTTACGGGCAAGTAGTTAACACCCTACTGCCTTTTTAATACCTAGTAGTGCTTCGCACACAAGGTATATTAACTTCATTGGCCTAACGGTAGTATGTAACGGCATAAACGAATCGAGATAGATATTGACTTATATATATCAAAATGTTCAGGAGGAAAAGAGAAATTGATTGAGCCATGTCCGTCCGTCCGTCCGTCCGTCCGTCTGTGAACACGATAACTTGAGTAAATCTTGAGATATCTCAATGAAATTTGGTATGCAGGTTCCTTTTTACTTATCTCGGAGTGCTATTGAAAATAGGCAAAATCGGTTAAAAGCCACGCCCACTTTCTATATATATAATATTTTCGAAAATACAAAAGGAGTGATTATTCAGTACATAATAAACCTATAAGGATAAAATTTGGTGTGCACTTTAGCGTTAAGGCAAAAAATTTATTTTTGAAGAAATTTTTAAAAAGGGGCGTGGCACCGCCCACTTTTGATTAAGTCAAATTTGGAAATATTATTAGTCATAAATCAAAAACCGCTCAAGATAGCAAAATAAAATTCAGCACACATATTTATATTAATACAAGCAATATTTCGAAAAAAAATTATTTAAATCGGGTTAGGTCCACGCCCAATTTTATACGAAAGATTTTGAAAAGGATCATAGATATATTGAATATGCTATAACTTTGCTGAAACTACTTGTGTATCATTTCTATTTCACTTCTAAAGTGTTCGTGGGCAAAGAAAGTCGAAAGCACAAAATTTTTTGAAAATGGGCATGGCCCCGCCCCTTAATGGGGGATTATTCCAAAAAACTTTTCATGCCATAACTCCGGTAAAAATTGACTTATTGAAGCGATATTTAGAGAAATTGTTCAACATATAAAGCTAACTCTTTGCTGTAAAAATAAACAAAATTGGTGAACGGACACGCCCACTTTTTGAACACAGTTCTAAAAAATTTCTTCGTATAATTAAAATCGCGATATTTCCTTAATTGTATAAGTTATATAAATAAGATTTTACACACATAACAAGCTTTTTAAGCAAAACTGAGCTGTATAAAAATTTTGTGGATTTTGGTGAAGTAGGCGTGGCGCCGCCCACTTTTTAGCATAAAAGGTCAGCTATTTTCAAAGGCAATTGCTTGGAATTTCAAGAATGTATTTCCATGAAATTTAGTGAGATACTTCCCAATAGTATGTAGTATACTCCTGCCAAAAATTACGCAAATCGAATAACAAACAAGGAAGATTTACGGGCAAGTAGTTAACACCCTACTGCCTTTTTTTTATTAATTTTTTCTATTTTCATACCTTTCATGAACATGGGGAAAGCTATTTATATTTTGTTATTTAGTGATAGTTTAATTTCCCACTTACAATAGAAATGTTTTTATCGAAAACAATCAGTTGCCTTTATAACAAATTTTCAGGTATGTATTAAAATAGACCTGAGTAAATTAGGATACCAAAACAGATCACTACTAGGTATTTAATGTTCGGTTACACCCGAACTTAGACTTCCTTACTAGTTATATACATATGTACATATATAGATTTGCAATGTAGGTATTCTTAAATTTTCGAATGACAGACGATATGTACATACATCATTGGCGCACTCAAGGGGGGTGGTGGTGTGGGGGTGTGTAAAGTAAATGTTGTGCTGTTGTCAAACAGATGGTTGTAGATCAGGCGTCGGCAAAATTGTAAATGCGTTAGTATTGGTAAAGCGCTCTCAACGCACGAACCAGTTGATATGTTTCTTAGTTGCTTGCTAGACAGCAAAGCAAAAGCATATACATATGTATGATACCGTCGTACTTTTTCGGTAATTTACCTAAAAATATCTATAATAATCCATAGATTTTTTTTTATATTTCATTAATAAAATATATATACTTTTTCCTGTTTATATTACTACCCTCTCAATTTTTACTACTCCCGCCAATTTACTTGAAATATACATACATATCTTTTTTTGTAAAAAAAAACTAATTATTTTATAATATACATAGTGTGTTTTTTTTCTAAAAATTCATTTCATAAAATGATACGTACATACGCATTTTTTTAGCATTCGCCGCGCAAACATGCGATAACTTCACATGATGTTACAACGCCACTTGTTCAGCGACGACTAAATCATTTGATAAACAAGGAGCGCAACCTGTATGTGTGATGAGAGTAACCTGTTTCTCTGATCAATTGATCTATGGCGTGCCGATGGTTGTTGTAGATGTTGCGTCGTTTTGGTTTGATCACTCTACACGCAACATCGCATGTTCGTTCTACTATGTTGTATTGGGAACTACACAACATGCATCCATTTCTCTCTCTCATATACGCAAATACTTATTGTATTTATTAGTTGGGTCAGATCTGCTAACCGGAACGCACAGTATATACAGTAGTAGATAAAACTCTGTACCAATCAGCTGATTATATTCACCGCCAGGCTGTACACGGGGTGGCAGTCAACGCTTTTTTGGCATTTCAGGGTTGTGTGTTGCAAAATTAATTTGGTGAATAAAAAAAGAAAAATTGTTAAAAGTACATCTAGATATTTTTCGGTTGTTCGTTCAGAAACATAATGCTTTATAATTATGACAAAGATGTCAAGGTATACATATGTTAGTACTTGTGTTAAATGTTAATTACAATGTGGCGATTCAAGTAAAATTAAGTCCCGCAAAGCAAACGAAAAATGATAAAAGTTGTTTTAAATGATAGGTAATATATTTTTAGATTAATCTCTGATAGGTTTGCGATGATTTTTCGTCATATACTATGTTTTCAATAGCACACTTGCCACAGGGTGTTGAACGTTTTACTTTGAATTATGGCGATTTCTGTATGATTTAAGTTTTGAATAGATTTAAGTAAAAAATATAGTCCAGACATGCAGTTTAGTCCAGCTTAGAGATTTTATGATTAAAAAACCATTGCTTTAATAGAGGCGCCTATATCGACCCGATAGAAAATGTGGTTTTATTTTGCAAAAGGGGGTTCGCTACCCAGAAGTGTCTACTCAAATATATAGTATAGAGCTAAAACTCAATTTATAGCTATAATCAAACTCAATATAGTCTGCAAACCCAACATTTTTTTCACTTTTTGAAAATTAACAAGCACTAAAAGTCTGCTTTTCAGGTCATCGCTAGCAGCAATTCATCAGTAATATGTATTTTTGTGAAATTTTACCATTTTACTTTTATTTTTTATACTTGCCATAGAACAAAACACCCTATTTTTAATATGTGCAATAAATACTCTTTTTCTAAAATTACTCCTTTAGTTTTGTTTTGGTGCTGTAATGCAACCGTGGGTATAAGTAATTGCATACTACAATTAATT
Source organism: Sphenella marginata (assembly GCA_951509765.1). NCBI lineage: Eukaryota > Metazoa > Arthropoda > Insecta > Diptera > Tephritidae > Sphenella > Sphenella marginata. The sequence goes on from OX608078.1 coordinate 2,383,942, forward strand.
TCGACTCTAAAAATTTCACCTCCAGGATGTAATTTCACCAGAGTTTTCCTACTGTATCACTGTGCCGGAACGCTACTATAGTGTGCTTGATCGTTGCAACGCGTGGCAAATTGTTTTGTGGAAAAGTGAAGTGTTTGTGGTAAAATTTCTGTGAAATTTTATATTATAGTTGTGAAAAATGAATAACAATGACATTAAAGCTAAAATCCTGTCAGGTGTTTATAAAATAAATATAAACGAGGAAGAAGCAATGTTTGGGATTATTTCGGCCATATTATTGACGATGGAAATAATGAAATCCCAAACTTTATTGCATGCAAAATATGCAATAGCGTTTACAAATACTCAAAGTATGCGCTGTCAAATATGTCGAAGCACAAGTGCTTCGTTGGAGCACTAAATGAAGAAGGAGTAATACAAGTTGAGGTGAATGGAGATACCAAGAAAAGATGCACAGAAGTTTTGGCAGAATGGGAAATGGGTGACATTCGCCCTTATGCGCTGGCTGAGGATCGTGGCCTTAAAGAATATACCAAATTCATACTCGCTGTTGGACATAAACATGGATCTAATGTAAACGTGGAAAACCTCTTGCCGCACCCCACTACAATTTATAGAAATGTTGAGCAAAGGTTTAAAATACATTTTTCAATTTTAAAAACCGATGTAACAGCTGTAGCTGAGACTGGATAAGCGCTAACAAGCGATATATGGACGGACAATTTCCTAAAAATGTCTTTCCTCGCCGTAACAATCCATTACATAAAACACAGTTCATTGAAAAATAAGTTGCTTGGTATAAAATCCATGAAAGACCTCGCTAATACAGGTAAGTTACTATATATTTAAGAATGCAAATGATAATAGAGCAAGTGTAGATATTTTATGAAAGTTCATGTTTTTCGGGACATCATTAAAATATTTTTAAAAATATATTACACTGTGGAACATTTTTGATGTCATCGAGTACAAACCAAGGCTGCACAACAAAATAAACAAAATTTTTTTGAAAATAACGATATCAAAAAAAAGTATTTATAAAAATTTCGTTTCGTTGGCATACAAAATAAAATCAAAAAATTTAATTTTGATTTGATATTTCGACGTTTGAGAATTTTTTTGAGCATTTTTTGTATGAAAACAGGTACTCAAACTCCAAAAATGAAAATAAATAAAAATTTGAGATTTTGATTTTAATATCAACGATTGAATAACGAATGAAAAACAAAAATATTTTTATTTTTTTGATGAAAATAACGTTATGATGCAGCCCTGGTACAAACTCCTTCTCGTGAGGAATTTCTTGAAGTTCTTATCGAAAGTAAACAAAACTCTATTTGGGTTTTTGCTATTTTATTTAAGAATACATATATTTCTTTATGTTTAAATACGCACCTCACCGCCCATATTTTTCATTAAAAACTAGCTCTATTAAAGACGAATCTATATATATAAAATAGGATGTATGTACGTATGTATGTATGTATGTATGTTATAGACTCCGGAACTGCTGCGCCGATTTTGTTCATATTTACAGGATAGCTCAGTAGGAGTCCGGAGAGTGTTTATGTAAAGTTTTATTCCGGGAAGTGGACCAGGGACCGAAATATTCCAAACTTTTTTATTTACACTACGATTTTCTTCAAATTTGGTACAAAGGTAGTCCTTTACTTTTGTTAAAATTTGCGGTAACTTTTTTTCCGGGAAGTGGACCAGGGACCGAAATATTCCAAACTTTTTTATTAATTGTGCGATTTTCTTCAAATTTAGGACAGAGGTAGACTTTTACTTTTGTTAAAATTTGAGGTTAACTTTTTTCGGGGAAGTGGACCAGGGACCGAAATATTCCAAACTTTTTTATTTATGGTGCGATTTTCTTCAAATTCGGTACAAAGGTAGTCTTTTACTTTTGTTAAAATTTGGGGTAATTTTTTTCCGGGAAGTGGACCAGGGACAGAAATATTCCAAACTTTTTTATTTATCGTGCGATTTTTTCCCTAAATTTGGGCAGAACAACGTCTGCCGGGTCCTTCTAGTACATAATAATTGAAAATACCATAATCTATTATATCATTTACTATTATTAAATAGGTGCTAATATTAAACAAAAGGTGGTTACTTTGCTTTCCGAATTCAATTGTTCCTTAAACAGTAAGGTCGTAGTCGTGACTGACAGAGGAAGTAATATGATTTCTGCATTCAAAGAAAATAATAATATTCACTGCATTAGCCACTTGATTCACAACACTGTGGAAAAATGTATAAAGAAGACGACGCAAATTGATGAACTCATTTCTTTATGTTCAAAGCTGGTAAAATATTTTAAAAAATCAGGCTTGAACGCAGAATTAGAAACATCTTTAAAAAGCTTTTGTACAACCCGATGGAATTCGGTATACTATACTATTTGCTCGATTGTTAAAAATTTTGCAGCCATTCAAGATAAATTATTAGAAAAGGATCTAGTAGAAAAAAAGAATCTAGTAGAAAAATATAGTATCATAAAATTATACAATTTAGAGAATTTAATGAAAATTTTAAAGGTTTTCAAGGATGCCTCAGATGATCTTGAAGGTTCGCTATATCCAACTATACATTTAGTTTATGCGAATATAGAGCATTTGAAATCATCTCTTTCCATAGAAGACGATGATACATCCCTAATAAAGGAATTTAAAATAAATTTACAGGAAACGATAACGTCCTTAATAGATCCAAATATCACAATGTACCACAAATTAGGATTATTTCTTTTCCCTCCTGCAAATAAACTAACCCAGTTCAGTTTAGAT